>VZSR01001479.1:22040586-22178220 GCA_013398615.1 Brachypodius melanocephalos | reverse complement strand
GGGGAGAGAGAGAGAAAGCGCGTGTTACCACCAGAACTTGGGAGTGCACCATGGACATCCATGCGGCATGGGGTGCGTGCACACTGCCTGCCCAGAAGCCGGCACAGCTCCCAGACAGGCACGGCTCCCACGGCCATGGGACTGGACACGAGGGGTGTGGGGATTGGGCAGGAGGTCCAGAACCCTGGACAGGGTTGCAGCAGGGTCGTGGTGATGGGCTGGGATCAGCAACACAGGGCTGGAAGCAGGTGGCTCAGGCAGGAACCTGGGCAGGAATGCAGAGGGGCAGGACAGGTGATGGCGGGAGCGGGTGAGGATAACGGAAGTGGTAGGACAGGACTGGACAGAGGAGGTGGTCAGCAGGTGTCCAGCCTGCAAGAAGGAAAGTGAGTGAATGAGAGCAAGCAAAAAGAGCCCAGCAGCTTGTTATGCAGTTACTCATCTGGCAGGATGACCAGGCAGGATCAAGGACTGCTCACTGGCAGGAGACCACTGGCCCAGCTGAATGTTCAACTGCGGTCCATTGGTGGAGACCTTTTGCCACCTGATTGGAGAACCCCTCTGGAGGACAAAGTGTCCTTGGTGTTCTCCTGCTGACTGCTTATTCCATGTGAGATATGAAATGGCTGTCAGGCAAAGTCTTCCTAGAGACGAGGCTTTCCTCCATCTTCTCTCAGCTGCCTCCTGCAAGTAGCATATATGCAGCCCTTCCTCCATATACCTCTGGTCAAACAATGTTGAGACAAAAATCAAAATTCATCTGGTTCCTCACAGCATAGCGTGTTGCATTTTCCCTTGTTGAATCTGGTCAGCATCTTTCTGTCAGTTCTCTGCTTGAAAACACATATTAATTCATACTCTGCCTTCCAAGACACTGGCTGTTCTTTCTAGCTTTGTTGTCTATAGCTAAAATAAATTTAGCTTTGATCTGAGCTAGTAAAAACATCAAACAGAGCTGGTAAAGATACGAGTGGATATCAGCTACAGTGCAACTCAAGAGAGGCTGCCCACAGATCCGGAAATTAAATCCATATACATACCCATTGTATTGTCACACCACATCCATAAATACCCCTCTCCTTCATGTACCTACCCCACTGTGCTCCTGTCTCTTCCTCCTCATCAATTTCCCCAGGGGGCTCCAGCACAAAGCATCTCAAGCACCACACTCAGCCTCCCCTTTCAGCAGCAGCAGGCAAGACTGAAGTGAGGGGAGCGACTGTTACCATATTCCCTAAGTCCAGCAAACCCAAGGCAAGCATTCAGAAAATTGTACATTTCAAACCAATCTGGGCATCCAATCAACATGGGAACGTGTATTGCATAGCACACATACAGGATATACACCTTGGACACACATACAGCAGCATGTGAGGAAGAACAGAAAAGGGTTTACTGCAGAGAACTGATACACATCAACTCTATATAGTAACAGAAATATCACAATTGCTCCATCTCAGTCTATAATTTAGAAAAGTGTCAACAGCTACTTTTATGTAACTTCAGTCTCTACAATCCTCACAGCTCACAGCCTGGTTTTTTCACCGCAGTAGTAAGGACATCAGGATTTCCTTCATGAGGGAGCGGGAATGTTCTAGTTTGGTCTGAATTTACCATATTCAAAGGCTGAATACATTTGTGTCCTGACATACTGTGCTCATATTTCAAGAACCTTTGTACACAGAATTTCTAGTATGTTGTATGTGATCTCTGGCAGCAAAATTTTTTTGCAAGTGTAAGCCAAGAAAAAATTTATCCTTATGAAGCTGCTGGAATGTAAACTTATTGAGGGGAACAAATATGTCCTTCATTGAAACTGATTATAAACCAGCCAAGAAATAACTGAATTGGCAAAACTGCAGGTACAGCAGCATTTAGATCAAAGACAGAAGAAGAGGCAGAAGTAACTGATACCAATAACCTTTTACTCTGGATGAGCCATAGCCAGGCCAGATGTACAAGTAGTTTTGATTAGAATTTTCTCAGCAGTTTCATGCCCCACAAACCTCTGTATCCCCCAACACTCAACCCAAAATATAAGACAGAAGTACCTTTGACTAAATGTTTTGGTTTGCATATTAAAGACCTTGTATCTGACACACTTAAAGTAAACTCACACAATTGAAGCTGGCTGCTGGAAGTGGGTTCTTTTTCAAATGTAAATAAAGTCCAATGAGAAGTAAATGCATGCTTAAAATAGTGATAAGCATATAAAATATCTTCCTTATTATTCTTTATCTACCACTTATTTCTAATTAGAAATACGTGCATGAATTGTCCATCAGCGACTAAACTGACTAAGATATTCAGCAGATATTCAGGTTTTCAGCAGGTCCTATTCTTCTTCCTGCTTTAGATCTGACGCATAGTCAAGATTCTAAAATACAAATAATTATTTCCTACATTCTGCATTAGTCTCCACAAAAAAGTGAATACGTTAATGCAAAAAGTAAGAGCTACAGCTGAATCAAGAAATGTAGTATACAAGTAAGAGCAAAAAACCAAAGTATATTCATGATGCAATTACATAATACAACGCTTGAAGAGAAGTAATTTTAAACTAATCTGCAAAAACTATGTTATTTCTCTATGGTATATGCTCTTGTTGAGAGTGTTGAGATGTTAGTGAGAACTGGAAGTCATTCAAAAGAGGAGTGCAAAATGAGGTATGTTTACCTTTACAATTTACTACTATTTCAAAATGAGCTGCAAAGTTTATATTATTTTTGCCCATTTATTGAACATATCACTAAAGTAGACTGCTTTTTCTGCTTTAATCACTCACATAGTTAAAAATATGACACTCATATAACATCACTGATGCCAGACCTTTGCCCACACTGGATAAGAATTCTGCTTCTCTTTCCTGAACAGGAGGAAATTAGAGAAGCAGAAGGATGGAGAACCCAAACTGGAGAGCACAGGACAGTCAATGCTTCTGCTCATACAGTGCGCTGTAAAATTCAGGTTAAGCTGTGGATATGCAAGTGCAATGATATGGTATGCAGAAAAGCATCAAATGGCTGACACCGATGCATTTTAATTCCTCTTTAGGAAAAAATATGCCTGGAATCTACTTCATTGCTTGCAGCTCCATTAAAAGATACTGCACATTCTTTTCATTAGAATCATTAAAATCAAGGGATTGATTTGTCAGCCAACTTCCCAGACGGGACCTCATTCTCCCCTGTTCCCACCACCCCTGCAGGTCATGGACAACACAGTGAGCATCAGCAGCAGAACTTCATCAACAGAAACAATGCTCAGGAAAAAGTGTGAGAAGCTAATTTAAAATGGGAAGGAGCACTGATCCATGCAGCTTACCTGATTAAGAGAATAGAGATGTCAGGTGGCTGGATGATAGCAGAAACAAAATAGCATTTTAGATGGGACTGGGTTGTCATTAAAATGATATAACTAAAATTCAGGAAAAATCAGTTGTGCAAAGGAAGCAGAAGTTTTTAACTGTCTTCCCATGGCATGCATAATTCTCCAGTTCAGCCTTAGAATAAGGAGAAAGCCAGAGAACAGAAATCTAAAGAAGCTCCCTGGGTTACTGGGTTAGCAAGAGACAGCTGTTTTGTAACGAAAGCAGACAGTACTTGTTTCCTACCCCATGCATTAAACTCCAAGTAGAAACACTACTAATCTCAGATTTAAGGCTTAAGACATGAAGCTATCTGACCTTGGGGGTGGGCCAAAAGTCTACAGCTAACACATAAAGTCCCAGCTTCCACCAGCTCAAACATTACCTTCCTAAAAAATAATTTTAAGATACACATTCTTAATGTTAAATGCAGACAGTCAACATCTAACATTGTTATTTTTTCCTAATGTTCTGGGATTTTCTTAATGTGTGCTTTCAAAGAAAAATGTTAACAGATTCAGAAAGACACACAGGGCTCATACTTCAAATCAGGTAACACCTTGCTCTCATGTACCTAAATACTTTTATTCAGGCTGCTAATCGCAAGGTGTAACATCCCTGAACTTGTTAGATGCCCCAAAACATAACTTCAAGAGATTTGCTGGTATCCTTGATGGTTCATTTCTCAGGGATTTTTGAATTTGTTTTTATTGCAAGATAAGTTGTTAAGTCTCAGATGCTGAATTACTTCTCATCAAATCATCCAAAGGTGCTTCTTGCAAACTCAAATTTTTAAATCTTGGGTGCTAGGGAACTCACCACTGTGTATTAGCAGTCCAGTATTTTTTTGATCCTTGAAATAATCCTGTATCTAGATTCCTGGAAATAATTCATATGCAATAACTCATTATAATAATCTGTTTTGGCTATATTTGTTTGCTGTGAGAGAGAGAAGGGAAAAAAAGAGGAGAAGATTCAAGTGTTTTCAGATGTTTTCTCGCCACTGGTACCTAAGTATGCTGAAACTTCATCCTAGCATGAACTTGAAGCACTTCCACTAATTGTTGGTTCCATCACTTACATAATTTCATTACCCATTGAACAAAAACACCAAGGCAAATGTGATGTTTTCAAGCTTAAAACTTAGGAAGTTCCTCAAAATACCATTCAGTATCACAGCCCTCCAGATAACACACTCAAAACCAAATGACTACAATTAAGCATAAATCACACAACAGCTAACATGACAAACAGATAAGAAGTCAGATTATTTTTTAATAAAACATAATATAGATGACACAAGGACCTCATTTAAATATCAATTCCCACAAATCTATTGTGTCAGTTTTCATCCATTTGTATCATAAGTATGATTGCACTCCAAGCAACTACAAAACAACTTTTATGGACCTAAACAGTTATAGCTACATCTTCTTCTAAAAGTAGAAATATGTTATGGCATAGAATTACACAGCCTACTCCAGAGGACCTAGCTCGTGTCCTGAGAGCACTGCAGAGGCATTACTGTGGTGTGTTAATGAAGCACCAGCTTGTTTATGTTGCAACCTTCAGCAATGAAGGATGGAAGCCTACGCTTGACCCTGTGTTTGCTTCCCATGGTTCTTCATAATTAGCTTATATACATACATACACACATATATATCTATATTCATTTAATTCAATTATCTCTCATCTATTTTCTCCAGTCTGGAAGAGGAAAATAGAGACATTTGCCTATCATTCCCTCATTAGAGGAAAAGAACGCTCTCAACGTACTAACTTGTTGAAAATACTTCCATCAGCCTCTCTCTTTCTGTACTGCCTTCCCAAGCTGGCTCAGACACCTAGATAATGAGGAGTGACAGGACAGGCTCTGTGACACCTATCCTGAGGTGATAACTGAGGATTAACAGCAGTTAACCTCCTTCTGAACAGTGACATTAATTCAGTGCAAGTAGTGCAATTCACAGGCAGCTTTTACACATTGTATCCCACACATTCTTCATACCTTGTGATGCAAATTCTGGAGTTAAACAGCACCTGTAAGAAATCTTATGCTCCTCAGACTTATCCTTATCCCAGCGAGCTTACTTGGATGGATACTGCAAACCAAGGAGGGCTCTGAGACACATGTAGATATACAATTTTTTTTTTTTAAAATCAGAGATGGAATGAGAAAAACTCAAGTGGCAACTCACTGAGCACTCACAAGTGTCTGCATACTGTGAAGATGGCTCTAGGTCTAGATGAACCATTTCTAAATTTATCTGGTGATTTTCCTGATGAACAGCTACTCCATAAAATGCAGCTCTAAATGTACATTTATATATACAATTAAAATTGCAAGCTTTCACATTTCCATTGTCAGGCTGGGTGAGCATTTTAGTTTATACTTTATTACAGTTAGGTTAAATCTCAGTCAGTTATATCATATACATGTATTTCCACAAACGAAAAAATAACCGCAAAGTTAAAAAAAATAATCTACCTCCCAGCTAATATCCCCTTTTTATAAGCTTCACTGAAATAAATTATGTCCAATATCAAAATATGTTGTACAAAGAGATTCTTAGTTGCAACTAAATGATAGCGATTAAGAAGAAAACAGGAATAATCCAATTAACAGTAATACCTAGCGATAAACATTTTGACCTTCTAACTTCTATACTTATTAATAAGGTTTAAGCAAATCTGAGAAAAATTAGGAAATAATGCTGATCTTAACCACCTCTTACTATACTCTTTGTGCCAAAAGAGTACCAGGGATTGCCAAAATACAGGCATAGTTAAACCACGCTGACATTTTCTGCCCTCAGTAATTATTCAGTAACCAGCCAACGCCACACCAGCTTCTTCAATCCTCCAAAATTTTAAAGCAAACTGAGAACTGCCAGGTAAGCAGCAGCCATGACAGAGCAAAGCCAAGGGAGGGAGAATCCCACTCTTACCTTCACACACGGGGCAGCACTCCCCAGGGACCTTGACGGGGTTGAGGCAGCTCTGCCCGCAGGCGGTGGCCACGCAGTGCGGGTTCCCGTTGATGCACTGACAGAACGTGCAGTCGTCCTCGCGCCAGCGGTCTCCGTGAGCCTGGATCTGCCCATTGGCATAGCAGCCAGCAGGGTTGTTGACTGGATAAAGTGGGTCTGAAATGAGAGCCATTGCAAGAGAATGTGTGTCTTAATTGATGTTTCAATTTTTTTGGTTTTGTTCTTCAGGATGAAATGGTTCTTGGAGCTATTGATTCTTTTTTTGTACCAGCATTTCTACATGACCCACTGGAACAACTCGTGTCAACACTGCAACACACTTTTACACTATGAGCAAAGATGAGGCCTCTGGCACATTTGTTGGTAGAACAGGAAGAGTTCCTTTAAGCTGCACCTCATCCCAGTTTTGGGATACTACCTTTATATACTACCTTTTTGAACAGGGTCAGTTTTCAATTTCATTTCAGTTGAAGTTTTTGTCCTTTGAAAGCCACAAGTCCCACTTACCCGCTAGAAATCCAATTAAGATCTGGGTATTTAAATAACAGAATTTTAGGGAGAATACTTTGTGTAAGATTTCTCCTCAAGTTCCATGCATGTCTGTATATGCTAAGCCATTACTTGAAATAAAAGCACCTTTCACTCTTCAGAAATAATAGTACCCCAGAGATGTGGTAACTTGCACTGATATTAATAGATACATACATTATATGAATGTATACAACTTATCATAGTGGCTAAGAAAAAGTAACTGTCAGACTCAGAAATGAAGCATCTGAAAATGTACAGTAAGTAGGTCATGTTTGCAAAGCAAGCAATACTACAAATCACATATTAAAGCAAATCTAATAGATTAAAAGCAATAAACATATCTGAAAAGATCTTTTTTAACAGACATCAAATAAGCACAAGTGATTTATTATAAGTTAATTTTCCAGGAGTGTTAAGATAGAAGGACTAAGATGTCCTATCTGAAGGAAAAAAAGGATTGAATGAAACTTGGATTATTTCTCCTAAGTTTCATCAGTCCCCTTTGGAAGGAAGGCAATGCATTCTGAATGCAGCTAAAACCTGTAGCAGTGCCAGTAGCTGTTGTCTTATTCTAAGCCACTTTATGACACTCCAAACATTTGGAGTGAAATGGCACGCAACATCATCCCCATCCTGAGCTCAAATATTCAGAATTTTAGTGAAATTCTGATTAAGCCCAAAATCAGATGGTTGTGAAAATAAGGCATTTAAAAATTAAAATGCTTCCCAAATTCTTAACTTTGCATCTTTCATGTTTTAGGATGATCTTACAACTGTAAATAACTGTTTTGACCTAGCCAAAAATCAAATCATACACAAAGAAATGAAGTGAATTTTATCATTCAACTCATAGACAGGATTCTCATTGGCAGAGGAATACAGAAGAAGCACAGAAAAAGCACACGAGACTTGTGCTACTTGCAATAGTCTTCTATGCAACTCAAAGCAGAAAGCTCCTGGTACCCTTAAAAGGTCAGAAGCATTTAAAGCTATAAATTGAGTCCAGCAAATTACATCTCCTAATGCTGATATAGCCTACAGAACTTTGAGAAAGAACTCCTCCTGGAGTTAAGTCAAGAAGGGCTTTTTTTTTGCCTGTACTACACAACTCACACCAAATTTAGTATTTAACATTTTAGAATTCTTGGAAAAAAAGAAGCTTTACATTTCTTTCTATAATTAAGTAAACATTTGTAGGAAGCAACTAATCGCCTTGACAACAAGTCATGAAATACTCAACAGAAGAAGAGCAGGTACAAAAAATGCCACTTCTTCAACAATTGGAAAAGCATGAATGGCTGGGCTGATATGTTCTGCCCATTTAAAATACTTGACCTTGTCAAATTTAGGTGTCAGCTTTACCAAAGTTATTTAAAAACGGACCAGAGCCACCTTTTTTGTCTTTTTTTTTTAAGTGTTTAAAGGACAATTATAATATGTTAATGGAGCCAGCTGTCTAGGCTCATTTAAAAGAATGCTACTTTTAAATCAAGAGTGATTTCTAGTAAAAACCACCATGTATCTTACTATCTAGCCATTCAGAAGTCAGATTTCCTTCATTCAGTGCCACAACCCCTACCAGAAGAACACACAACAGAAAGAAGCAAGCCATACAGAAGCAGGTGGTTTGATGAAGGACCCTGTAACCTGGCATTAAGCCACAGTCATTACTAGAAAAAAAAAAACCTACTTAATAATTACATAACATTATCCTTTTTATTCTTACTATAGATCTGTCCTAAAGAAGAAATTTCCAGTGCAGACTAACACATACCAAGTCATCAACCTGAAATGAAATGTCGTAAGGTTTTCTTGCTAGTCTGATTGAAACATTGCAAAAATAGAGAAATCAAATTTTATTGTGGTATGATGATATGAAAGAACAATTTATTGATAAGTAATAAGGTAGCTGAATATTTAAGTCACCAAAGAGGACAAACGACATATCTAAATCTGCAAGTCCAAAGTGGAAAATCAGCACCCATATCTGAATACGACAGAGAGGACAGATAGAGCAGATATACAGATACATTATTTATATATATATATATTCTCACAATGATTTCATGATGTCATATCTTGGAATATACACATATGAGAAAAAATAGTAATCATGGGAAATGAACCCAAGAGATTTTATATATTCTATAAAGTCAGCAGCTCATACAGCAATTTCTTCAGGAGTGAATCTGCACTTGCTTGGCAGGGATTCACCACATCAGACATGCCTTCTCTAGACTTTTCCAATCTGTCATTAAATGACAGTATAGCACAGGTTTTTGGGTTTTTGTTTGTTTTTTTTTTTCTTATAGTATGAAGGCTCTTGTAAGTGTTGGTGCAACTGCACCAGGAAAGACCAAAAATCTAGTATCCTGCCCTCTAGTATAGTCAGCAACCAAGGTCTAGGCCAGGTCTTAAACTCAGGACAAACATGGATTGGTATTCCTCTGGAATACTTAAATCTACAACACTTGCATTTCAGTTTCTCTACACGTGAACACCATGTATCAACATGATACTTATACTAAACTTATACTAAAGTATATAAAATATACTCCAAAATATCAAAAAAAATACAAATACTCTTTAAAAATGACTTCTTAACTTACCCACCTGATATTTTATTATCCAGATTTGGGGTTTAAATCTCTGAAGCTTTCAGTAGCTTGTAACAAAACAAGCCATTTTTCACCAGATCCTGTGCTGAATGAGAAGGTCCAGCTCTTACAGCTGCCTCTATTAGATGTATTTTTATGGGATACTTTACTTTCTAATTCCCTACTGGGAATAAAACATGACTATAATGGATCTTCTGGTTTATTTGCTCCTGCAAAGAACTACATGAACAATGATATTAAGGAGACTGCAAAGTGTTTGAAATTCATAGTGATTACTAGATTCCTCTCCTCTGAGGAGGAGAGTTCAGATTTCCAGGTGATTTCCCTTATTGAGAACATATTCCTATGTCCACATTTAAACAAAGGCACCAGAAGTGCTTCACAGGCCTTTTGATTACCTGGTGGCCATAACCTGACCCTCACTGAGGCAAGAGCCAAGTGCACAGCACCACCCCTGTCCTCCTCTGCTGGAATCCTGGTTGTGTTCTGGCAGAAAATGCCTCCAGTACTTTCTAATATAAGCAAGAGGGTCAATGGGAGATTTCCCACAGAGCCCTTTTTAGGAGGACTGCAGCCCTAGCAAGGCTCTGAGCAGAGCAAAGGAGGAACAGAAAAACATTGCCGTGGGATTGCTGCCCCATTGCTTTGCTGTAAATGTAGAGGAAAGAAGTTGTGTGCATCACTAGCTGAACAGAATAAGAAGCAGGTAGCAAAGCAATCAAAATTTGTCTCAGGGCCACAACAGCAGCTCTGGAGATGCCTGTCTAAATGTCTGTGCAGAAATTAGAAACAGCTTTTCAGGTTTGTCAAGAAGGCCCCCCAAAAACCACTGTGCTCTTGACCATATCTAAGATGTAGTGTTGAGGTCAGAGAAGCACTGCAAAGAACATGACAGCACATTCAGGCACAGCAAAAATGCAGAAACAAACTGAATTATGGATGAATCTGCAAACTTCAGAAGAACAAAAGCCCTTGTTTGCTCATTTCCATCGAACATGCAAGTAAAAAAAAAAAGAAAGCAGCAGAATTAAAAGCAGACAGGATTAAAAAGAGACTGTACCTTCACACACTGGGCAGCACTCTCCCTCTGGCACATAGTACCTGTCGCAGTGTAGCTCACCACACTGGGCAGAGAAACAAATAGAGACTCCCCCTTGGCACCGACAAAATCGACAAGCATCCATCCGAAACATGTCCCCATCATAATATTCCTTGTTGTTAAATATGCAAGTTGGCTTCACTTCTGAAAGGAAAAGAAAGGAAAAAAGTATTTTACAGATATTGTTAAAACAGGAAATAGTTAAGCTTACGTTGCTACTGACAAAAACAGATATAAAACAGACTGTTGTTTTTTCTTCCATTTTACTAAAATACTATTCATTTTAAGAACATGGTATATTTTATTTTCTGTTTCAGCAATGGAAGAAAATAAAATGCTGTTCAAAATAACCTTCAGAGCAACTATCTACAACTAAAAGTCTCACCTAAAAAAAATTAAAATCCTGGAAAAAGGCTGCAGTGCTGGTATTTCTTTGTGGGTGCTAAATATTTCTCATTCTCAATGAACCTGAAGTTACTTCAAATTTCATCACATGAAACAATATGTTTTTCTGTTTTAAAAAGTCAGTTTCTGATGTTTCTTAAGTGTAATCTTCCTCTCTGTAGGACTTGGTACTCAGGTGAGTAAATTGCACTAAAGCTATCAATAGATTAAAAAAAACCCAAACCAAAACAAACCCCAAACATTTTGTGGCTGCATGATCTGTTATGAAGAATTGAACACTTTTTTCAAGCAACCTGGAGCTGTAACAGCCAGCTCACAACCATATTTGCCACAAAAAACAAACAAAAAAACCCCTAAAAAACTCAATTGTAATAATAGTTACATGATCACTTTAGTGTTTCAAAAACATAAGATGGGTATTTCTTGAGGCCTCCATCTACAGCAGAGCCTTGACATATAATTAAAGCCAAATTTTGTGGGAATCTAAGAACCTCTCAAAATTTTGAAGTATTTTGTGCCCATTGAAGAACATTTGCCCATTTACTTTGTTAACATTCAAAAACAAAAACAAACAAAAAACCAAAACCAAAACAAAAACAAAAAACAGAAAAATAATCCAATTAAACCAATTACACAGTCTGCAGATTTAATCAGTTTTTTCTCACTATTATTATTTTAGAACAAAGAGATTTGGTTCCAGATTATGAAGAAGATCTACACATCATGTATATATCATAAAGTCTTCATAGAGGTTTTGACCTTGCAGTTACACCACATTTATGAACCCACCTCCATCACCTATTGCCAGCAAAGCCCACTCAGTCCAACCAGCCCCACTTATCCCTCCCCTTCCACAACACTGTGCAGCTCCATGGCTTAGGGCTGAATCATTGTGATGCAAGACACTGCAGAAAATACCCTCCAAATTTATGTTCAACTATAGTACTCCACATTAGTCATTAGGAAGCCATGACTTCATAGTATCATCATCTGCTACTCAATGACTTAAGCCCCCTCCCTATTCCTCACTTCAGAACAAAATTTTGGCCTCCTATGACACTAGCCTAAAAGTTGTGAAAGCAGCCACCTGAAGTACCCTGAAGTGTACCCAGTAGTACACTGAAGCAGTATCTTGTCCACCAGTCTGGTTTTTTTCAGAAGCTGTAAATCCAGCAGTCTGAAAAACAAAGGTTCTGTAACAGGAAGCTATTTATTTCAGTAACAACATTATCAAATACTGTAGGCAAACCCAACGTTTCATTGCATTTGAAGCAAACAGCAGAGGAAAGAAAGGACAATTGTCCATGTTTCTGATTTCTGTACAACAGATGGTAAAGATTATTTAGTTACATATGTAATGCCTAGGCACACGAGTTGAAAACTGTGCCCACTTTATGCTCAGGTGATTTTTCCTTTGCTTAGTGATCAATCTCACATGGGAGATGAAATATATTTAAATGAAAAATCAGCATTTGCAGATTCCTTTCAATCCACCCCAACTCTATTAACTTTTGGGAGCTAAGAACTTTACATCTGAGTTTCTCTTGACAATGACACAGGTTTTCTTTGAAACTCTAAAGCATTTCAAGTACTTTTTTCAACATATGCTTATACTGTGGTCCAGCCTTGAGTAATTAGAAATGACTGTAAAGCATTAGAGCTGAAACTTGGAAGTATGTTGAGTGATTTTTGATTTTTATATGCCTGTTCTGTCTTCAAGGCATAACGTAGAAAGCAGCATTAAAAATAAGAGCAAGAGGAGGAAATACCACTGTATCCGGGAAAACAGCTATGACCTCATTAGAAAGCAATTCACATAAACAAACACTTGAGAAATATTTCAAGTTTATGCAGCTCAAGCTGTTAGTTTAAAAATCTTCTCAAAAAGGAAAAGTGCCAGCACAACTCAAAAGGTCTTTAATCCATTTGCTTCTGGCTTCACTGTTTTGATTGCAGCTTTCCAGATTTTTACTGATTCACCCATAACCAAACAGTAAAGATGAACTCCTGCCTCATTAGAAGTAGAAACATCATCTCCCATTAATTATCATTATTTTTACATGTCTAAACAAGACTATGCAAGTAACTGCAAATCCTGTAAGGAAACAGCATTTTTTTTTCCTACAATGAAAATCACTGTAGAATTTCACTATGTGCACCTTTTTACCATCCAGGTTTATGGTAAGTGTATATATCCAGACTAAACTATAGACCTAAGCCTATACATCCAGCTATGAGACAAGGATTACTTAGAACCATCTCTAATACTCCAGTCTTGAGACTGAGTCAAGGCAAAACAAGCACTAAAACAAAGAACTCTAGCTTTAGATACTCCAGGTGGAAGCCTGATGAAAGAGTGAGCAATACACAGTAAAATTATAACAATCTATTTCTTCCACCACAATATGCTGAAAGATCTTTGAGTGCCCTGGGGTGTGGTTTTTGTTTTTGTTTTTGTTTTTTAAGTGCCAACTTTATTGCCTTATTGATCTAAGTATGACAGTCACCAAGGGATAAAATAACATAAAGCTAACATTAAATAAATACACCTTTTCCTAAATTCATGAATTCATTGTTCTGCCAAAAAAGAGAAAACTACAGGTTAGATTCTTCAGGCTTAAGTGTGTCACAAAGGAATTCAAATTGCCAAAACTTCATCACACAAAGCAGTTAAACGTATCTGAGACTCTAAACCCTGTTTGGGATGCAGACTACCCCAACAAAGCAATGGGCATGAGACACAGGCCATAGCTTTGTGAACATAAATCCAGTGTCTGCTAGCTCTCAGATAACCCAGTAATACAAGATCAATCCAACCCAAGCATTAACACACCTGCCCATCCGTGAAAGAAGCCAGGACAGAGTGGATGGACCCCAGAAAGATATAGGGTATTTTCTGGCAGTGGAAGAACAAATGACATCTCTGCTTCTATATAAAGTAAAGCATGAATGACTACAATTGACTTGATTTGGCATTAAAGTTCCTGCCACAGAGTTGAAAGAAAAATAGTTCTGACACAAATATAGCTCTACAGATCCCATGGCCACAGCCTTTTTGGTCTGGGGGTGAGAGCCCAAAAAGGTGGCACTAAACCACACAGCCTCACACAAAAAGTGATCAGTTCTCAAACCTTTATCACCAATCTGAAATGCAGAGGGACACAGTCTGTTTTATCAAATTAGTTTTCAAAGGTATTTTACTTTCTACATGTACATCTAATGAAATACATATTAGATCTGTGGGCTGAACTTCTCCAAAGTAAAGCTCCTGTTATTGAGATTTCTGTAGTTTCCTAACACTTATGGTTTTCTTTAATTAGAGTCAGGGAGCAGCTCAGAAACACACACAAGTTTGGCATGCCATCCCTTGCGAGGCAGCAGTTCAGCACATGGTTACACCAAGCAGATGAAATGCTTCAGGGCATCAGCTCTCTGCAGGCAAGTTTGGGCATTTTCTTTTGTAGTATCAGAAATTCCAGCTCTCCCAAAGCAAGATTCAAAACAATTTTCTGGTGTTTAAAGGATTAAAAGGATCATGATTCCAGGACTTCAGATGTTCCTTCCATATAAAGAAGTATTTGTACCAGAGCCTTGGACGGAACTCGGGTAAATGCTGAGAACTTTCTATTAAATAAAAGGGAAGGAAACTGATAAATCCGAATCCTGTGTCTGTATAAACAAAATACAGAAAAGCTTTCCATTTTTCAAAAGCTGAGCTGATAGGGAGTTTAAAAAAGAGAAGGTTACATGTCACTGGAATTGACCCACAATGTTACAGGCAACTGTATGCCGTTGCTTCCTTGCAAGCATACAGAAACAAGCTAGGTAGAAAAAACTATTTGGATTCTTACTCTTCAGGTTGTGCTGCTTAGCTTCCCTAAACAGCATGTTCCTTATTATTGCAGCATATTCCCTACTAACACAGGACTGCTCACAAAGTCAGGCATATTCTAAAAAGGTCATCCAGAAACAGAGAAACCCGAATGACAATAAAATTGTACCTATTATTTGTAAATGAATGCATTTATTTATACAATTACTTTAAAACACTTTCACAGCTTTAAGGAATGAAATACTATTTTGTGGCAACTGTAGTCTGCAAAAGAAATTAAAGATACTTGGGATGCTGAATACAGCTGATACACAGCTGTCTTAATCTTTTCTTTAAAGCCACCAGTAACGGAGGAAATGCAACCTACCTGTTAAACAATTCCCCATTTTTATTCACCGTAACAGCAAAAATCATGGAAGGGGTGATTCCAGTTAGATAGAAACAGCAAACAAACAGAAAGGAAGCTTCCTCTAAGCTTCATTACACTTCTCATCTTTGAGGTCTCAAGTTCCACAGTTTTTTCCTACTCTCCAGTATACAAATTTCTTGCTAAGAGGACTCATCCTCAGGACACCTCGGGGTGTCCCTGCCTACATTCTCTCTTACAAATAAAATGTACACCTTTCTTTCAATTTTAATTTTTCTCCATCGCATCATGTTTTTTAGTGTTTGATTGTTTCTGTGACTTTCTACAAGGCTATCCCCCTTACTTCTCTTAACTCCTAGAAATTAAGCAGTACTGCATATAAACATCCTGCAGTCCTACTACAGGAATATACCAGGACAACAAAGGAAGAGCTGGGGCCACAGAGGGTGGTGGCTATGCTCTAAAACCTCCAGACCGTGACAGATTTTCTTGATGAAATTGCCAAACAATCCTTGGAAGCAAAGACATTCTTCATAATAGAGGAATGTGTTTAAATCCCAGTGGTCTCTGTCAGTCCATCGCAGGAGAAAATATATGTTGTGACCAGGTCAGCCGTAGACATGCTAATAGGGCACAGGCATCTGAAACAGTACCACTAATAGGTACTGGCACAGTCCATCATGCATTGCCAGGACATTTGTGAGAAGCCTCTAGTGCATGAGAGAAGTTAAAAATAGCAGGGGGAAAAAAAAAGTCTCCAAACCTGTAACACAAGGCTGTGGTCTGCTGTTATAACAGGTCTAGCCATGTCTTCCATGCTTTGAAAAAATACTGACTTCTAACCTTGTCCTCCAAAGCATTGGCAACTTTGTCCAAGTTTAAAAATCCAGCAGCATCTGAGCCAGAACATTACTGAAGATATTTGTCTACTAAGACAATTCACTTTGGCAAAAAACATTACTATTTTACCAAAGTAAACATGAGAATTAGATACTTAACTTTTTAAAAAACTTTTAAACCCAAGCAGAACTGCACCATTTGACATCTAATATTCTTTGTATATGTTGTATCATTTCACAGAATCTATACAGCATCTTGTGTTTCATTAAGCAACATGAAATAAGTAAAATAGATTTTATCCTTTTTTATTTAAAAAAATACCTTTGTTTTTAAAACTCAGTCTCTACTTCCCATTGAACAACTCTCCTGCTCCTAGTGAACCACTGTTTAGTTTTGAGTGTGGTTTCACATCCAGCTGTGCTCCTGACAATCCCTACCTCATCTTCTTTATCTATTTACCTACAGACTATTTTTTACCAGGACTTTTGGGTTGCCCAGCCTTCAGTTTTCTGCATTTTCCTTTTCCCTCCTGTTTTAAATGTAACTGGTAATGACTTGCCCTGTTTCACACGCTTTCCCCAGTTTGACTAGGGCAAGTATAATACAGGTTCAGAGGATCTAAAATATTTGACTTGGTTTGGCAGACTGACCAAGGTTTTCATTATACTAGACCAAATTCTCATCCAGCTGTGACTGGTGATTAGCCATGATTTTCAAATACCTTTCAGATGTTCTGACTGAATTCAAAACAATAAACCCCAAAACCAAACCTCAGCCCACAACAGCTAAATCCCTCTACCTTTTTGGTATCAGATTACCTTCCTTTGATATTAATCTTACTATGTACCAAACAATTTGTTATCTTTTGCATCTCACAAGCTGCATTTTGCATCTTATTTTTTAAGCAGATGTCTATTTGAAGTCCACCTCAAAAATCTGTGGTTTTGGATGGCCAAAGAGAAATGTGCAGTACTGTTCAATTAGTATTAAGACTACTTAGTTCTCTGCTCTGAGACAGACTTTTACCTTGGTCAAATCACTATTTCTTTAGAGCACACAAAGTAAGTTTAATGACAGTGCAATAAAGACTGCCAAGATTAATCCAATAAATAATGGGAACTCCATGGTAGATGGTGTCTGTGAGGTACTTCACATAGACTCCATTCCTCCTTCTAAGGTGAGTATTTTCCTTGCTGACCCTATATTCCCCATCAAATCCTTTCAGTACTAATTGATGCTCCCTTTAGATACAGGCCATTTTTATTTCCTCTTAGAAACAGTGGAATGACCTTTATCCGTTTCTGCATCATGAGATTAATAATGGATCTGCAATTGCTGTGAGGAGCAAGTGCACCAACAGATGATGAGAAGTGTAAATAAAGAGGATTTTTAATCTCTCTTCCAATGCAGTATCACTGTATAGAGATGCAAGTGTGAAAATAGCCAGAAGGCACAGAGAAAAAAGAAGCGCCCCCTTTATGTCAATGTATCTTCTCAAATGAGGAAAAAAAAATTACAGAAACAGTTATAAAATAGTGATTATGAGTCACATCCAAGTGGTCTTACTGATACAGTAGATCACTTCTGTACTACCATACATTTATCAGTACAGCCTAAACCAGCAGTATAGAAAGGGTCAAAGTCCTAACTCCTGGGGAAGGTGTGATTTGATCTTCCCAGGATCAATGCCAGTTATTTTTATGCATCCATCAGGTAGTCCCACTTTCAATGGATAGGGCAAAGTCCACATCTCAACCCCCAGTGAAAATGGATTGGGATTCCACAGCCATCCTTGGCAGTTCTGGGCTCTAAAATCACAGCTCACACAGAGCCATGGCAGAAAGCAGCCTGGTCCCCTTGACCTTGAACCATGCTGACACATTGATGACAACCACTCACACAAGTAATGTGTCGTATTTCACAAACCAATCGACAATATTTTTGAAGTCGCAGTTGTTTTCAAGGAAAATTACTGAGAAGTGAAAGCCCTGACTGACAGAAGGCAGCAGCTGCAGGGTGCCTGGTAATTGCTCTCTCAAATTTCTAAGGCACAGCTCACAGTCAGTATGTGCTTTAAGAGCAACTTACATTCAAGAGATCCATGCATCAATACCTAATTAGAGAGCAGGCAAGTTTGGATACTCCCTCTTGTTTCCAAGTACTTGAACTCTTGCTGCACATGCAGTTTTTAATCTCTTTAGACTCACTTGTTGATGCTTGTAATTTAATGCTGAATCAATTTTCCTTCCTTACAAGCTCCCCCATGAGTAAAAGCAGCACATCAGGATTAGCAGACAGGAGTCCTGGTGAATAATATATTTTGTATGGATCAGAAAAAACTAGCTTCTGAAAAATGCAGGATTTTTTTGGAAGACTGCATATCTTGAGAATCTCTCACTCAATTTTCCCCAAATAAGTATCACATCCTATCTAGTATTCTCTAGATGAAAAGCAGTTTTCAGGTAAGCGCAAGCGGGGAAACTTCACAGCAGTTGGCATAGTCTGTCTTTAAACAAAGCAATACTGACTCTCACTTCCCCTGAAACAGGACAGTGGAACCACGCAACAGACAAAATCTCCTTGTTCAGTTTCATACAGTAAAACAAAATTATTCGCTATAGATTTCCCACATTGCCTTATTTCCTTTATATCGACTTCACACTTCTCAGAAATGAGTACATTTAACTACGTATGTAACTCTTCCCTAAAACTTTACTACTGAACAAATTTGCACTACTGTGCAAACCTCTGATTCCCACATGCAAAAAGCAGTGATATATTTACTTGCATCAGTTATACCTCTAGTGATACTATTTTATGGCAGCCAGAGATTTAAATTTAGCAATTCATATTTCTGTCTCTTTCAGGCTAAAATTGAGTTACATGGCACGAACCAGGGCTAGCTCTGGTGGTCATCAAGAATATAAGATTAGGAGAAACAGCCAGCCAGCCATCTAAGCACAGATGACTGACAAAATCATATCACTATTGCATTTTAAATCCCTGTTTGCCAACAGTTCCATAGAGTTGCAAGGTTTAAGTTACAAATTAAACAGTAAACACCTTTTTTCCTGACAAGGAAGTAGGAGCAAAAAGAAGTAACAATGTTGTGGCCATCATTGTTTTCTGAGCTCTCATTTTGACATCCAAGGACCAGGCAGGGTACGCTCAGGGATGGCTCAAATACTCACCCTAAATAAATCATGACAAGGAACTTGAGCATGTCAAAAGGGAACTCTGGATTGATTCCTCTCACCGTTTAACAACCCAGAATGATTTTACTTACAGAGATGCTTCCTTCAAAATGAAGGAATCAATGCATGCCTTAAAACTGACCTTTTCAATTGAGTGACCTTTGGAACAAGAATCACATTCTAATGACAAGTAAGCATTAACTGTAATAGCAAAATCTTTTAAATACAGCAGTGCTTTAAAAGGCACATCTTTTTGTCTCTAGTTAACGTAACAGTTTTATGCAAAATACTCTGATATCTGCATTCATTCATGATGTTTAAAATATCCCATAGATAGATTGTAATCTATCTGCAATGTAGTTTTTTTCTTCACACCAGTAAGAAAGTTGTCCTCAGGACTTTGTAATTTTGTTTTTTTTGTATTAAGAAATCCCCAAAAAAGCTTGACCTATGCAAAGATTGGGCAGTTACAGAGAGTAGCTACTTAACAACAAGCTCCAATTAAATGAAAATACCAGGATCATTTTCCAAGCAGGAATAAATGTTATTTTGATGATTTATAATGTCTATATAATTATAGAATAAACTATGAGAACCAGCAGATTGCGTATGATGTGAAGCATAAGGATACACCCAATATAAATCTGAAGCAGGAAAAGAAAGTGTATTGATTTAATGGTCTATTTATAATCAAATAACAACACCACCGTTACAATCCGCAAAAGAAATAATTACTGCAGAAGTTTCTTTTGCCACAGATTAATATGCTTTTCTTAGACAGACTAACCAAAAGCTAGTTTGAGACAGTGTGTATCAGTAACAAAGATAACCACACAAAATCTACATAGATATTGTAGAGCTTCTACATCAGTTTTACATTAAATCCAGGAAAAACACATGCAAAAGAATAACTGATCTGTCCCCAAACTGTTAACAACCAAGAGAACATACTGCAGAGTTTCTCCATGACATGGATTTTGCAGCCATTATTAACTATGCCCTCAACACTGGCCACTGTTACTCTACAATTACAGCAGAGCTCTTTCCTACACAGTAAAGCCAACCTACCCATATTGTAAACACATAATTCTGCATCTAACCCATTAGCCCAAAATAGCAATAAATATTGCAGAAGTCTGGCCTGCTTTGACACTCTGACCATTGTTAGGGTTACCTAAATATACAAATTGGATTTTTTTGCAGTCTACATACACTAATTTGTAATGGTTTATTTTAAGGTAATGATGATCGGTATTCTTTCTGATCAATATTGCTCCCTGCCACTGCCAAAGGAATTATTTATTTTCTTTTAATTACTTAATGCAATAGATGTTACAACAGCAGGGAAACTATACTAACGTGAGTATGCACAATTCTTTTTTATTCCAACCTCTTACTCGTTTTCAGAGGTTTGCAAACACAGAAGTAACTAATGAAACTTGTTGGTAATGCTGATTATACAACTTCCCCACTTACTATCTATAAACTCATTAAATTGCATTTGATTAAAAGACATGCTTTAAAAAGGCATCTGATCCTAATTGGAAAGGATGAAGATAAGGAATTCAGCATCCTCCCAGCAGTTTGTGCCAACAGCGAGCCATCCTCACTGCTAAAACAGCTTGTCCTAGATCTTACAGATTTGACTCTTCTTACTTTGAAGGCATTTTTTAAATGAAGCAAAGAAATTGATCTAAGCCTATCACTAAGATATTTTTCTCCATCTGTTACTGATATCGATTGTATCTCCTCTGCACTTGTTAGTATTTCAAAATACTGTAAAAAATCAGAACTGGATATTGAATTCAACTATCAGTTTCACTAAGAACATTCCCCCCCCCTTCATTTTAAGCTATGTAAAAGTAATGTTAGGGATTTATTACATACATACACACATGTTCCCACGTCAGTATCTTCACCTAAACTTCCAGTTCTTTCTTATTGAATAAAATTCAGGAAAATTAGTTCTCTTAGATCTTGACAACAGTAATAAATATAACCAAATGCCCAGCATGCCCCAGAGAGACATAAACCCCTTCTCTTCAGGTGCAAGAGCAGGTTTGACATACCATTGACACACTCAAAGACATCACAGCACTTGCCAGGCGTTCCATCTCCGCGCGAGACTATCTGGGGCACGGAGCCTGCCTCGCACATGGGGAAACCACAGAGACCAGTGAGACACTCGCATCTGAAACAAGCAAGGGAAAACCTGTCAATAAAGGAAGCCACGTACAAGGTGAAAGAACAAGCAAGAGAAAAACAAAGTCAGAGCACAGGTTGCAGCTTTGGCATATTCACGTCTTAGAATCAACTTTTATTAACTCAACAACTAAGATATTTTATCAACATGAAGGGTTCTTTTTAACCATCCAAACTTTGCTGGCTGCCAAGGAAACAAAAAAGTGGTAGTGTGCAACACCAATGGTGCTCTTCTGCTCTGTGTCAAAATCTGAAAACTGTAATAACTGTGTTCTCCAGACTTGCAAAATAAGGCTTCTCCTGCAATTCTGTCTTGAATAATCAAAACTGATGAAACACTAATAACAGAAATTGCATTCACTCACCAGAAGGGTGTACGGTCATTAGGAGACCACATTATATCCAGTGTAATCTTGGGAAAAATTAAAGAGAAAGGAAGACTGAAATCATTAAATCTAAACTGAATGAAAATAATTAGAAGTTCTCTTTTGGTGTTGATGGTGCTGCAGTTCGCAGAGGGGGAAACCAACTACATGTGACGCCAAATACTGTTAGGTATATTAAATACTATGGTTAGTTCTGGATCATTCTAAAAGGACTACTTTCTCCATGTAAGTGGTATTTATTTGCTTATTTAAGAAAACAGCCCAACGAACTGGGAGATATCAAATGTGGATAAACAACAGTCATGTTTGCTTCCAGATTCCTTGCTTTATGATTAACGTAACAGTTTAAAAGTCAAACACTTAAGACTTTTGATAAGTTTACATTTAACAGAGTTCTTGCCCTGAACAATGGGCACATTATACGGATAAGCAGCAATGATTCTTTCATAGAAGATCCTGTAATTATGAGTTAAAGAAATAAGAACTCTACTTGTTAATAACTATTTCAAATATTTTAAATATCCCAAGATAATCCCCACATTAAACAACCCATTAGTAAGAAGCAGCATCAGCCCTTAATGCATTTGCTTATTCTCTATGCTCAAAAAGCGAGAAGTTTGGTTTTTCTCTGAGTCACATGTCTCCTCAATTGCCCAACAGCCATTTCATCTCAGAACAGCATCCCATGAATGAGGAAGAACCACCTCTCAACAGACAGGTCTTTAATATTGCTCCCTTTAACCTCATCAGTGTTAGATAAAATTGTTCCATTCTCCAGTGTAAGGTATTACTCAAACAGAAGTTTGCAAGAAATACAAGTAAGTCAAGGAATCTCACAGAACCTCTATTAAACTATTTGAAAAGGATTCTTAAAACGTTGCATTACAGAAGCATGTTACTATAAAGAGATAAAGTCCATTTCACAAATAATGTTTAATACATCAAGATAAAGTGAAGCATTTTAACTTTATGTGCACATATATGCTACAATATAGTAGCAGCTTTAAAGCAGGCATTTGAAGGTTTGGTGGGTTTTTATCTTGTTGGTTTGGTTGAGTTTTTTTGTTTGTTTTTAATAATACTATGCTTCCCATAGCAATAAGGGATAATTGACTAAACAAAAAAGTAAGAGTACAAAAACCAAAGTTTTATTTATCACACCTTTGCTTGTGACATTTTCTTCTCAACTCATTTGCAAACATAAAGACAGAGGGAACCCAATTATTTTCTTTACCGTGTGTTGTTTGCCATCAGAGATGTAGAAGGAAGAAAAGGCATTCTGGCTTCTACTACATGTGATCAAAAAATCTAAAGGCAGTTTTCCTTTAAGATGACTCTAAATAATTTTACAGAAATATTAATATCTCTCATTTTGCTGTCTCAATAGTACGGGAAGATGGTGGGGAGAAAGAAAAAAGATGACCTCTAGTAAACAATGAAAAAGAAAAATTAGCACTGTCAGGTTCATGGAATTTGTACCTTAACCCATGTAGCAGACTGTTTTGAAAGATGTTTTTCTTTTCTGAGAAAAATGAAACCCAGAAATAACTACCTACATCTTACTAATGAAATTTTTTAAAAAATCTTTTATGACAGGAAAAAAAAAGAAAAAAATTGCAAATGCAATCTGAAAGTGGTATTAAAAGACTAAATAAAAACTGAAGTTTCTCTTCAATAACCCTATATTCAACATCCTGATGACCTCTGGGAAAATAGGTAGATCAAACTTCCAGAAAATTCAGGGAAAATAGCACACATTAGGAAAATAGTTGTGGATCTTGATTTTCCAAGTTTCATAAGCTGAAATTACCACTCTTAGTTCCACTGCCTTCAAAATAAGCTTTCTCAGAAGTATCTTCTTTCTTTTTGTCTCACATTCCTTGTAACTCATAGAACTGCAACATTAAATAATTAGATTAATAACTTGTACTTTCCCCCTCTCATTTTTTTCCCAGTCAACAGCTTAAAAAAAACCCCAAAACAACCCAAACCACAAAACTAAACCACAAGAAACTATGAATCACCACTTTAAATAACTTAAGATAGGACAATCTTCCATAAAGAGGGATGAAAGAGATATTTAGAAGATTGGTGGGAGCCAATGTTCTTTTCTGCAGAAAAGATTCCCTTTTATTCAGAGTCTTGAAAGTTTCACATACTCACAGTGCAAGCAAACAAAACCTCAACACTCCAAAATTTTATAAATTGACTTCTCATTTGGTTAAAACATAATCCATGCATAGGAGAATGTCAAAGTAGAAAATAATCTCAGATGGACTTTTAAATAGTCTGCATTCTTTTCAGCCAGCTCTGGTAGGAAAACCTTTGACCATTGTCCAGGCTATTAGCATGGAAAACATTGTTTTGGAGACAGAAGTCTGTCAGAAAGAAACCTTAGGAATTCTGGTAGCTGAGCATGGCTGTCACTCTGCCAAAACAACATCTGGAAATTCAGAATAAGCGATCCCACTCTCAGCAAGAGCACAAGATGAGCTTTATAGAGCTAGATTTTTCTGAAGTGCTTTCTGGAGCAGAGGGGTGCATGGAAGAGAAGTTGCAGCCCAGGTGCGTGCTCTGCCACAGGCAGCTACCCACCTGTGTACATCTTACCCTTGGTAATGGAACACTAGGTTTGAAGAAGCTCGGCAGGTCAGTTTGAGTTAAGCCTGTTGACAGTGGCCATGTCAGGCTAATTTCTCAGGCTAATTTCTCTAAAGTTCAGCTGGTCCTGAGCTGCTTCCCCTATAACTGTAGCTTGCCTAAGGGAAACGGTCACAGCAGAAGCTGCTGCAAGGAAACCTGCCCTGAGAGCAGACTGCCCTGTAGGACACCTCCTCCCTTCACATGGCCTGCAGTGACACCACTGCAACATCAAACGGCATCGCGGCATCCAAAAGTTCTGGAATTAAAGGGAGGGCAGCGCTCGAGGTGCCAGGAAGTTGGCACACGGTATCTGCCCCTGACACACCTTGTTAGCAGAGGCTGCAAGGAAACAAGCCTCTTGGCTTGTTCTTACCATAACAGCACTCAAGTCAAGCCAAGAACATGTCCTTTTAACAAGGAAGAACAGCCCTGTACCAGAGTACAATGTTACTTCAGAAGAGGGCCCAGAAGGACATGAAGAGGAATCAAACAGTAATGCAAGAGCCTTTATGGCACCTGAATAGGTAGTGGCATGGCCTGGAAGGAACCAGGAATCCCAAGGAATCCCAATTCCCAAGGAAGAGGTTTGCTGCACTAAAATTTTGCAAATACAAAATCAACCTGACTGATAAAAGAAATTATCTCCAGTTCTTCAGGCAAAAAAAAAAAAACCAAACAAAACAAGCAAAACCCCCAATCTAACACCAAAAAACCACCACCCCAAGAAAAACCCACCCAACAACAGCAATCTTAGAAATGTCAACAACTGAGCAAGGCAAACTTCAGTATATAAAGAAGCAGAAATGAAGATGCACATTAACCAATCCTTCATAGATTGAGGAAGGTGACTCCTTCAGTAATATAAATGGCCTGATTTTTAAAATCTGTTTTTAAGTTTTTCAGAAGATAAGTAAGTTCATTATCAGTTTAATTTATGTTTGAGGTGTGTTAGTGGTTGGGCTGTTTTGGTTTGATTTTTGTTGTTTGGGTTTTTTTTTTTTAAGGAACAGGAAAAAGCTAAAAAAATCAAATTGAATACTTGTAAATGACAACTTTTACTTCAAATCCAATTATCTTGGTTCATTTACTTCTGTTGTTAAACAGATTTAAAGAGAGAAGGGCTTGCTTAGCCTCAGAAAAGCTGTTTTGATGGTAGGATCAAAAGAGTTCTCTAGGCACAAGGCATAATGGCTATGAAAATAAGAACAGGCACCCTGGAAAAGAAGATTTATTATCAGTGAATGGGAGGGTTGAGGCAGGGGTGTATTGACGGGAGGGATATTTATTTTGAGGATCAAAACAAAATTAAAGTCTAAAGCACTGAGACTAGAGAAAAGCATTCCTGAAACATACATCACATTCCTGTGGAGATTTTATCACAGTCCTTTTCCCCCCACCTTGCCGCAATCCAGTACAATTTGCATTAACATTATTAACACTTATATTAGTCAGTGCAGTAGATAAAACTTCCACAAATGTGTTAATAATATAAGCACTTAAGGATACTGTGAAATCAGGAATTTTCAGAAGAGTATTATCAAAGCTTGACAATGGCAAAGTAAAGTTTAATTGCACGACCCTAGCTACCACCAAGCACATGATATAAGTGATGATGACAGAGCAAAATTAAATATTGAAACAGCAATGTCATGAAATTATTGAAGAATTATTTCCATATTATTAACACCTGAATCCACAATGTGATTTAAGCAGACAGGACAAAGCCACTGCCTGCACTTCAGGCAAAGGCAAAGCCATTGGGACACCACCATACGTGAATTTCAACCAGAATTTTCCTAAATCTTCAGTGAGACAGACTCCAGAGTTTTTGCTCACGATTTCAGTATCACTATTACATGCATTTTTGGTTTTAAAGATAGTATTCAGAAAATCAGTAATGGAAATATTTTTTTCATGGAAATCTTTAAGTATTTTATTTCAAAGATCAATAATAAACCTCTAAAGAGAGATGACAAAAACTGTGGAAGCTGAATATAACACTTACTGTGAGACTGTTTGCAAATGCTCAAAAGTTTTACATCACTGCTATGTAAACAGACTCATACGGAAATTCTTCCTATTTTTCAGGGGGTTTACTTATTGAGAAATCAAAGTTAGTGTGCTCCCAAGGAAGAATTCCTTTCTAAAATCCAGATATTGTTAGAGACACCCAACATAATAGTGAATTTTTCCATGAGTATAGTAATCTTTATACACAGGTGGCTTTTAAATATTACGAAAGGCAACTATCTAGCTTTTAATTAAAGATACCATGAAAGGGAACTTTTTTGGTGCATCTTTTGCATGTTATTAGCATTAGGAAATTGGAAACAGATGCTAAGCAAGGCAAGTTGTCATACAAATCAGCATTCACATCAAGGAGATTCCAAGGCTGATAAGGATCTAAAGAGTTCATCTGACTAAAAAAATTCATTTCATCCTTCGACCAATATTAAATCAATTCATCTGTTTCCCTGAGGGACAAGACATAAGAAGAGGACAGTCACAAAAGAGCGATGCCAGAGATGCAGCAGGCATATAACCAGTGGCCAAATGCACTGACTTTTCAAGTACACAAATACATGTATAGACCTTTTTGATTTCATCAGTATAAGAAATAAAATACAACATAAAATAGTTCAACCTTGTATTTTTCTCACATTTTGCCATATCAGCAGGTGCTTTTTTCTGTTAACGGTCTCTATGTTTTTTACCACTGTGTACCTCAGTTACTTTTTTCTTAGGTTTATCAGCTTCACCTTCATAATATAACAAACATTTCAAATATAAAAATAAAGTACTAGTTAAGATGTTACACAAATGTCAGTTTTCTTATTCAACCACTGTTTAATGAGGAATTACAAATATCTGATCCTCTTACAAATAAAATAATTCCTGAGCACTTCCGGTCAAAAATCACTTACAGCTTATTGCTTTATAAGTAATTAATAAAATACCATATTCTGGTAACTCCAAACTTTCTTACTCCTGAATGACATGACATATCTCCCTACAACTAAGCCATCAGAGATGGCTTTGCCATAAGCAAACAAAAAACCTGAAAAAGCAATAACCTCCACAAACCTCCCCAAAATTCACTATTGTTTAATTTATTTGACTGTTTAATTTCGTGACCAGTTTCTCCTCTTTGCAAGAAAAAAAACCAAACCCCTAATAATTATTTCATGTTTAGTTTTTCCATGCCATTCATGCTATTAAACACCTTTCTCAAATCCCTGAAGGCAATTCTGTACAAGTTTTAGAAAGGTAAGAAAAAATGGTTTGGGTTGGAAAGGAACCTTTAAAGGTCATCTAGTTGACTCCCACCCCTGGCAATGATCAGGGACGTCTTCAACTACACCACTTTGCTCAGTCCCATTCAACCTGACCTTGAATAAAAATGAACACCATAATTTGTTCCAAAATCTAAGTGGTTTTGAGACCAAACAACTCCACTCAACTAATGAGACCCTTTCTGTGTAGCAGAAACTATGAATGCAAGAACTGTAACACTTTTGTAGAAACCAGACTGAAATTCACCAGTGACATTTCAAAGAACTGCAGTGAGAAACTACTTTTCATTTTAAAATGGTCCAGGACCTTCAGTTCCACTTTTCAATAATTCAATAACTTGAGAAAGAAGAAAGAAGCAGAATTTGTGGCTGCTGAATTCTGACAGGATGTTTCTTGCTATTTTCTAGGGGAACCACAACTTCACACTCTTCACATAACCTCTGTAATGTTGATGATATCATCTGCCCCAGTACCACTGGAAACTGCAAGGGAATTCTCATATCTAATTCCCTTTTAAAGTGCAAGCATCCAAATTATAATTCTATTGTTTTATTATGTACATGGGTGTCCCTAGACATCTGTGCACCTGCGAGTCTGAAGACTACAGTCAGACATTATTGATCTCTGTAATGCAAACAGAAATTTGCCTGTTCAAGTCAGAAATTATTCTCAATTAAATCACTTATTCAATCTCCAAACAAGCTAATAGCTGATTAAGTAGAACAAATGAAACAAAACACAGTGGGAAGTCTCAGGAGAAAGACAAAAAACAATACTCAGTGTGATCAAAGTACACACTAATTGTTAGACTGACAAGTGAAAACAAAAATTGAAACAGAAAGACGCATGTAGCAGCTTATTATAAGCCAAAAGAATCCAAACACAAACTTGCTTGTAAAGAATGGAAACAAACCCAAATTCTATAGACACTACAACCTCATTCTAATTTCCAGCACAAAACACCACCTAAAAGTAGATACTATTAGGAGTGACTTCAATTTATCTGGCTTAAAATTTCTTTCCCAGTTTTACAGAGGAAGAGTAAATACACCATTAGCTCAGCACATGGTCAGATTAGAGTGCTACAGGTATTTTTCCATAAAAAGGACACTGCTTGCATAGCTATCACTGATACTTCCTCCCACAGTGCAAATGGGGTTTTTTGTTTTGCTCTTGGGAAATGTGCTGCTTCCTTTAGGCGGCACTGTCTTTCAGATTTTTCCAATTCAGTATTTCCTAGAAGTTGGTAGAAGACCATGGATGTGCACTTTTAACAGTCCATACAGGCACAAAACGCTGATCTTTTATAAGACGCAAGCAGGGACCTCTTACAACATCTTACAACTTTCTCTGCAAAAGATTTACATGCTATTTCTTCTGCAAATGTTCTCATGTTTCCTCTCCTTGTCTGAGGTCACTGACACTCAGGAGTCAGCCACTGGGCTCCAGAAATGTCTCATGTTTCAAGAGCTTCTGTTCAAGTTTTACTGAGATGGCTTTAAAGAAACAACCAACCAACATAGCATCTTTTCCTCATTTGTGTACTTCAGGAAAATATGGTTGCTGGCCAAAACAACCCACATGGTGAGGATCAATGCCAAGGCAGCAATAACTACCATCACATTGAGAACACATGGGAATTCCTGAGGCAGCTGTAGTAGGGAAGAAGGGGAATGCTTGAACTGTGAGTACAGCGATTCATTACCTCTCCTGGAAGACATCAGGAGAAGACAGTCATGAAACATGGGTCACCTAGAAAGGTTACACACCATGCCCTGTTATCCTTGGGGTTTGTGACTATTCAGTACAGTGCAGTCTGTAAGCAGGACAGAATATCTCAGCAGACCTCAACAAAGCAAAATGGTTTTCCTGGGAAAAATACTTATCATTTCCTAACTTCTGAGGATTTTAAAGACTAAAATGAAAATGCCTAAACACCTATTTCCAGATATTACAAAACTTCCAAAAAATTGCAGCGTTCTATTCATCACCCATTAAACAAAAGCCTACTGCAAGCCTGAATTGAACATGGGATGGGTTCAGCTGTCAGCAGTGTAGAGCTTTCCCTCCACATAAACCTGCCCTCTTCGATAAGGAAGTCTCCAATTCAAGACAAAGTGTTATACCACCACGACACTGACACATTTGAGATGGCAAAGTCATCTGCTAGAGTTAAACTGCAGGAAAAACAACCTGAGCAAGTGAACAGGATTAGAAACCAGAGTTTCTAAGAAGCTGATGACAGAACTGAAGACATAAAAAAGTTTCTGCAGAGTCCTTAATACAGACCTTTGAACCAGCTACCCAGGTTACTCAGAAGCCAATCACTGAATAGAAGTCTCAGGAAGATACAGGTCTTGGATCAATAATTGGTCTTACCAGATCTAGCTGAATCTTCCTTTAACAAAAGCTGGGATCCACAATCACTTTCTTTTGGGTACCAATTCTCAAGGATTAGATGGGTGGGGGAGAAGGATCTAAAATTCTAGAACAAATACCAGGGAGACCTCTGTATCAGCAAAAGTTGCTTAAGAGAGGTGACTGATACAGAGGAAAAGATTAAAAAGTTATACACTTGCTGGAAAATCATGACTGTCCACTAAAGTAGGTTGAAGGAATTCAAGTGGTGACTGCCATATGGAACATCAAAACATTATCATAAAATGAAGGTCTTCCAAAGACAGGAAGACCTAAGAAAATCTAGACAAATGTGAGAATCACAAGGAATGACATAGAGAAGATCTGAAACAGCCAAAAAGCTAAGAAGAATGAACAGAGTGGGTGCAGAATACCTTTCCTACTAGATGGGATAGGTGGAAAGTTAATCAGGGACTCAGAAGCCACCTCTACAGATGCTGCCAGAATAAAAACATTTTCCTACTAGTTGTGTATAGGTGCTCTCAAATACAATGCAAATATATTTGATAATAGTTTTAAAGGGAACTTGCAACAGTAAACTTCCCAGTTATGATTCTGGTGGCTGACAGAATGAGACAAAATGAACTGTGCTGATTTTTGTGTTGCCAGCACTAGATTGCCTAAACACTGGTGTAACACGAAATACACAACACTGGCTGGTAGGTCTAATGTTGTGACAGGTCATGGACACAATGTATGATAAAGTAACAACATGCCCAAAGGCCATAAAGGCAGATAAAGTACAGTAAAAAGCAATTGCTTACTGGACAAAGTCATCTAGGAGGATAAAAGATCACAGAATCATAGAAAAGCTGCCATGTGTAGGGACATCTTCCACTAGACCAGGCTGATCAAAGACCCATCCAAGCTGGCCTTGAACACTTCCAGGGATGGGGCATTTACTTGTTCTCTGGGAAACTTGTTCCAGTGTTTTACGACCCTGATGGTGAAAATTGTTTTCTTCATATCTAATTTGAATCTACCCTCTTTCAGTTTAAAACCATTATCCCTTGTCCTATCACTACACTAATTCTACATAAATTTAAATACTCTCTAAAGAGGTGTGATTTTTGCATAATCATCTGCAAGAGGACCCTTGTTTCAATTCACATCCATGAAAAGACAGCATGTCTTTTAACATATCTACAGGTTTTCTGATAAATACAAGTGAAACTGCTAATGGTAAATTTCTCAAGTGGCATCTATATTGTGCCTAAGACAGCCCAAGTTTTTATTAGAAAGAAAAGAGTAAAAGTATTAAAATAGGTAATTTCTTCCTTTGGAATCAAAACCGATTCAGCAATGGTATATACAAATTTAAGAGCTAGATTGCTAATCTTGATTGCTACTTAGCCTTAATGCCTTTAGAACTCCTAAAGAATGCACATGTTAAAATATTTTAGTACAGGACAGATAAAAAAGAGCATTCTCTTAAGATTCTTAGAGTGAAGTACATTTTGGTAGATTTACTCTTCTTCCTATGTCATAAATTGAAAGGTAATTAAGTAAGATAGAAAAGTCTAGTCTAGTTCTTTCCAAGTTATATTCCATTTCTATCCAGATATAGCTTAAATTAAACTGCACCTAAAAAACTATTTCCTACTACATCAAGTTATTACTCATTTTCATGAGTTGTATGAAAATAAAAGTATGTAAAAACTGGGGGAAGAACTGGTCTGTTTTCTAAGTGAATCTTTAATGAACATATTAATTGCCCCTCTGATGCCCCAATGGGGCTGAGTAGATGGTGAAAATGTAAGACAAGATTTTATCATCCAGAGACTTAAAACTTGGATTAGCTGACCAAGCACATTCACTTCTTTACCACACTGCAGACCAAATGGTGACATTGCCATTCACAGCAGCCCCAGATTGAGACATCTTAGCCACATACAAGGAAAAAATGACAGGGCAAAAACTATTAAACAAGGAGAAAGGAATTCTATGAATAATTCATTCATGAATTTTTTTCCTCTACTCCTTCATGCTACTTGAGCCAACTGAGAGGTTTGCATTTGTAATGCCATTCAGCTATCTGTAACTAAAGTGTTAGAGAAAGCATCTTCGTTTGCTCATCCATCAAGCCCAGGCCTTTTGGGCTCCAATCTTGCAAGACTGTATCTTTTAAAAGCTTTTAATCACTTTTTTGGCATATGAAATTTATCTACTTCTGTTATGCTCAACTTACAATTGCTTTTTCTTCTCCTCATCCCACCACATGATTCTGGAACTGCTTTTATTAAAGCTAGGACTCAGGTAGAAAACAAAGTACTGGAAATTTTGATAGATAAACATGTATCAATTATTTCTGAACTTTTTCAAATCTAGATTGTATTCAGCATTATGGTGTGAGCTTTTTTAAGAAGTATGTGAAGCAAATTTATAACTGGGATTTAGTGAACATACTCCTGGATGCCTCTCTCCTTTCAGAAAAATACAGCTATATCCTATATTATCAGCAAGATAGTCAAGCCAGCATACATATGCTGCAACAGTTCCTCTCAGGAGCTTAATGATGCTGACTCTTTGAGACTGAGTCACTCCCAAAATCTGAGGGAGGTGTGGGAAATGTCCTTCAATGATAAGTAGTTTGGGGAAGGGGATACATTTACATTTTTTAAAGTTAATTCTGTGGGACAAAAATAATTTAAAAGTCCTAGTTGGTTTTTCATTTATTTGTTTATTTTGTTTAATGCCAGAATCTAATTAAAAAAAAGGACTAGTGATGATGGAAGACAGAAATTGAAAAGGAAGGCACTCTGATGGTCAAGTTTTTAAAGCAAGCTTAGTATCTTCAGAAGACGAAATCAGATTCCAGCAACATTGGTTGCTTCTAGCTATAATTACATCCTTTAATCCTTAATTCAGTGCTCAATCAGTTTTCCCACTATTTTTCTCATAACTGATAACAAGACAACCAGATTTAATTACTTAGGTTTTGTTCATTTTAATATTGGCACGGTGCTAACATTACGCTGTTCTCCATGGAGTTTTCTTGGTTATCTGGTTTTATTAAAAGACTGACCAAGAATAGCTGGGGGTGGGGGCAGGAGCGTGTATGTGAAATATCTCTGAGAACAGAGCAGAGAATGAATCTTGAAATTACCGCATCTGTAACAGATGACAGCACAGAAGCAGGGGTGTAAAACAGTAGCAAGAGGCAGAGACCTAATAAAGACTAAACTTCCCAATTATTCTGACACAAGTCACAAAGAAAAAAGATATTCTAAGAATATTTGATGTAAAGCTATCTGAACAGGCCATATACTATGTTGTAAAAATCTTATGAAACATGTACAAAACTATGTAAGCAATAAAAATATAAGCTGTTTATAATCACTGTCCTGTTCCATTTTTCACAGATAAAAAAAATAAAACAGATTTTGATAAAGATTTTACACTTAAAAATAATTTCCCAAAGGAATTTGAAAATTTGAAGAAACCTCATTTAAGAATAAAAAACGGGGAACATCCAAAGAGATCAGATTCTGTAAACCTGATATTGATCACATTCAACTTTCTAATGGAAGACCACAAATTTACATTAAAAAAAACTACAGTAATGTTTTCTGTAAGAGCTCTAATACATTTTTTGTTCAACAACCTCCTTGGAGAAGCAAGCATCTTTACCAAGCCCAGAGACAGACTGTTCTAAGACTTCCTAACATAATAGCTGTTTTCCTGTTTTCCAAACATTTAGCTTTCTTAACATAATTGCTGGAAATTTAAGATACATGTCTCATAACAGCCTGATGAAAGCTGAAGCAACTGGTATTTTGATGTTGATGCCAAATCAGTATGTTCTGTTTGTACCACTGCATTAGAAATCAGTGTGACACTAAATGTAACCTCTGAGTGCAAGAACAAGTATTTATGGTATCACATGTTAACTATTCCCACTTTTCCTCCAGCATTGCTCAAGGAGTTTTCATTGTTATGAATACACATTCAAGAATTTGGTCACAAAAGAAATGCCAATTTATCATCAGCTTTAAAGATATCAATTTTCCTAGCACATTATGTACAAGAAAAACCAAGAACAAGATGTGAGGAAAAAGTCAATCTGCTCTTACTGTATATGAAATTATCAACTACTTGTTAACAAGCTCAGTGACACATCATCTGTCCTTAACCATGGCACTCTCCTTTAATTGCTTTTTGGTTCTGCTTGTATTATGCTTTTATTTCAGTGGCAGTAAATGAAAATGATGGCCATAATTTCTTCAAATGTTCATAGTCTTAAAAACACAACTTCATGAAGTCTAAATGTCTGTCTAAAGTCCATGACCTTAAAGAACAATGTCTCTGCTTTTAATAAATTATTCTCAAATGTACACTATAAAATTACAGTACCACTTCTTTTAAACTTAATTCTAACAATGAAAAAGAGATGTGATATGCAATTAGGTGATTGTAAACAATCTCAGAAAACTTAATGTTGATATTTCATCATTCTTAATATTTTATAACAAAATTTTGAAATTAAGGAAAACAATCCCATAGACTTACTTATCTATAAATCTGCATTTTTTTTCTATAATTTTGACATGCAAGTCTCACAGAGATCCTTCAAATATAAAGGGTGTCTCCTCAAAACTGAGGAAACACTTATCCTGAAGTTAAATGGCTCAATTTTCATGTTCCAACCAACCGCTACTTTGTTTCCTTTTCTGTTTTCTCTTTTCATACATGCACTTCTCTTTCCTCCAACATTTTTTAAGCTTTCTTTTCTATTATCCTTATGCCTCTGTTCCTTTATTCCCCCCTTCAAATAAAACCTTTACTTACAGCACATGAATGTTGACTATGGCACTGTCTTCCTTAAGAAGCCCAGTAGTATATGAAAAACCAAATAATTAAATATATTTCTAGCAGGCACACAACATGCAAAGCATCATTATGATCATATTGCTGCCAGATTCAGTTTTTCTTCTTTCCTTCTCACCCACTCCATTAAAAAGCATATTATTGCTTTGGCTGATTTAAGGCAATACAAATAGGAACTCACATAACAACACAGAGCAACGTAGACAGGGTCATGAAATCAAAAAATAATGGAGGAGTACAAGACACTTACAATTGCTTCTACCTGCCTGCAGACATACTAGGTTATGCTAATTGTGGAGGTATTTTGTAGTTTTATACATCAAGGAAGGCAGAGGTATTAACACAAAACCCCCTTCAATCATAAGATCAGATCCTAAGACTCCAGGAGCTAAGTACTCATCTATCCCAGCTCTGATCTCTTGTTCAACTCTGATCCCAGGAATGTGCAACAACTGATTTCAAAGAGGTCTCAGGAATCCACAATTATCTCGTAATTCACATGCTGTGAGCCTGCTTGTACAATTGGGACCTTTGTGCACAGGAGAAGAGAATACTTGTTTCATCACTGACTTGCCACACACACGGACAAGGACACTTCAGACATCAGTTAGTGCTTAGCAAACTGACTTTATTTTTAAACATTCTCAACAAAATAAAAAGAGTCTTTCAAGAATATGCTTGCTCTAGGTGTTTTATTTAAGGTCAGTTCCCATATGTGTACTAGATATTTCAAACTGGTAATTTTTCTGAAGTAAATGAAGATTTATTTTCTTGGTACTCTCTATTTCCTGTAGAAGGAACACTGAAGTTATCACTGACAAACAATAAAGTGGGTATTTTTCATTCTCTTCACCCAAGCACTAAAAAAAAATATCAAACCACAAGTTATATTGGATTGCATAAAAATAGAACATAATTTTACTTTTCTGAAACCAAAATAATTTGGCTTATGTATCACTTTTTAATCCCAGAAGTTGAAACAAATTTGGAAGTAAAAATCTACCATTAATCTTTCTAACGTATCAACACTACTAAGTGCTAATCTAAACCCTGTATTTATGAAATATTAATCTGTGACTGCTTCTTTGACTTCATATTTCTGAATACAGTCCTTAGCAGCATTTTATTCTAATTGTCTTGTACATGCTGAGCTACATTTGCAACAATGGCAGTATGATGACTCGATAAAATCTGCAGACTTCTGCAAGGTCCCAGCTAGCCAGGTCAGCTCTGAACTAATACATCACTGCAATTCCTAGGGAGTTTACAGAAAATATGTCAAAAAATAAAGGGAGGATACTAGAATCCATACCATGCTCTGATATACAAAATTCAGGAAACAACTTTGAATTCAATAATATTTGTAGCATTCACTGAATAAGGATAATAAGAATCAGACTGCTATCAATACTCTACAATTACTACTGAAACCTGTCAAGTTTAGAAATATATTTTCAAATTTTAAGAGGCAGGATTAGTGCATTAAATGATAATTTCCATATCTCCTTTTCTGTCTTAATTTTATTAAAGGTCTTTGATTCTCCATGCAATGAGAGACTCTCATATGTCATGGAAACAACAGTTTTAAAGAAGATGCCCCAGTAAATGTGCACCCAAAGGGTACCCAAAAGAGAACAACCTTGATTACACAATCTGTCATCTTCTACTTTCTGAATTCTTTGCAACTTTTTTACTACTTTACACAAGGGACTGAGAAGATGACAATATTGTATGGATGAAAAGACCTTCCATTAAGTAAGCCAACCAGTTACATCTACAAGAAAAAATTTCTTTTTGGTATAAAATCTTTTCATTTATGGTAATTTTTGCTTGAATATGTATTTATTTGGCATATTCATGAATCAGGGTTTGGGAAATTTGTTGTAAAAACACAAACTCAAATAATGGTGCATAATTGTGGAAAAAAACCAACTCTGAAATTGTCTTCTTTTTTTTAATCACAGTAAGCTTACCTACTTGAACAACAACAGAAGTACTTGAAATTTCTGTTCCCCTACAGTTCCAGAGTTCCATTTTTCACTTTTTACAGTGGTTTTCCACATACAAAAGATTAGATTTTTTTTCTCCTTTAACTACATGAGATTTTTTCTAGCATGTCTTCTATCATCTCCATCACTTAACTCCTTACCATCAAACACCTTCAAGAGTTAACTTTTGCAAAATTAATTGAATTAACTGAAAGTCAATGTAGAGACACGAACTCCTCAAATAATTTTAGCAGAAACCAACTTCATGCACACCTGTACCATGATGACTTTTTTCCTGCTTTAAAAATACAAGATTCTGTATTTCCATGAGACTGATACAACCTACCTCACGTAGCTCTTATTCAGTATCAGCATTTATTGTCACAGAAGCAGGCATTATTATCTGGTCTTTACAGTACTTGAATTGTTGAGAACAAGTTAAAAGTACCGAGCCATCGAGACACCAACCTTGTGGGCAGGGTGCAGCAGCCATCGGCCGTCAGCCTGACTTGGGTTTCATAGCTATCCAGGGGGCAAACAACTTGCTGAACAGGAGGACATTCCACTGTGCTGCAATCCACACTGAACACTATGGAGGAAGGGAAGAAGAACATTGCTTTTACTCATGCTTTAGAAGCTTTCTGCAAATTACTTCCTCACAAGCAACCACTTATGCATCAGCTTTTTAAATCACAAAAATTATCCAATGAACGCGTGCTTGCTAGGCAGTGTTTCAAAAAGCTTCCTTTCTCTTTAAGATTCACTTTTTAAAATTATTAGGAAGCAACTGAACTGATATTAGTTAATAAAAAAACCCCAGAAGTTAGCTAACTTTACACAATCATTACAGCTGTGAATATAGAAGTACCCTAGTTATGAAGAATTTATATTCTCCACAGCTTTCAAAATGGTAAACAATTCATTGTTTAATTTTTAACTAAAGTCTGTTTAAACAGCAAAATACTTCGGTTATAGGGAAAAAAGAGAGATTCACTATAGGTTATATGTGTGCATGTATAAAGTACATTTTAAAGACTATTTTATTAGGTTGTCTTGTTTGCACATTTATATATGGCAAAAAGAAATGCAAATTAACAAATCTTTCTGCATTAGCGAGATGAAGAACTCTACTTAACAAGAAAGACCGACCGACAGTTTTTAGAAAGCAACACATGTCTAGAAATGCAAAATAAAAAAAAACCCAAACCAGGATAAATTTATATTTAATGTTCTAAGTCATACTCAGAAAAGCTGAAACACATCTTTCTCTTATTTGGTACTAAATCTTCCATGTAACAAACACTACCAGCTGAGGTAATATGTATCTACTATGCCTTTTCACAATTATACTAAGAAAGTGCAGAATAAAACACAGTTCCCCCTTTAAGAAATGAGCTACTTTCTGACTGAGCAAGCAGGATGAACAGAATGTTACCAGACTGCAAATTATGCAGTATGATATCCTTGACTACTGATTAAACTTCACTGCAATATTGACACTATCACGGCGGCTTACTGAACTACTAAAGACAACGCTACCCATGTTTCTTGCAAGAGCTCACAACCTTCAAAGGGCCATTTTTTCCTCTTCTTGTCCTACATTTTCCAAGCTTGATCCTCAGTGGTACATAGCAATAACTGACTCTGTCATCATGAGACATCACTCTCAGAATTACATCTGCTCTGCGTATCTCCATTGCAGTGGCTACAGAGTGATAGTACATGGCTCACTAATACTGAAAAGCAGCCCAGTCTGTCATTTTTAATCAAGTACAAATTTAAAAACATTACAAACAACCCCCAAGTTAAGACTACTCAAATAGAACTTTTTCTCTTTATTGATTACATTATTAGATTAATCATAAAGCAGCTGAGGTAGGACAGGACCTCTTAGAGATTCTCAAGCCAGGCCATGTAGGTCTGGCTACCCAGGATTATACCCAGGTGGCTTTTCAATATCTCCATGGATGGAGACTCCACTACCTCTCTGGGAAAACTGTGCCAGTGTCCAGTCATCCTCATAGTGAAAAAGTGCTTCCTGATGTTCAGAGGGAACCTCCTGTGTTTCTACTTGTGCCTCTTGCGTGACTGGGCACCACGGAAAAGAACTTGGATCTGTTTTTACACCCCCTTCAGGTACTCATACGCATTGATGAGATCTTCCCTGAGCCTTCTCTTCTCCAGGTAGAACAGCCCCATCTCCCTCAATTTCCTCACAAGAGAGAGATGAAGACAGATAAGAAAGTAAGAATATTTGAAAAAGGATAAAAAGTTCCTACTTTCTTTCAGATTTAAACATGTTTCTCAAAATGGAAAAAGTATTGACAGAAACTTATAAGTTGAAAATATTCTGAAGTTACAGAACAGCCTGTAATTGGATTCTTCATTTCTTTAAAAGGTATCTCCCAGATTAACTGCACTACTGCCTTGAAAAATAAGACTGCAAACATTTGCCACTGACTGTTTAGTTTTCTTTTCACACCCTGCTGAGACTCCAATAATTAACATGTGTACATTTCATGAACAGTTTATTATAAATTGTTATTATATATCTTATTCTAAACTATTTTTTGTCTATCATAGAAACTTTAAGCTTTAAATACAGTTTGACAAATCTGTGTCTTTAAGAACTCATAAATAGGTTCCAATTTCCTATCAGTGGAATCAACCTTTGCTTACAAGTCTTCAAGAATTTTCCCATGTACTGAATTTGTATACAGAAGCACCTGAGAGTTGTCACTTTTGTACAAGAATGTAGCAGAAACCCTGCCATAGTTGCAGGCCCTGCCATAGCTGCAGTAATGCGCTACCTCCTTTATAGACTACAAAACCAAAAGTTTTGAAACCGCTAATGAAACCAGGTGAGTAAAACTTTCTAGTAGAGTAAGTTAACAAAGTATATTAAGTGTGTTAAATTGCACCTTTACATATTTCAATTAATAAAATAGCTGGCTTTTCAACTGAAACAGTGTTCAGCTTAGGGCAAGCTCTAAATAAATACCTATGCATCTAATGGTGAAAGAGCAAGTCAGTATTTGCATTTCTGATGAAACAGTGGCTCAGCACAGGCTAAGGTTTCAAAAGTTACAAATTTCTGACGGTTCAGTACAAGGATATACAGACTGCTTTTACAGCATGGAAGCATCACATATCATCCTCTGTTTTCAGTTCAGACGCATTTCAACTGATTCCTCATGAACAACACAACACAACACTACACCTGATAATGGTGTAGTTGTCTGCCACGGGAGAAGTAGAAAGCAAGTATCTCTCCAAGACAAGGCATTGTCCTTTTTACATTCCATGACACTTCAGAACATATTACATACAACCATAGCATTCCCAGACCTTCAATGCAGCTGTACCACTGCCTGAACCACCTTCTTAACTGCCCTATCCCAGGTATTTCCCAACATGGATCTCCACATTTGGTGATTTTTCCACCTCCTTCACTTTCACTGTCAACTTAAAAGTCATTTCTCCGGCTCCATTAGAAATGTATCCTCTTCACTCTTTTTGTCCAATCTTTCCATTCTTATCTCAAGTTCTGTCAATGTAAGCTTTTAACAAATCATTCAATAAAACAATGTAAGTACTATTCTGTAAGTAACTGAGGATAAAAGAAAAACACTATAGAATTCTATTTCTCTGAGCTGTGTAAAAAAATTTGATTTTGCTGACCCTTGTTCCTAGTGCAAGACTCTATGAGCTCCAGACCTGATTTTCAATGCTGAAGCTGTATCAGGGTGGAGCACAAGCTACTTCCCTGTGCCTCATTACACACTACCTACTAAATTATGCTGCTGATCTCAGACTTTCCATCAAGCTCTGACTGCACAGAACTCCCCAAAGAAGTAAAGCAAACAATAACATTTTCTTTACAATTGTGTTTAAACCAATACTTGGAACAGGAAAAAAAGAGCAATTTTCAGGCCATGCTGGAGATGAGTGAATGAAAGCTCTGCCAAAAAGACTTCTGAAAAAATAACAAATGAGTGGTCTTTTCAACACAGGTTGTCTATTGCGACAGACATTTCCCAATGCTTTCCCAGAGATGTCAGAAACGAAAAGATGACACTCTCCATTGCACCATATACAACAACAAAAGTTTTCAAAAAAGGTACAAACATCTGTTGGACAACTGCCAAAGTAAACTATTGAGCTTGTGATATTCAGAAGTGACAGCTAGAGTTCCTATCAACACTCTAGCAAAATACATTTTAATTTAGATTTTAACTCAAACTCTTTAAACAAACAAACATGATTTAAAAATGTCCTTGTTCATAGTGGTTTAGCACATACACTCCCACAAATCTTGTTTTGAGTTATTTTTATTTTTGCTATTAACACATTATGCAGTTCCATTTGAGATTGCTCATTCAAACTATCTTCAAGAAAAAAAAAAATTTGAAAATACAGTTTGAGAAATGTAATTCCCAGCTTAAAACTAAATTCAATGCACATAGACTAAATTCCCTACTCACGAATGGACAGTTACACACATCTTGTAGGAATAAAAATGATTGCTTATGGAACCAAAGCAGAAAAAGTGCTCATCTCATCTCTGAGCTCTCCAACCACAGTAAAACAATGAGCATGACACACTTGTTCTTGTTGCAGCAGCCCTTTTGCTAGAGGGCAGAAATGAGCCAAGACACAGACTGCTTGTTTGTCACAGCATGGAAAAGGTCCTGGTTTATTCCTCCTTACAGCTCAGCCATCCTGACTCCAACCATTCACTGACTCTGGCTGCAGCAGCTCCTGCTGTTGGTTTCCCTTGCAGCCTCTGCCTGCTGGTTATTTCCTGCTCAACTATGACTGCAGGTATCAGATTGCAGACTCTGACCGTAGGCTTTTACCCAGCTAGACTGTGACTGCAGGTTCCAACAGCAGGCTCTGACTGCAGACACAGACTGACCTCACAGCACTGATTCTCTCTGCCCAGGATCCTTCTTCTTGATCCTCACATTCATGATCCTCCATAATGAATCCCTCACCAGCTGAACCCCTCCCTTTCATAACACTTACCTTTATTGGCTATAGCAGTGACTCATCAGGGGTGAGGCTGTATTGGGTAATTAACACAGCTCTTACTTATCAGGGACAAGGTCACCTGTATTCCCTTCTACAGTTCTCAGTAGGTGCCACAATTGTGATGAGATGCTTGGTGGAGCAACAAGTAAGAACATTTAAAGCAAATTAATCTGGAGGTTAGTAGACATGTTAATGGACATGCCACTAAGTTTCTTCAGTATTCATTTTAACTGAGTACCAATGCCTTCAATTGTATTCCTAAAGTAAAGGGGCAGAAGAGGAAGTGGATCTCAAGATGAAATATATTATTTTTATTCTAGCATTCAGTGTTGAGGAAACACTTTCTGTTTTCCTTTCACTAACTCCACTGCCAATCACAGCACTTGAACATATGCAGTTCTCAGCTGAAGGCTCCCAACTCAAATGCCGGAGTAAACTAGGGAGAAGTGATATTTTTTTAAGGAACAAAAATAAACACAATTTATGCTTTAATTGCACAAGCACTTTATCTTGGCATAAAGCAGCACTGCTGTCATAGGAAGTAGTCCTCCCAGCTTCATTTCCACTAGAAAGCCCTTGCTGTTGCAAAATCCCTATTGAGGCTGGTTAAGCAGACATGGAGGTGCAGGAAGAGTGTTTTGAAAGCATTACTCACAGGACTTAAGTTTTTAGGTCTGTGGCAAATAATGGAAAAACATTTTTCTCTGTTCAATGTTGTAACTCCATAGACTTGCTGACAAGTTTACTTGCTGTAAAACAGATGACATCAGCCCCATAAGAGTATCTGTATGAACACCAATCTCCCAGGCTCTACTCTGCCCTTTACCCATATTTTTCTAGCAACATGGCATTTCAGTAATAATTCATATAGTTCACTTCCTCTCTAACTCTTCTTGCCTACAATCCTTCAGGGTATCAAGTTAGACTCTGAAGATGCAGGGTTTATTACCAGGTGTGCTGGTTTGGCATTGATGGACATTCGGTGAGGAGAGAAGCCATCCACAGAAGCTTTTCTAAGAAAAGCTGTGACAAAACCAGCTGGTGACTAGTCCTGAACCTTGTTAAACCACTAGAAAGCTGGACATGCCTCTGTGAACACACATGTTAAAAACTGAAAAGCCCTGGGAGAGGCTCTCTTTCCTCCTGGCCTGGGAAGCAGTAACAGGGCACTGCAGTTGTGCCGTGGCCCCACAGCCAGAACTGAATGCAACAAAAGCCCCCCAGATCCTGGCACAGCCCCAGCACGCCCCAAATCTACCACCCATCAACCATCATGGCCTCTGCAGGCCTCAGGCGAGATATTATTTCTTTCCTTGCACAGACAAAGCTTGCGAGACATTGAATCCTCTCTGAGTGAGAGAAAAGGACAGAGTGAAGACACACAGACAATATGGAGACATCAAGGTCTGTGAAGGAGGAGCCAAGTCTTAGATGAGAGGAGAGTGAGAAGATGCCTAGTCTTAGGCTGAAATTCTTTTGTAAGGCCATGGTGATGGACTGTAATATGCTAGAATACCCCTTTAAGTCATGGAAGACATGTATGGGGAGATGAAGAGTGTTCAAATTGCAGATATGAGCTAAAGGCATTTGTGTTAAAGCAAATAAATGATGAAATAGCTGTGATCTTATGAGAAGTTTGAACAGAGACAGAGAAAAATGAGATGAAGATGAAAACCTGCCCCCAGGAAGTGAAGAGCTCTGTTCCCAGAGATAAAAATCTCAGGGAGAGATGAAGAGAACATTGGCTTTCGAACCGCTCATCTTTAAAATGGTACTCCATGAGTCCACACGGCCCCCAGTGCAGCTGTGGAAAGGCTGAGTGAAATGGGAAGGACTTGATGAATGCAGATTCCTGGGTGACTGCTATTTGTGAGAACTGAAGCCATAAGAGAAGTGTTTTTATTGGGGAGAAGTTTCCATGGCATGGAAAAGGAGTCTCCTCTCTCTAAAAGAACTGATGAAAGGCTATTTTTACAGATGGTAAACTGACCTAAGTTCTAAGTTTTGTCTCTGCCTGTTGTCAGTGAGAAAGAAAAGGAGCTTGTGGGGGAGAGGAGAAGTGTTTTGAAGGTTTGAAGGTTTTATATTTATAATTTTTCCCCTCTTATAGTTTTGCTAATAAAGCTTTCTTTGTACCCTTTAAAGTTTGAGCCTGCTTTGCTTTTTCTCCTAATCCTATCTCACAGCAGAAAAAGAGTAAATAATTCTGGTGGGCACTCAATCATCCCCACCAGGTCTCTTCATTTCTAACCCCCATTTGCAAAGCTCTACACTTCTCTTAAATCCTATTAATTTCTTTCCTTTCCCAACTGCTTCAAAGCCCCTGCTCTTCTACCCTCCTAACACACATCTTCACTTTTCCAGTCCTATGTATCTCCACCTCTTAAAACTCCCCACAGCAAAAAACACAAACCACTTCAGAAAACAATACAGACAGTTATATAAATTCACTAATGTGATAGAGAATCACATTCAGTGCAAAGATTCTGTAAAACTACCAAGTGAAAACAGCTTTCAAGAAGTAATTTCCGTGGGGAAGTCTGGACAGAATTAATTGCCAACTACAAGATAAGACTTCAAATAATATTTGGGAGGACAAGATCAGAGCTAAAATTTCTTTCGAAAATGATAAATAATCCAAAGTCAGCAAGACAAAATCCAGTAAAGGCATAATTTAAGTATATAGGAGGAAATAAAATGTAAAAATGTAACAGTTCAGTAGCAGTAGCAGTCATACTACAGAAAGATCCTGGCATCACAGCAGTGCACCAACTAGAAATACCTCTTGCAGAACAGTTAAAATCTTATTTTAAGTTTTGCATGAGAAACAGAAGGCGATTATTCTAAAGTATTTAGCGCTGATGAAGACTGTCCCAAAATATCAGTCTGCTTTTGGATACCACATATTAAAGTGTGGACTAATGGAAAAAAAACTTATAGAAGGAAAACATAACCAGGGAGGAGTCCAAAAAGACCATGTCACAAGAAATTACAGCTAATTCTAGATGAAAGAAGCCTATGGTTGACAAAATATTCCAGAGAAAAAATTATAGTAAAGACTTGTTCACCAACTGCTCAGGACAGGGTACAAAGAAGTTTGCTTAAATTTCTACACAGATTTGCACTAAGTATTAGGAAAAAAAAACCACAAAAAGAAGCATACAAAGCCTGTACAATCTTCTTCTGTGGAAGATTTAAGAAAATGTTAAACAAATATAGGAAAGGCACAGTTTAAGCACACTTGAAACTGTTTGCATATAATGTTTTGGATTATATAATTTTATATGCTTGCTTTCAGTCCTCTGTTTTGACTATTTATCTTGCCAAAGTCTGGATCAAAGAGTGTATTACATCTTCACTTGGAATAAAAAATCACAAGAAAGGGTGATTTGTGTTCTCATGAAATGGAAGATGAGTAAATACTGAAAATGCTACACAGTTTTTTTAGTATATCCCTACATAATCTTTCTGCTCTGCAGTTTTTTAAGGGTCAACACTTGATCACCTAGAGAGATCTTAAAACAGAAATACTAATTCCCTGTCCATGCACAATGTATTCCTACTATGAAAAACTTCTTTATAATCTAATCAATATATAAAGTATGTCACTTGCACTAGTAACATTCACAGAAATGCAATATTCTCACCAGGTTACTTGGCCCTTGCTACTCAGTTTAAATTATTGTCTAAAGAAAAAGGAAGTAAAATTTACCAAAATATTTTTATCCATTTTTTAAATGGGTGTTGCCTATATATAACAATTAGCTTTCAAGAATAATCAGAAGAATTTAGAGGCTCTATAGGCTTTATTGGATTCAATTACAGAGATTATTTTGCTTGTCAGACAGTAAAAATTGAAAAATTGGAAAAGAATTTGTATCTGCTTTTACCTGGCTTGCATTCATAGAGATCACAGCATTCCCCTGGCTTTCCTGATGCCTTAGAAACCAATATATTCAAATAGCCAGGTTGGCAAACCTTCCTCAAGCAGCCTGCAGGATTACACACACAACGGCTTGGGAGTGGACAGCATTCACCAGGAGGTGCATAGCCTTCAATCAAGATGGAATCTTCCGGACACCGAGGGGAAAACTGGACCTCACAGCGGGCCTTGGAGCAATCAGGTTTCTCTTCTGAAAGGGAGAGAAAAATCATCATGCCATACGTGTCAGTAAAACACTGAAGTTGTAAAGACAAACTCAGATAAGCTCCCTCTCTTCTCCCTCCCCTCAAAACAATAAAAAAGGAAACAGTTGCTGATGAACTGATTAGCACAAATTATCAAATAGCCTTTAAAAACTATAGTACTTGCAAGATGCTACATGTCTTATAAAATTTTTTACAAAATTTCTAATTCATGCAAAGTGTGTGATGGCTGAACCCACACAGCCTCGAGTAGAGCTGTGAACTTACATTTGCCCAGGATGTTAAGAAACTACTTGTCATATGACATCAGGTCCTGATGTTCACACCTATTCCTTCAGTTTCCTAAGACCTTCCATTATGGACTGATTTAAATTGATTGATATATTAACCTGAACTGAGCTCTCACATATTCAAGAAGCAACTTAAATGTTCAACAGCTAACATATTTGAATACATTAGCAGAAGAGGATTTTTTCTGTGCACACTCCCAATACTCACATTAGAAGTGTTGTTCCTACATACTTCAGCAGCTTGAATACTAAGAGATAAGAGGTTTGACTATGGTGATGATGAGGTTTGTTCTAACTCAGATATTCTATGATTCCTTCATATACAAGTACTTCATGTTTTTTCTTACAACCATCAAAGATTACTAACCTAAATGTGCTACTAGATAGCACTATAGCTCTTTTCTTACCATTGAAAATCCTACTATTTCCATCTATCTTTAAAACAGCCTTGACTAGATAAGTATTTTGACTAGAACTTTAAATAACATTTTTAAGGCCAATTTTTCTTCCAACCTACCCTTATGTTTAGGTTCTTATCTGCTTTATTAAACACATTGTTCAGACAGAACATTACTGCTTACAGAGGTTCACTGCAGAGAGCTGTATCAATAATAGATAACATAGTAGTTTCAGTATTTTATAGATAGCCTTTAGTTTATGGATATAATAAAAGGCTTGACATTCTAGCTTTCAAAATTATTTTCATTTTCCACTACATGTTTGTTCAACATGCACAGAAAAGCAATAGAACTGTTGCAGTAGCAGCCATTAAGTACATACTCATGAGAGGCTCTTGACAGACCACTTGTACTCCTAATGATCCTTAAATTCCCACGGTTCATTACTTTATGTGCCTTAGCATTATGCATTGAGTGATCTTCCAATTTCCATGACTAATAGATAATCCCATTCTTATGCAATCTTGCTCATGAAAATACTTTGAATTATAAGATCTTTTAAGAGTTGACCTGCCCTTTTATACTTGACTGCATTTGCACACATATACATGTATCCATACGAAGATAAGCATTTCCTTAAGGACTGCTTAGGTAATTCAACACAAATAAAATTTGAGCAATGCAATTGGTCAAATAAAATAAAAATTATTTTTGACCAATTTGGCTAACTTTCCAAAAGGCAAGTCAAACTGTTTGAATTCAGATTGTTCGGGATTCTAGATGTATAATTTTTGAAGACCTATACAAAGTCTACTGCTGCTGTTGGTAAGATCACCTAGCAATGATATGAAGACAGGGACATGTCACTATCAACATGTAAGAAACATCACGAGCAATAGAAGAGAGGAATTTAAAATAGAGAACCATGACAAGTATTTTTGTATGAAATATTCACTCAGTGTTTTGCAGTTATTTTTGACACTTTCCACATTAGAGTATTGTGCTCAATGTAGTTAAAGGTTACAGACTGTGACAGGACTCTTACATAAAGCCAGAGCTATTTTCAGAGCAAACGATTTAAACATAACCACCACCTCACAAAGACAAGTTTATGTTTTAATACCAGGGAATATAAGACCAGTAGGTATGTATAAACCAAAGGTTTTCTCCTTAATCCAGTGTCACTATTACTTTTGTACTTCATAGTCCCAAAAAATAAACAAACACACAAAGCCCTAATAATAACTTCCTATTAATACTCATGTAAATATTGTGCTTCCAAATTACATCTCAAACTACATGTTGAAACATTCCCTTCCCAATAAACAAATGCAACTGAGCAACAGTAAAGTCAAACACATTCACCCAAGCTGGATCAACCAATAGACAATTATCTTTCAGCTTCCCAAACTCTAGCCCACAGCACAGTCAAAAGCAGGTTAAGAAACTTTTTGCAGACTATGTCATGATTTGTTTCTTGATTTAGATGTTATTTTCCTTTATGGAAAGCAGCTACTAACTCAAACAGTATGTGGTCAGCAGTATATAAAGTGTTTCCTTGACCATAATCGTTATCTAAAACATGAAAATCCAGCCGTTCCACGTGTAGCATTACTACATTAGTTAAAGTTTTAATCAGCTAGCATCATGCTAGTGTAACTGCTTTCCAAGTCCAGAATTCACTGGACTATAAGAAGATGGTAACTAAGTTTTACTGCATTTCAGTAAAAGTTGATGTGGGCTCCTCATTTTGACACCAAGTTTGGATAAAAGACATTACTTCTAAGCAACCATTCAGAGAAGTTTCAAGGTTTTTCTTCTTGTTATCTCAGCAAATAACAAAATCTTCTCTATCCACAGGGATTCATTACACTAAGCTAGTTCTACCTTTTCATTACTTCATCGAAGAAGGTATCAAAATTTAATCTGTTCTCAAAATAAATTACAACTATCACTACAGCCATAAATGCCACTGCTTTAGCAGAATTCCTGATTTAATTCCAATCAATACAGCTATTTAAGATTTCATCAAACAAGAACTGTTTACTAGCTCTTATTTTCTTTTATTAACAAACACTTCTACCCCTTACAAAAGGAACATTAAAAAAAAGTGTAAGAACAAAATAATCAAAAATACACCAACAGCCTCAAAAGACAGAAAGTAGGGTAACGCCAAGCTGTATTCCACAAAAAACCCTTGTGAAATCACTCATCAGTGGTATTTCTGCTACTTTGCCCCTTTTACACACCAGACAGACTGCTTCAAAGCAGCTTCTCAACAGACCAAAGTGGAATCACAAGAGGTTACTGCCTCTCTGTCAAATAGACACCTACACTACAAAGCACCAACCTGTCCCCTGGATATTTTAAGCTACTGCCTATTACACAAATCATGTTCTTCCTGACCAACATCTTCACAAATGTCAAAAAATGCACCAGGACTTAAACTCCATTTTGATAAGAAATATAATATAAGCAAATATTATGTGTGTCCAGAAACAGGCGAACTTCATCTTTCAAAGCGCTGCGCTGAACCTAAAGAATTAGGCTTTTAAGGAAAGGGAGAACTATACATGGGACTATATATATATGACTTACTATGAAACAAATTAGTACAGCAAATACATACATATTCCTGAATAACAGGGCATCTTAACAAACAGATTACACAGCAAGATACATGTGTCACATTGTTCTCATCCATAGTGCAAATTCCTTCTCAAGAAGAATTTCATACAACCCTAAGTGCATGTAGAGACAGTAAAATTGCTATAGCATAAAACTCAATTGCATTTCAGTATGTCCTTCAAAAAAATACCCCTACCATTAACAAGGAGAACAATCACTTTTCAGGCATGCATCCATCAAGCTTCCAACAAGCATGTTTGAACAGATAACCTACAACTCACTAAGAAAAACATAGTTGGCTGCAAGTGCTGCCATTATGTTCAAAAAAGCAGCATTTCAAATAGCTGCACAAGGAACAGAAAATATTGGTTGGCTTTCTGATCAGATTTCTCTGTGGGACACATTCTCTTTATAGCCTTTCATCAAACACCATTGAAGTTGGAAGCATTCTGGTACCCCTGACATCTCAGCGGCCTGAGCCAACAAGGAATCTCTACAGGGATAAAGAAAGAGTCTGGATCAATCAAGCCTTAGCAAACTATCTACTCTGAGACAGACAATTTTCTTAAGAAATTCACAAACATAGCTAGAAATAACAACATTTTTAATAAACTGAACACAATCCAGACAGGAAAACAAATGTTTTGATGAATTCCAAGTAAGACTTCTATCCTTGGAAACAAACTTAATCCCAACTCTAAAAGGCATCTCTAGAGATAATTTCAAATAAAGTTCTTCAGTTTACCAGTGACAGTGTTAGGTTTAGATATAAATTATTACTGGTAGAAGTTTTTCATTTCAAGACAAACTTTACTTTCTGTAGGTCTGAAGGTTCAGGCTTACTTGTGCTTTGCTATGAGCCTGCAAGAAAAAAATTTCACTGCCATCTTGGAAGTGCACAGGAAAGTTGAGCATCTCAGAAGCTGAGACATAAAACCATTCAAACTGACCTTTCATTGCAACCACAGCATTCTTGTTATAAAGGCATGAAGGGGAGGAGAGCAATCTTCAAAGGAAGATAAGAAGAAATCAAGAGGTGGGTTTGGGGTTTTTCTTTCAATTAACTTTAGAAAGTGTCTGTCATAAAGCAACAGCCATAAGCCCAGAACTTTGTCACAAAGTTTCTCCATATCAAAAACTACAACGTATTTTTAAAATTATACTTCCCATGACCATACAAAGTTATTAGGGGGAAGTGGAAGTACAATAGCAAGTTAATGAAGCACTTATGCTGCAACCAATGCTTTCTTTGAGTGAAGGCAGCTTCTTTACCTTCCTGAAAAGTTTATGCAGTACTCAAACTGGGTACTAGTTAGATATGTTTTTATTAAGACAGTCACTGAATATAGGAAGTCTAGATCTCAGGCATTTTCCATTCCTTTTGTTAAAGTAGAGCAGTTGTAACAAAAGCTAACTAAGCCAAACCATACCCCCAACCCTTCTCATCTTTGTTCATACCAAAGCAGTATGAAAATAAAAATAGCTCCTTAAGAAAAATTAAACCCTTTGCTTTCACCTCTGTATCAAATTCTTTTCCTTCATTATGTTTGCATGCTCTGCTTTGACACATAGAGAAAGTACATGCCAATTTTATTTAATGAGAAAAGCAGAACAGTTAAAATATTGGTTAGTACAGTGAAAGGATCTCTTAGGTTATAATCTGGTGGACGAAACAGAGAAGATGAGCCCTGACAGGGATGGGAGGGTCTTCTCATTCTTCAGGTGAAATGGAACAGATCCATGCTTCTCAGGAAACCATTTCAGGGAGGAATTTTTATCATTTTGTCAGAACTTCATGTGATGCTTTTACTCAGTCACCATAGAAACAAGGGCAGAATGTTTTACTGGAGAAGACGGCTGGAGAGAAATTGGTATTTCTCGGGTCCAAATGTTTCCATTGAGATATTTAAATGGTTCTACAGCTGATTCTTTAAAATCAATTTTTTAATACATATGCATGTGGATATACACAGATGTGTATATACACAGAGATGGAGGCAATACATTTTTTTTTTCCTGTCAGGTCCATACAGAGAACACAGAATAAAAAGCACTTTGAAATAGCAAGCTTCATATTTCATTTTTCTGAGCAGTTCAGAATAGTATATGGTTTATAAAGATTAATATTTTGCATGACTAAACAAAGTGTACAGTTGGCACACATGCTTTGAAGGCACGTGTTCAGCCTCGCATTTTTGTTTCACTGTAAACCACTTTTGAGAAATCTAGGCTAAAACACAGTCACTTTTATTGTACAGTCTTACAGACATCATTGAGATACACTCCAAACAATAGGCATACTGTACTGTTACACAGTAGCAGGAAGGAAATATTAAAAGGATTAGGGATAAACAAGAAAACTGATTACCCAGCTGAAGCAGTCAGACAGACAGGGATCGATACTGGAATGCAAAATACCCAAAAGGATTTTCAAGAATCAAAAGGGCAGTTATAGTAGATTAAAAAATGAGATTAACTTACACATACAATAGCACAGTACTGTATATGGATGAACTGCTACAAATAAAAAAGGGAACTAGAGCCTGACCTTTTACCTAAAACTGAACTTTATTTAAAATCCATTCTATTTTCTAAATGAGTCTTGCTACACCTCCCAGCATTCTGGTGCTCCATATTTTATGTACGATGCAGTGGGGCAACCTGTCTTACCCACATTATACCCTAATGTTCTTGTAATATAACACCCTGGAACTGACCTGGGTTAAAAAAGTCACACACAAAAAGATAGTCACAGATATCTGTTTTAAGAAACATTCATTCATTGATACATATCTTTGCAACACAGTATTCACTACAGATTTGCCAAAGTTTTTCCATTTTGAGGATCAAATAACTAGAAAAAGGGTTGTATCACTCAAGACAGCTACAGTGAAGGAAGACAATAATCCCCTTTGGGTAGATAGCAAAGCTATTACAATTTCATAATTCCATTTCCTGAACTAGTTTTTTTTTTCCTGTACTGGAAATATTAAAAAGAAAGGTGGTAATTCAAAACAAACAGACCGACCCCAAAAAACACCACACCAGAATCACAAACAATCCTGACCTCAAACTGATATCTTCCAAAGAAAGAGTTAACAGACTCAACGAGGATCTGTCAAATACCTGCACCTCAATAGAAATGCAAGTTCTATAAAACCAATAGTGTTTGTGGCAGTAGTTGCATTTGGGTTCAGACCTCCCAGCTCACAGCATTCCCCTGTTATGCTTAGAAAAAAATCAAGTCTTGAAAACTTGAAAGAAATTTTACTTTTCCTCTCATTCATTCAAAACCTGCTGTCAACAAATATGTATTAGCTTGAGAGGAACAAGTTAATCCAAATCAGTAATGGATAACATTAGCTGCCAGAACTGTGCATGAAGGACAGAGCCCAGCCCCCTGCACAGAACAGAGGAAGCTGTGCCATCCCTGGGACAGGATCCTACTGCTAACTGCATTGCTTACAATAGAAATAAAGCACCTTTAAACTTCAGAGGTGAAAATCCTTCAGAAGTTAGTTACAGAAATGAGCAGATAACTGTAGTCAGATTTGCAGCTGTGTTGTCTCTATTGTAAAATAACATTTAAAAGTGTTTTCAATATTGTCATGGCTGGAAAAACATGGTACATTGTAATTTCTTTATATAGGAGAGCCTATTACGCTGGATGAATGGTACTACTACTGTTGTTCAATCTTTATATTGGCAAATCAACTGAAATTTTCAAAGAAAGAGTATGTAAATAGTAATGAGATGGTCTCACCTACAGAGTTAGGACTTTGAAGAATGTCAAATCATTCTGGGAATAAACCAAAAATGGAAATACTAGATTTATAATCAGTATAAACTGCATATACTTCGATGACTTACAAAAACGTACACCAGTAGTAGATTTACTTAAAGCAGAAAATATTATTTATTGCAATAACATATTCAGCTGCAAAACCAAAGGTAACGCTGAATGAGTACCAAGATAATGATAAAGCACAACTATTTGGAACAATTCTGCTTAATGCAGCTTGAGAAAACAATAAGAGCCTAGCTGATATCTGGAGAAATAATCACGAATATTCACTGAAGGAAAACACAGTTTGATATGATGAGGAGAAAGAGATTTGAATTTGAGGACATACCATACACCTCCCAATGGACAAACCTCTGGAGGCAGCTCAGGATGTAAGGAGCACCAAGCAATTTACCATACAATCATATCCAGACTAAAGCCTCAAATTACTCTTTGCTTCTTACTCAAAGCCTAAAGACTTAAGTAGAACAAGGCCTTAGAAAATACCTGTATTTGCAATAAATGCAAATTAAAATGAAAATATATATATGAGTTTACAAAGAATAAGAATTCACATATGTATGAAGCTAGCAACTGAGACTGAACAGCAGGAAGGGCAATTAGTTTTCTAGAGCTGATTAACAAAAGCAACAGAGTTGTAAACATTAACTTAGAAATGAGGGGTTTGATATTCAAAGAAATGTAATTTTTATTGTTAGCAAAATTGAATCAACTCCTGTCTGCCCCTCAGTGCTTTGCTTTGTTAATCCAAATAAATTCAAGGTATTTGATTTCTTTTAGCTCTCGCTGATAATTGCTAATGTTAAAAAGCCCCACCAAAACCCACAACCCCAAGCCCACACACAGTAAAAGAAGAACCTGAATGCTTTAAGACACTTCTGGCAAGTAAACTCCAGTATGCAAACTAGTTTTCCCAGTTACCACGTTCAAAGAACCTCTGTTTCTTACCAGCTTAACCTCTGTATGTTTATTAGAGGCTTAAACACATGTTTCTAAAATTTTTTCACAAAAACACTCAAGATGCCTGGAAAATCCATCCTGTTCAACGTTTTGGTCTTCTCTTTACTAACATAAGATACCACAATAGTCAGAAAGTATAAAGAGAAGCATGGTTTCCTTCTTTCAGGCAAGCAGAAAGTGACTGCTTTCAATCGAAAAGGCCAACACTATTTCAAGACATTTTCACACTCCAGTGGCTATGGTTCACCTCTCTTGACTTCTGAGTTAGCTTCTTCCTAAGCCCTTCAAAATAACCTCTCTAATTTAGAATTTAAACACATTTTTATCATGCAAGATTTTCCATACAACTAGAGATCTTCCCAAATTCTTGCTTTCTTTCCTTTATTTCTTTTTTAACATTAACATTTCTGTTAAATTTGTCTCCTCAGAATGAGTTTTAATGCCAACTAACTGTGCCTTTGTCACTCATCAGTTACCAAACCTCCATCGCAATTGAACAACATTTCCATGCACTACTTAGGACAACAGAAAAAACCTCTACCTATAATAAGAAATATGACAGCAAAGCAAAAAGGGGCCATTATAATTTTAGGGGAAACCTATACTGACAGAGATAATTCTGATGTAGAAATTCTTGGTGTCCTGCAGTGAAGAGATTCTACAAACTTTTGGGTAATTTCCAAATTTCCACACTTCCAAAAAGAACAGAAATTGTCAACCTGAAGGAATTTAAACAGCTCAGCCCTTCAGAAAAAGTAGATACCGGTTCTTACCAGATTTATTTTTGCTGAGAAATGACACTTAATAAAACTCTAGTTAGGAGCATTTCACTGAACACAGAAATGGTGGATATTTCACATAAAATATTATCTATCCAAAGGCAGAGTCTTCTAATAAACTGCCACATATGACACTTAAAATGCAAAATGCAAAAATAAGCAGCTTATCTGAAGACTCCAGTAAAGAAGCTAAAGCACTCTGTTCTTGGGTTCTCATACTGAAGGCAAATTTTCATATTCCATGTAAAAATATGGAATAAATAAATACAATAGAAACTGTGCTTTCTTGACTCCAAGGAACATTTGCACTAGGCAAAATAAAATTAAATAGAGCATCTAAAAATCACACAAGGAATTCCACTGAATTCCAAGCTTCTGCTTGCAATACCTATTTTCAGTGCTAGTTTGAATGTGTTTTGCTTTTTTTACAACTGTTATTCACACAAATAAAAAAGGAAAACCAAAATATCTATTGGGAAAAAAAGCAACAAGACAAAAGAAACACAAGAAATTTTAATTTTATTCTAAGATCCAGACAGCTTAAGTTTGAGAAGACAGCTGCCCAACTGCTTGACCAAAGGTTTTTGAGAACTGTTTGGAAAAATAAAGACACCTGAAAATTGAGAATCATCTTACTCGTCCTGCTTTCAAAGGACAGCAGATCCTAACCAGAAATACCTACACATTTCAGGGGCGGTGGTGGTGGGTGGTGACACATGTGCAATACATGCACACAGGGATTCATAACCAGCCCTCACACACTGCAAGACCACAAGGAATCTCAGTACGAGAAGTTCTGCTCTGCAGTACAGCTGCACAAAATGTATGAAGCCAGATTACTTTTAAGACAAACTGAGAATCATGCAATATCCACAGTCTTTATTCCTCAGATCTTCACTAAACAGGTGCCTGCACAGCACTGCGCAGGTACATACATAAAATATTTGATGATACCAATTAAATACAGCTTCAAGTCCACCATTAAATGCTACTAGATATCACCACCCTCTTGCAGCATCCCTTATTCTACCTTAAAGCAGCAACATCCCACAGAGGGAATTAAATGTCAAAACTACAAAAAAGCACAAAATCAGAGTTTACAAAGTACTGAGCTTCTGTTAACACTAGAGTACAAGTATTTTGCTGACTTCAGTAGCCATTAAACTTGGACCCCTCTGTTTCAAACTGGATGAAAGCCAACACCTTGTATTACAGATAAAAGACAGCAAGCCTGGAAAAAGACCAAAAATCCTATGCCAAATATATAAAAATAATCTCTCAATTTCAGAACGCTGTTGGCTTTTAATGTTCTTTTAATTAGATTCAGTTTCCAATCTCATTTGAAGCATACAGTTGTGTATTAACTACCTGGAAAGTTTTTGTCCAAGAGCAGCTTAAAGGGGAATGATCTAGAGGATTGCAAGTATGGTAATCTGTTTTTTTTCCAAGTATATTCGTTTGTGGTTTTTTGTTTTTTTTTTTTAATCATAACTACCAAAAAGTATTGCAAATCATCATGGCTCAGACACTTTTTCTGCTTCTTCACCCTCTGCTTTTCTTATTCTTTCTTCTTCATTGATCTTTCCTCTTAAGTTATCCACTTATTGTTTATGTCCTCTTTCAAGCAAAACTGAAATACTATTTACTTCACATCTTTTCTAACCTGCCTTTCCTATTATACATGTCCATCAGTACAATACACAGCAACATACTGGCTTTGTGTAAAAATCTACCTTAATATAAAATATTACTTTCCCTTAAGCACTAAGGAAAAGCACATTTGTGGCATTTTTCACAGCAACTTCCATGACACAACTTAAAAAAGAACCAACTAGGAAATCCAGGTTTAGAAGCTTTAGATTAGCATAATCTCTTAGGGCAGTTTGGCTAAACCTTGAATGCAGATTAAATTTACAAGCACTAAAATGCAAGTTACATACCATTGTGAAACATGGAAGAAGCTACTACGAGGAAACTGCAGATACAGCTGCACTTCCCAAGTGAAGTAAATTGGTATTATTTCCTGCAAGATTCCCATGATGGCATCCAATGCACAAATTTGGGATTCAGTCATATCCAAAGCCATTCCATTTTTAGATGAAACCCAGTACAGTGCACGGCACAGGAGACAGTGTACATGAATCCTTTGTATAAAGGTTTCCAGCACAGGTTACAGGGCATGTGGTTCCATGACCAGAGACAAGGTATAGGGGCTTATCAATAAATTGGTCAAGTACAAAGATGGCACACTATCCACATAAGTTATTAGCATCTTTTAAACAGTCGAGAGACACCAGTGTTGTATTTGGTGAGGACAGATTCCTTGTCAAACCTGGAAAAACTCTAGGAGTGGGAAGACAGCAAATGGAATTTTGAACAGTATCTACAGAGTGCCCTAAGGAAGGGACAGGCTCTGTACACTCTCATACTACAATGACAGTGGATTCTACCTCACAAGCACACCCTGGGAGGCAACGTGAGCAGCAAGACCAGAATTTTAATTGAGAGCTATTGTGAACAGAAGTTCTGTGTGTTTGAAACAGACTAATGAAAAGAGAAGAGAGGAGTTGAGGTTACTAGCAAACACTAAGAAACTTTTTTCTCAAAAGATTCAATGATCCTTATAACCATGATATTGCACTGATCCTGTAAACTCACACAATACATTCAAGAAATCCCAAAGCTGTAAATTTGTTCCTTCATATATGCCAAGCATTGCAGAAGTGAGCAAAACCTGAGCAGTGCTAACCAGGAAAGCCTGTTGACATTCAACAAGGTAACAGCAGAAAACAAAAGCCACCGGAAAGCCTTATCAAATACCACAATCATTGATGCTTACACATCTCAAAGCCAGGATTTCATTGTTTTCCCTTATTTGGCTGGGAAAAGGCAGCTGAGAGAATAAAATCTAGTACTACATGATGAGGTATCACACACGTCACTTTACATATCTCCTCCACAGTATGCCTCAGTGAACAGCAGTCCTCACAGTAAAGCAGCAGCAATGGAAGTAAATAAGAAAAGATGATAAAAACAGGTCTTTAGTTAAAGCAGTTGTAGGTGCTAATTACTAACAAAGGCAATATTAATGAAGTAAGTTTTAAAGGAGACTTTTCATTAGCACAATTCAAAATTCACCTTTTTTCAACAAAAAGAGTAGGGTGCAAAACATGCCACTGAATATTACTGCTGCCAATCAAATAATTCTGCTCTAATCTTTCACCCAAATGAAAGTGCAATGAATGCACTTTCTCAGCACAGAATAAGTACTTGCTTTCATGGAAATCTGGATCAAGGCATACTAACATTTATCCGAAGTCTCTGTGACATAATCAAGCAGGAAAGACAAGACTAATACACCAATAATAGCAAAACAGGATGCAACAATGTCAATTCTGTCACCTGCATGCCTTGTGAAACATGCCTTCAGAATCTCAACCAGCATAAAAATTATTGAAATACAATAGAAGAAAGAAATTTTATTTCAAATTTCTTACGACATGCATGCCCTCCCCATGCACTATGACCTATAATGCCTTAGGTGAATGCTTAAAAGGAAATAAATAAATAATAAACAAATGAATAAATCTCTTGCACTTAATCTCACACTTAACCTACTAATGTCGTATAAAGCAAGATTTTAATTATCTGTTTAATAAACAGGCCTTCTCCCATTTCACATAATTTTCTTCTCTTATGATGTAGATTTTAAGACGTTTAAAAATATATCTAAGCACCAACTATTTCAGAAAAAAAGGTTAAAAAAGTAAAAAATAAGCTGAGTAAATCTCAAGTTCAGCTACAAATGCTATTACACCACAAAAAGAAGCAACACTTAGATCACATAGGAGTGGACAGTACAAGCTTAAATAACCTGTAAATGCACTGTTTATGAAATGTGGAAAGACTATCTTACAAAATGAATTATTTATGTGGCAAGACTTAAGAACAAATATTCTGTTAGCATAAATTGCCTTAGCTGCTTGACTCACAAGTACTTCTGTGGATTCATACTGTCTCTTGTCCTGTGCATTACAACATGGTAACTAAGATCAGACTTAAAAAAACTCCAGACAACAAAACCCCACAAAACCATTCCCTACACTCCAACAAAACAACAAACAACCAACATCACCCAAACCCAAATTTTAAATAATGCATCACAAAAAGAGAAGAAAATCAACAAAAACATGACCAAAGGAATAGAGGCGCTTATATAACAACCAAGTATCCAAACCAAGAGACACCTAACAAAAATAGAAAGGATACACCAACAGACAGAAAGTTCCAAAGACTTAGGACCAGATTTCAGGACCACATTTAAATGGATTGAGTTTCTGCTCCGGGTTTCAGTAAATTCAGACAAGCTAGTTTGATTGTTTCACTCCCCAATTTACCATCCTTTTTAGCAACACAAGCGCAGGGGAACTTGTTCTGCATGTGATATCGTGCTTTGTGTAACACACGGTCCTTTTTTCAGTCAAGATTCTTAGGTGCTATAAAAAACCCACTCCACTCTAATCAAACAAAATCCCAGTTCTTTAGTATGCATCTGAAAATGCTTTACAACTGCTACAAATTCTGAGTATTCAAGAAAAAATGGACAAGTTTTTCTTCAATAGAAAAATTACATCCGATTAGTCATCCTTGACCAGATTCAGTTGAAAAAAAAGTAACACAGATACATATTCACTAGTCAGTCACTGGTAAATAGTTGTGAATTGGTGTTTTGCAAAGAAACTTCAGCTCAGTTCTCAGTAGACAAAATTCATTCTAAACCAAAGCATGATGTATTCATTTCTCTTCTTTAATTTAACCACTATGCCCTAGGCTATAGACCCATATGCAGTTAAGAGAGTTTGCCAGAATCATGCTATTCTGAACAGAACAAAACAAGAATGGAAGAAAACACATTTTGGTTAATCGCTCCCAAACAACTTTTTGAGAAGGGAGCTGCTTCTAAGAAAAGGTAGAAGAGCCAACCACTGTCCCAGCAGGGTGAGCTCTGTGGAGTAAATTTGCAAGCTATCTCAAATACATCCTAGCCATAAAGATATAGGAGACAGAGAAAGCAGCTAAACCAATCAGGTTATATAACACATTAATGTCTTGTAGGTATCACCTTGTGATGTATTCATGTCTCACAAAAATTATCTGTTCCAACTGACATCATATAGGGAAAGAGGAAAACAAACCCTTTTAGGTAATAAGCAGCCCAGAACTGTTCCCAAGAATGGTGCCACTAAAAGTCAAATTCCTGAGCATCTTCCCCATAGCAAGTACTTTCAGAACTTTCAAGACAAGTCTGAGACCTTCGACCACTTTTGGTGAGGATCTATTGTTTTCAAGTCTGCCAGCTGCAGAGTAATCCCAGTCCAACTGGACATCCTAAGACCATCTGATCCCCTCCCCTACTCTGAACAAAGCTGATGCCAGTCAGCTGCTCAGATCCAGGTGAGTTCAGACAACCCTGAGGATGGCAATTCCACTTCCTCTCGGGAAGGTTTATCCCTCCCACATCCCACCATGTATTCGGCATGTTTTTGTTGCAGCTGATGTCTGATGCGTCTCATCCTTCGAATGTGGACCTTGGTGCAGCATCTACCTACATCTTCTCTGCGGCCAAATACGAGGCTTTGAAACATCAAAGCCCCTTCTTCCTTTTCTTTAGACAGAACAAAACGTCTCCTGGCTGTAGAAGGTGTTCCCCAGCCAGCTCCTGCCGAGGCACGGCTTGTGGCAGGAGGGATGCCGAGGCTGTGCAGCAGCGGGGCGGGGAAGGTGTGCGGACTGGCAGCACTGCTCCCGCAGCCCGGGCTGCACTTGGGCACCGCCGCCGCCAGGGCACACTGCGGGCTCGATCGGCATCCTTCCCGCACGGCCAGGGCACACTGCGGGCTCGGCATCCACTCCGCACCGCCAGCTCCTGGCGCCACACATCGCCGCTCCTGCCTCGATCAGGTGCTCCCGAGGGCAAAACAATTTCTACAACTAGTAACATATAGCAACAATAGTATACTGTTTAGCATAGTAAAGCATTTTGGGGTAGGTTTTCCACCCCATCATTGGCAACAGCTAAGTAGAAACTTTAAAATTTTTAATTATTTTACTTTGGAGCTAGAAGTTTAGGACCAACAGATGTGACAGAGTATTTTTACAAATACAAAACATGTATTTTTAACCTTGGATTCAGTTTTTGGATCGATCCTCCATCCAGATCAGTTATGTCTCCTGAAGCTGTTCAAACGTTCAGGAGTAGCACAGGCTTATGCACTACAAAAAACAGAAATTAATCTTCTCCACAAATGGCTACTGCAGTGGAGAGTTTACACACTCCTCATCTCTTAAACTGTGACCGGAATTCAACTTTACCTGTAGTAGACAAACGCTGAATAAGGAAGAGGAAATTTTCAGAGTACTCTATTACGCTTACTGCTCTGTTTATAGAAAAGTATTTATTATTTTTATTAGGAACTTCAGCTTGTTTGGGCTATGAAGGAAACAATCCTGACTAGTATGTTGTCATCCACCCTTCACAGCTTTGGTATGCAATACAATTTCCACAGAGTCAGATCAGTTACTCTTTTCTGCCCTTGATCTAAATATTAACTTAGATTAATTCATTAGTTGAGAAAGCCATATAGACACTAATGTGCCAATAAGCTTTCTCCTAGAGTTAACATATGTTCTTCAATAATCTACTGACTTGATTTGACATGAGGGGATAGTGCCAGAAGCATTAGGGTGAGGTATGACAACCTTCCCTCTCATCTCAGCACTGCTATTTCTAGTACTCGAGGATGCTGTGCAGGGGGTGTGCTGTACTGAATAACAGCTGAGGAGAAACAATAGTACTCTTCTGCTCAATTCCAAGACAAATTTGTCCCTAAATATTTAACATCAACTTAAACTATCCCAGAAGGTCATTTGTTTCCAAGCAAAAAGCCTGACACTCAAGAGGGTGGCGCAGTCTAGGAGTTATCATGTCTTGCATCTTCAGTCCCTGCAGCTTCTCTTCAGACACCCACTCTTGTCCAGAAAAGACCACAGCCACATTTATACAGAGTCTGAAAAGACCACAGCCATGTTTATACAGGTCAAGTAGCAGCCCAGTCCCAACACACTGAACTTTGATCCAACAGGCTACATTCTTCCATCTAAACACACCCACCCTCACTAACAACCACAGTTCAGCTATCACAAACTTCTGATCACATCCAGGTTTACCACACATGTTGAGGTAAATCAAAATGATCACACAGAGTAACTAGACAGACACGCATTACTTACACTTACACTGTGTTTAACTACACAAATGACTAGCCTGCAGTAACATTTTCTCTTCTTCTAAGAGCTCAACATTAAGAGTACAAGATTGTCAATAAGAAATAATTTTCACTTCCACTACAAAGCCTTTGCCTCCAAAATAAGACTTGGTTGTGACAAACACTGTAATAAAACAAACACACTTGCATCTGTGCCCATAGCCACAGCTCTGTGTTTGCCCTGTAACACCAGTCACACAGATGCTCCAATTGTGGATGCAGTTATTATTACAAAACATAGCACTGTAGTAATCATCTGAAAATAAAGTTGTACAGTGGCCAGCATTAAGTGGCTGACATTTGTTATGCTAACTAGGCTCAGATGCTATAGCTACATAACTTTTGTGCTTCAATAACACTATCCTGTTACCGTTAGGTAAAAATAATGATCTATTTTACAGTCATGCAAAATGCAAATTATTTTGCTAAATTTGTAATACCTCTGTATCTTTCAGAAATTTCAAGGACTCTTTTTCTTTATATATAATATATTTAAACATTATTAGAATATTAAATACAACATAACTAGTGTACTAATATATTTGTATTTTTATAGACAGATTAAATTCAAATCTGTATACTAAGCAAGACTAAATGGCAAATGCACCACTGAGAAACAAGAATATTGGAACATTTTTTCTCTTCTTTTAAAGTTAAAACCTTTTTTTTTTTTTAATTTTATTTTTAAACAGAAAATAAATACTGCTTGGATTTTAAAAGAAAACATACTGAGGACATAGTGACAGGACACCAGAACCTTGTATATTAAAACCAAACAATATGCATATTAAACAACAACCATACATCATCTTACAATATGTATGTGTGGAGTAGAAAAATTTCAACTGTAGCAGGCTCACTGCAGCCTCAACTTCACTACACTGATTCAACTTCATGAGCAGTAGTATCAAACAAATAGTTTCTGTAATACTTTAGATTCCAGAAGAAGTCGAAGTGAAACAGAAAATGTCAAATCCAACATAAATATGATGAAGGCTCCCAATAAACAAGTAAACCCTTAAATCACATATAGAGAAATCTATACAACATGCCACTGACAGATCTTGAAAGCATGTGAGAGTCTAGATTACTGCTTCATATTAACTCAAAACATTCGGCAGACAATCAGCCAAACTTTTCAAGACTTCATTTTGATAACTTCAGTTCATTTGTGAAGGTTCATGTCATGGTTTAATCCCAGTTCAAGTACCACACAGCTGCTGGCTCACTGCCTGCCTCTCCCTGGGATGGGGAGAGAACTGGAAGGGCAAAAGTGCAAAAACTCATGGGTTGACATAAAGACAGCTTAATAAGGAAAAAGGAGTAGCACAAAAAGAGAAAGAAAACTCCTCAAAGAAAAACAAAACAAAGCCACCACAAATAATACAAAAACCCCACAATTGCTCATCAACAGCCACTATTGAACTTCAGCCAGTCCCAGTGAAGGAGCAGTGCTGGCAAACCTCTCCCCTCTACTCCCCATGCTTTGTTGCTGAGCATGATGTGGTATGGTACATTTGGGGTCAGCTGTCCAGCCGTGTCCCCTCCCATCTCCTTTGGCACCCCCAGACAACTGCTGCTGCGGTAGCATGGGAAGCAGAAAAGGCCCCAGCTCCACTTGAACACTGTTCAGCAATTCCTAAAACACCAGGATGTTATGAAAACTATTTCATCACAAATCCAAAACATGCATCCCATGCAAGTCCCATACAAGCTGCTATGGGGAAAAGCAATTCTTTCCCATTCTCAACCAACACAAGGTAACCTGGGAAGTCAACTTGCAAGATAGTATCCCAGTGAATGCAGACAGCTTTACCCACCCTTAGGTACAGCTCTTAAAGAGATCAACCCTTTCTAATTATTCTTAGATATTCAAAGAGAATTAGAATTGAGTTAAACACCATATTTTCTTTCAGCAGAATGTTTTCCCTAACAACTCAGTTTCCAGACCAACTCTATCCACATTAGTTTATGCATTTCCAAGCCCCACTACTGTTGCCTAGTAAATAATTAAATGCAGAAACATCTTACTCCATGACAGCAACTGGAAGACTATTAAAAACATATAAAATAAAAGATGCATTTACAGATCCTTTTGAATGTAACTCCACATGTACCACATGAATTCAAGGATTTGTGAGACAACACCTCTTTTAGAAAGTTGCATTTATTTTTAGGATAGAATACAAATTTGCATCATTTGGAGTTGCATTAATTCACAAATAAGAAGGATATTTATTAGATTCACCATAGATTTACAATGCTTGCAAATACTTTCCAATGATAATAAGGAAGTAAGGCAGGGGAAGTCATGAATTCTATCTGGACCAACATTATAGTGACTCAAGACCTAACTAACTTGGTAAGTAAATGGTAAATACATGAAACCTGCCAATTATTCCAAGCTTGAATTGCAGAGAAAGTATAAAACCACAAACTTTTGCATATCTTCCTTCCCCACCTCCTCCTAAAACATCAGCCCTTATCACTCTACCAACTGTTCTAGTTCTTCCTTTCTAAATTCCCACCTCTGTTTCCCTCATCATCCATTCAGCTCATGTTTAATTGCCTAGCCCTCCTTCTTCAGATCTCACCCCTATTCCATGTAATTCAAACAACCTCCTTCCAATACACTGGCCAAATTCGAGGGGAGAAGAAAGAGCTCAAAAGTCTGTCCTTGTTTTCAATCCTTACACTTGACCACACCGAGTTACAAGACTGCATTGAATCCTTCCTTGCCTTCTCATGTCCAAAAGCCCACTGATGGAAAAGTGTTTTCTTAAATCTCTACTGAACTTTTGTAAACATTTTTTGAATAGTTTATATCTTGACCAACTACAAGCAGTGTCTATTTTGACAGATAATGTCATATCAAAAACTAAAGAGATAGCTGGTAAAAGAAAGTGTATAATGAATACAGATTCCCTACTGGTTATCTCCAAGTACAAAAATTATCACTGTTAAAGTTAAATCTGAAGTACAGAGTTTTTCAGAGTTTTTGTTGGTTTTTTTTTATTGTTTGGGGTTTTTGGGGGTTTTTTTGAGTTTGTTTTTTTTTTTTTGAAATAATGAACATTAAAATGTACTTAATACAAAATGCTTAATGAAAAAAAAAAATCAAAACAAATTATTTCCTCTGGGATTGCACTTTGTTTTTTTTACTTTGGTTTTAAATCATCCAGAAGCTGATGTAGCAGAAAGTACTTCAATTTACGTGTTTAAAGTTCAGCAACAAAAATCTCTGAATCCCTAATTCCAGCACTAGTTGTAATTTTCTCCCTGCCTTACCTCTCTCACATAGGAAATGCCACCAAGGATGCAGAAGAGTATAGAAACAATCAGGGGAGGGGGGATAGCCTTTTTGTCCTGCACCATACCATGCACACAAAGAAACCAAACAGTAGAAGGAAACACACCTCATCCACACCCTTAACACTTTTAAGTGGTACATTTACCTACATTTAAAGGTATACATGCTGAAGCACAAAAACTAGAACTCATCCTTAGCTTGAAAGAAGATCTGACAAAAAACAGACAAACAGAACCCAATAATTTTTGAAATATTTTTGGAGACAGTAATATAACTGAGAGGCTAGCAATACTAAATTGGCACCTGAAACACAGTATCAAACAATATCTACTCACTAACATAGAGAGAACTAAACACCCAGTGTACTTGTGCATTTGCTACACACAGCACAGCTGTACCAAAAATTAACCACAACAGTGCCCTAATGGCCCAACCCACCAAAATTCAGGCAACTTTAGTTGTTGCTGGTTCTGTTGACTTCATTGGTATCATCCTAGCAAAGTTATCCGTTGTGCTTACACATATGGACCATGCTTTCTGAGACAAGTGTGTTAAAATGTTACACTTTTAGTAAGCACTTTATAATGGCCATAGTGGTTCAGCAACAAACTTCAAGAGAAACCAGGCAGGCCCACAGCTGTACATTTGATCTCCTCAAAATGTCAGCAGAACATCAGCAACACAACAGCAAAAGTCAACTCAGTTTTCATACAAAGACGTTTTCACAGAACAGCACAAAATGACGTGATATTAAACCCTGATGAACTTTTTATTGACAGGAAAAGAGCCATAACTATTACAAACAAAACTACGTTGTTAAGATTACATACTGTGCCTGAGGTACTCCATCAGCAGTGGAATAAACACTGTGCTCTTAAAAAGTAAAAGTAAGTTAATTGCAAGGATTTTACATCACAAGGTTGCCCTCAGAGATCATATGCCAGAGGAGTAAACACATGCAGTCAGTCACACCCTAACAAGTAAAAATACTGTAAGTCTACACTCCTATCTGGCAACAAACACTAAGAATTGTGTCATTTGCTGTCTGCTGGGATTCCTTTCTACCTTTTTTTTTTTTAAAGTAGTTTCTTGTTGGTTCCAGCCCAAATCCACCAGAGTTAAAGAAACATTATTGCTGACTCTAGAAAAAAATGCAGTAAGAAGAGAATATATAGAGAAGCAGTACTCATAAATGAGATCTTTAGAGGTAAAAATTAAAAATGAAGCTTTTAACATAATTGCATCAGATTTCAAGAAAACTAATTTGTAGCACCGAAAAGGAAAGAGACTACTTTAAGACTAAGTGCACCCTCCCCATTACATTATGGGTTTAATTACTGTACCAGGCATGATATAATGGAAGCAACAACACACATGTATGAATGCAGAAGCAAAATGCATAATCTAATGAAGTATAAAGTACAGTAATTTCTTTGAAAAAGTAAAAAGGCAATAGACAAGAATGATAACTAAGGGCTGTTCCCCAATATCAGATGGCAAAACCTAAGTTTTTATTAGAGAAGAAAAAGGTATGGAAACACCTGTAATACTAAACAAGCAAACAGCAGAATGAGTACACAGACCTGAAATAATTGGCTGAATGTTACACCATGCGTATGCTATTTCTTTGTTAATATCAAGTGAAATTGAAATTTTTATAACAAAAAATTTTTACTAATTTAAACTGTAAACAAATTTAATATTCTACTCTCTATTACAAGGATGGAAGAAAGCAAAGAAATTATTAAATCTTGTTGGGAGACAAAAATGTTAATCGATAAAACTGTTGATCTGTTTATACAAACAGAGGTTCAGAGAACTGGAAATGCCTATGGCTTATAACATAAATTTATTTAATCCTGGATATATATTCCCTTCACTATCACCATATAGTAGCTTCATTACATATAAAGAAGCCTGCCCTAATATTACTCTACAATAAATGAAGCTAAATACCATTGATTACAATAACAACAACAACAAAAAGCAATTGCTACACGACTAATGTATGACTGTTAAACTTTGGGGAAAACAAGACACTACCTCTATTCCATTATTATTACCAGCATATTTTTCTCACCAGCATACCTGGTTTACCCCAGGTATTTCTGACCATGCTGAACTATGCATGTCATTGGAAATATATGCAGCTGTTCTTTGAAATGATACAGCAGCAAGACAGAAGATACAGTGCTGCATCACATTATGAAATCCTAGTCAGACGGGTCTGTAGGTTTAGTTTATGTTTATATATATATCTACACACGCACACATGTATATGAACAAAAAAAACTCCAGAACATTATGACATTATGGAAAACCCACCCATCAAAATCATCATTGAATTTGCTACAATATTGTTCATCTATCTCCTGCTACTGATAATAACTATGAAATACATCAGTGGATTTTTGTCCTATTATTAACAGTAAATCAGAAGCATAAATATCACTGGGAAAATCAAAGAGCTACCAGACCTGTACCTCCAGAAAAAAAAATGCTACTGTCTCTTTTAAAAATATATTTCTAGAGTATTCAAATCTCTCCAGTAATATTCTAATTTCTCTACATCACCACAAATGCAGATGAGAAAGAAACACATATTAAGGTCAATCAAAAAAACTCTACTGTATTCAAAAGAAAAGGTGTTTGCTATTGCACTGGGCCTACAGAGAACACCAAGAATGCCTCCCTTGGGCAGCACCACTGAAGTGGCTAAAAGGAAACGAACAAGAAACACTTGTTTTGTCTGGAGACAGAAGAGTTACTCAGGGGTACCACAAATCTGGGAAGAGTTAATTATGTTTGATAGATCATGAGGAATGGCACAACTGCAGAAGAACACAGTGAAAACACAGAAAAATCCTGTTCTTCAAACAGGGAAAACTGCATAGAGAGAATCGTTGGCACTGACTGCAGGCATTCCTTGTGCAAGCTTCCCTGGCTTGGCCTCCTGATGGGACCAACAGCACCACAGAAGCCACAGGAAGCTAAGAAATAAAAGATGCAGCTAATGGAGAAAAAGTCAATGTTTTGATTGTGTGTGTTCTGAGCACAGTGTAGTGCTCAGAAGCATGCTGGAAGCCGTGAATCGAGAACACATCAAAACAAACCTGCAAGCAGGTCAAAGCCGCCTTCGCCACACCAGCAACCCTCAGCTGCCTTTCACACGTCTGCTCCAAGCATATGCTTTCTCCATTAAATGTTACTGCCAGAACCATACAAGCAATGAACTCATCCACTCTGTCCATAAAAGCACATGTTGGAGAAGAAATATTCAAATTAACTTCCAGTGCAATTTTTAATGATGATATGAAATAGGCAGAGCTGACTAGAATATCAGACAGTTTAACTGGGCAGCTGAGGAGACCAACACAATTCTGCCTGAAGGTCAAATCAGTATCAAAAAAAGGTCTTATGCTACCAAGAACATTTACCATCAAATGTGCAAAAACCTAGTTTGGGAGAAGTTTAAAGGAGTGGAAGAGGTGATAAAGCTGAGAAGGAGTACCACGCTGCGTAAATGGCTTTTATTCAGTGACGCAGTAAAGGCGAGATTTCTCCCTTGGTGCGAGGCAGAGTAAACAGGAGAGGATTAACACCACGGTTCAGATCTCCACCCGAAGGCAGTGCCAGGGAAGGCGTCTGACTGCCCACACCGCTGCTGCAGGCAGGCAGCTGGCACCACGGCTCCGCACAGAGCACAGGGGAAGCTGGCAGGGCTGCTCACTTGCTTACATCCCAAATCAACCCCGAGCTGGACTCGGGCAGCATCCTGCTCCTCAGCGGCATCTCAGCAAGCCAAAGCAGCTTTGGCCACCTGCCCACTATCAGTTTCTCTGCAACAGAAATCACTCCTGTTGCTCGCTAAGAAGTCAAACACTGCAGACAGGCACACACCTGCTATTCCTCTCTGATCAGTTCTTGATGGTGGGATTGAAAACACATGCATCAAAGGCAATTTTTGTACCACCTTCAGCCTTCATTCTAATGGTGAAAAATGTTTTCAAGATGCATTTCTGACAAATGTGTAGTATGTAGCTTCATTCTGCAAAGATCCTTCCACCCAGAGCAAAGGGACATAACTGTGCAATGGAATTCTAATAATCTTCACATCAGACACTTAACACAGATACGAGTCCTTTCACAGACACCAAATAGCTACATTCACTACGTGGATGTGGTATTTGTGCATTGACCATGTCAGTTTTAATAGACAAGAGTATCCCATCCCTCCCCAAGTCTTACATCTATCTAAAATATCATTCAATTAGCCAGAATCAGTAATATCAACCAAAAAGACTGATAAAAACAATGATATAATACTCGTTCGAGTAAGATAGCACTCAGCTCTTACCTTGTATTAAGTGACTTTCATAAGACATGTAAAAAAACAAGCACAAAAATATGTCACCACTTAGCCACTCTTACTATAATTATAACACCACCATCACTCATCATTTAATGCATAAAAGTGCTACAGCTGCAGCTGTAATGAGTCTGCAGAACTCATTAAAAGAACAAGACACAAGCATCTCCACACAGCACCTGTTATGATTTACCACCTTATATGATATTAGTAACTGATCAGGTTTTTTTAACCTGTATTTTCTAACACCAATACAACAGCAGCAATACATTACTTAACACTGGACTGGACAACAGCTCAAACAGTACATGTTAACTGATATTATTCTCTGGAAGGATTTTTCCTATCAAAATAAAGTAGAGAGAAAAAGTAAATGATAACAAGAAGTAATGTACAATCAAGAGCAAGGCAGCAGCAAAGAAACATCAGCCATAAAATGTTTCAAGAAACTGAAGACAAAATTTCTTTCAAAGTTTTTCATATCAACTACAACTTGAAATTAGAAAAGCTCCAAATTAACATAGTAAAGTTAATCTCCTTTTGTAAACAATTTAACATTTATTACATTGCCCTGAAAAAGGATTCACTGTCTACTTTAATTGACCACAGCCTTGTATACAACATGGAATTCTGTAAAATAGTACTCAACTCAAATGCTGAGTGCCTAAATTTGAGTACTATTTAATTAGGCAAATGAAGGGAGATTCTAATAAATGATCTTGTCTTAAAAAAGATGAAATAATCTTTTAGGTAAAAAAATACTTATTTATTTCAGGCACCACGAAAGCCTTCTGCACCTCAAAGTACATTTACTTCAGAAGTCTCCTCTTAGTCTACTTTGCTTGCTTACACATTTTTCGTAGATGAGAGATGCTTATTTTAAGTAATGGAAGATGCTAAGGAATGGAAATGGTCCTTTTATCACCACCTTCTTTAGACTCTCATTTAGGTAGCTTTGCAGTCACCACAAATTACTCTAGTGCTGGTCCACAAACTCAAGCACTCATTTACTATATGCTTTAACAGATTATTGTCACTAAATCTTGAGCTGATGAGCCTTTCAGATGCTCATTTAGCACTAACAGCTACTATATAGCTTTTCAACTACATTGGTTTATTTTAAAAGACAGCATTATGCAAGGCCTAAATGGAGCTATTAGCTAACAAAGTAATGCTCAGCATGAAGGTGACTTAATCCCACCACTTAAGGAAAGCAAAACCTTGATAGTTTGAAAAAGCTTGTCTACCTTGTTGAATCAAGCACCATTTCAAAGCACCACTTCCAATCAACATGAAAAGCTTCATGATCAGTGATGAAGTATCTTGTTGAACTACTTCAGGCAAAAGATAAGAAATTTGTCTTTAAAAAGAAGCAGAACTGAATACATTGTTTTCAACCTATGACCTTATTTTAGCTAGGCAAAAACACACCTCCAAAAACATACAGGTTGCAGGAGCCCTATTGCAAAAAAAAAAAAATTCAAACCAAACTAAAAAAAATTATGAAGTCTTGTTGGTTCTTCCCACACCCATTGCTAACTGGCAGTCCTGCACATCTCCACCAACTCCTACTAACACAGCAGGACTCCAGATTTCATCAGTGACAGATTGATGATGAACAAGAAGAAACAGAGGAAGCACCAGAGTACGTTCAAGCCGTGACCTGTAACACTTGGTGGTCTTTTAGCTTTGTGACCAAGATTTCTGATGGAAGGAACCACAGACACTGAGAGGCCCATGGGAATGGATGGTTCTTTCCCTAGAGTTAACAGACAAACCAGGAGCTGCCACATGACTGGGAGGCTATTAAGAGTTTTTCTCCAGATAATAACTTTTGTCACAAGACCTCCTCAACCCTGTCTGTAAACTGGAGGGAAATGCAAATGCTTCATGCCAAATAGGTAGAGGAATTTGAAAGGAATTCACAGGCTGCCTGGCAAGAAGAGAATAGGGGCAAGTAGACAGGCACCACTGTCCAGGCCTCCATCCCAATGGCCTCTACTCACCCACAGAATGGCTGAGGCTGCTCCTCCCGCAAGGAGACCATCTGGGCATCAGCAGCAGTGGGAAAAGTCCCACTGTGCAACCAGGGAAGTGGGGAGAGCACCTACAAACAAAATGGAAAAAAATGTAAAACTGAATTTAAGGAAGATGAGATAGGTAAAGCTCACTGGATTCTAAATTCTGAGGAAATATATTTGAAACTTGAAAGGAAATCAAATCATATATCCCAAGCTTGGCAACTGTTGTCTAGTGTGTTTTCAATAAAATGGAAGATTTTATCCCACAGAAATTCCTGGAAATATCCTGACTATAAACAGCTATATGAGAAATTCAGTTTACATACAGACTAACTTCATGAACAACAGATACAAGCTAATTAGAAGAAACTATGAGAAACCTGCATCCAGCACTGAAATTCGTATTCCATGTACTAACATTTCCACACACATGTCCATCTACAGCAAAACAGTCATGTCTTTGTAATGACTTATTGTCATCTAGGGCAAAACTAAAATAAAAGTACATATGGTCTATCTGAAAAAGCTGGAACTTGGGGGAAATTCAAGTGGTATTTATTTATATAAATATTTCTCCTCTCCAATTTCCAAATTCTTATTACATCAGAAGAAAATTATAGAGGATCACATTGCACCACAAAGTGACACCCATTTCAGCACAGTATCCCAGTCTGGGCCTTGAGATCTATCAATATTAATAAAAAACAGATGAAATTGCCTATATAAGCTCTGTGACAGGGAACTTATGAGTTCGTTTATAACATTTGGTGTAAACACAAAAAAGTATGAACTCAACTACTAATCTTTTTTTGTCTGTGCTACAATGTATGCCTTCAATGGATCTATTACCTATAACTACTGTTAATTAAACAAGTTAACAAAGAGAATATTTTCTTCTATGTAAAAGACAGTTGGCTAGCAACATCTTAATTAAATTGTAAATCCTGTATTGAAAAAATATTCGATAAAAAAAATCTTAATCACCTTTGACAATCCATCTCACCCTAAATGTTTAAAATAATTAATCATGTTGAAGACAGATGAGTTATTTGTTTAAAGGCTACAGTCATAAAACCAGTAAGGTCTCACATTTATAGAGCTATTTAGAACTAACACAAAGGCATTTTTTGCATGAATAGCTTCCTTCAATTCCAGAATCCCTGGAATGCAAATTCAGTTATGAAACCAATTAATCTTTTTAATTACTTAATTATCTCTCAGATCCAACAAACAGGCAATTGTAAAATATGAGAGAAACAGGAGGCAGAACGAAGACATTTGTAACTGTACAATGTCCAACCTATTCCAGAACTGCCCTCTGGAAGTGGCAATTTCCTCTGCCAGGCAGGAGCCCTGGTACATCTGCAAGCAGCTGGGCTTGCAGCACTCTGGCTGGAGTGTTTCTCAAGTGCCTGGGTATACTCCATTTGAGATCTGCACATGCTGTCACCAGAAAAGGTAAATGTGAAACAGACTGTCAAGTGCAACAAGTACCTTGGATTCAGCCTTCACTTCAAAAGGCTCATTTCAACCTTTCTGGAGCAGAAGGTTCATCTGTCTCTCCTACCCCGAAGTAGCCTGAGCAACAGTCTGAGCAATTTTACTTTATATATATAAATTTATATTACTTCTCAGCAAAAGTTAGGTTTTCTTCACTGCAATTTATCAGGTTTATTTTGATTTAGCACTGACCCCTGTTAAGAAATACTTTTTCCCCAATTTACTTGATTTTTGCTGATTTCCTCCTATTTTGTCTACTTGCTGCATCAGTTCTGCACTTTCATTTGCAGAGGATTGCCCCAATATAACACTGGGAACAGTGGTAAATATGTGCTTCATGTTCTCCAGAGACCAATGCAGTACTTTACACACTTGCCTATTACAAGGTCTGGATAGACCACAGGTCTCATGAGACCACAGTTTCCATTTCCCTTTCTGCAAATGGAAACTGTTCACTTTTTGGAAATGTCAAGATAAAAGATTTTTAATACAACTTGTTTTTTTAAAAGCTGCATTTGCCCATTCCATTAAAAAAAAAGTCTTAAAATAGCCTGTTTCTATTGTTTACCACTCAGCCATCAGGTCTGCAAGCCTATTCAACACACTGCCCTCGAACTCTCGATTTCAAACACATTTCAGATGCACATCTGGTTTTCTTTGAAACCAAACCACAAGTGACATAGATATTGCTTAAAGTTTTAAAATAAAAAGGGCATTATGTTGAAAGACTATATAGAGGAAAAAAAAATACAAACAACCACAAAACAACAAAACAAGGTAGCAGTAAAAGTCTGGTTTAGATTACATTTCACCATTAGAAAATGTAACTAACACTTCTTATCATTTCCCACTGAAATTGTATTTTGGTTGCTTCTAACTGGCAAACCTAGCCCTTTAACCCAGAACTCCTTGTATTTCAGCACCAGTATTTTCTATTAAGGGGGAAAAAATCACATTTCAGTAATGTCAACTTGGATTTCTTCAAGGAAACGAGAGAAGAGAAGTAATACTGGCATTTCTTGCCAGTGCTAAAAGCAAGTTAATCCTTTTTTATTTGAATTTCTCAAGCTTATGCAATCTGCTAGCGCCTCTACCTGAGAGGTTTTAAATTGGTTGCCAATTCCAGTCAAATAAGGACAGAGTCTGAAATGCAGGAAAATAAACTCCTAAAAGGTAAGGGTAAGGAACAATAAAGCCAATATCTGATTATTGCCATTATCTAGTAATCTGAGAGACAGAAAAGTAGAAAAAGTGGTTTCTTTATTGTTGAGTTTGGGTTGGTTTCTTGGAGGGATGGGGTGGGTGGAGGATTTTGTTTGGTTGTTTTTTTGGTTTTTTTTTTTTTTTTAATTCAATACTCTTTTGCCTTTTAGAATAGCTGGCAGTCACCATATGTTCAGTTGTTAATGACATACCATGCATCTTTTTTTACCTAGTGCAGGTGCCATGGAAGATGCAAAAAGAGGCAGAAAAACATAAAACACAGCACGAGCTTTTCTAACAAGGGCAAGGAGCTTTGTATCACCTAGGCATGCTCAACTTGAGGCATCCAGCTGAAGTATCTGAACTATGAACCCAATTTCCCCATACTGACATTATGCTGTGGACAAGCCTGGATATCTGCAAAGGCATTTCAGACCTTTGGTGACCTGGATCATCTTCCCCACTTTCCCTGTTAACCACAATGCAACATATCCACACTTCTGACACATTAAAAAAAGTGCAGAATATATCACGATTACACTTACCAGAAACTATCCTAATCCAAACAGCCCAGTAAGATCTTCAACTCTTAAAACAACAGGTATACTATATATGTACAGGTTTCCTGGGCTTTTCTTTGAATAGAGATATGGTAAAACAGACAGTGATGCAAAGACAAAGCACTCTAGAAAGGAACAGTTTAATATGTTGCTCATATCTTTAGTATTATGAGTAATTTTACACTAAACTTATGTTTATATGCTAATAACCATACCAAGGCTAAAAGAGATGCTGCAGTGCTGCTAGACACCATAGTCTGCTATAAGAGAGACTGTTCTAAGTAAACTAGAAGTAGTGAGAAAATATATAAATATATTTTTCATTTATGAACCTTGTTTGTGCCATGCACAGGAGTTTATGGGAGAAGGTAAGAGCTGCAGTGTAGAAGAGACATTGCAGGAGAGGTCAGAAGATGCTGATGTGGACAGACAGCTGGAAGAGGGCTGAGAGGAGCTATTCAGCCAGGGGAGGAGAGAAACTCTGCATGCTGAGTAGTAGTAGGGTAGTTTAAACTGCTGCAACTGCTAGCTGAAGGGACAGCTTAAACTCTTTATGGCTCTTCTATAGGGCTGCTTTTTGAAGGCCTTCTACTTCAGGCACAGGAGTAAGTTCAAGTGCCCTCACTAAGAGAAGTTCTGTCAACCTCCAAACACTGCAACACAGACTAGTGGCAGATGGTAACTCCAGGACATCCTTTAAGGTTATACTGCAAGCAGCAAATGGTAAAATTGAGCAAGTACAACTTGATTTTCACACCTTCCTCAATGAGGCTTTAGAGATGAAAGTTCGGACACAAGATTTCCAAGAAAGTTCTCACACAATAAAACATTATTTTTGTCCTAGTGAATGCCTCTCACTGGAACAAATCAGAATGACACAAAAAGCCTTTTTAAAAAATAGAAATACTGTAGTTTTACAATACTTTCTTAGCGTTAAACTAGCTCCATGAATTAAATGGTTAAGCACTTAATGGGGAAGTAGAGAATAGTCTAAAAAACCCTATAGTATCTTCAATATTTTTTGAATTTAAAGCAGCTATCACTGTAATAACAGAAAATTAAGGTTTAGTCCACTGTCCAAGACAGGATTTTGACCCTGTTAAAATGCTAAACTCTGTAGCACATTCGGTGAACCAGAAAAACACCAAAAGATTGATGAGGCAAAGTAGGACACTCATGAAAAGCAGCGGGGAGAGAGGTACAAAACCCCAAAAGCAGGAGAACAAAAAAGCTCTTGCTGTTACTCTGTATTTACTTGCAACAAACTTTCTTGGAAATATTAATTTTGGATCTCAACATTTTCTGAGCTTTTTCCTCCCACAAAAGATACATGCAGAGAAAACGTTCATCTATATTTTCAAACATTTTGTTTTAAAGACTGGATTTCTCATGACTTTATAGTTACTTCTTCTACAGTTCTAAAACAAGAAAAGAATGTTACAATTGAACTATGAAATTAAAATCTGGATGTTGTATACGAGGTGAGATGCTACCAAGAGTCAATTTTCTTTCAAGTCTGAATGGTAATGGTATGAAAATCACATCACACTCTAAAGAATAATAATTACATGTTCCTCATCCAAGGTTTTAGGGCAAGAGACTGCAATAACCTTTCAAAAAATAAATGAAATTTATTTGGAAAATAGTAATTTTCTTGCAGTATTTTGGCATTGTAACACAACTATTAAAGCAATAATTTATTGCAGAATGCAGCTTTTATATTTTTACATAATACAACCCTTGTAGTTTGAAGATACTAAGACAGAAGCATACTAAGAATACAGAATAAATTCAAATATTTAGTTCATGATTATGACAATTTCTGAATTGGATGTTATTTCTACTGCCCTACAATTGTTCCAAAGAAACAAAACCCTCAAGGCTTTATTTTAAAAGTTGCACTGACAACAGTGATTAGTCTCTATGCTCAAAGGAAAGAACAGTATGATCCAGCCAGTGCCTTCCTGTCTTACATGCCTGCCCTAGAAAATTTCCCCTGCAGTAAACACTGCAATTTTTTTCAGCCAAGCAATAGATATATCATCCATCTTTTTCCTTGAAGACCTATGCTGAAGTTCACAGTTGTGTGGAAGAGAACATAAAAGCCCTTGCAAGTAGCCTTTTAATTTTTATTAAATTAATTTTTTGTCTTCCATAGAACAAAGTCAGTTGTATTATTTTATTTAAATCAGGAAGACAGAAATACACAAGGGCCAAATCTACTCAAGCAGGGCCATCCTGAGCAAGCTGCCCATCACATCTAGATGGCTTCAGTGTATCTCTAAGGATAAAGACTTTGGTTTAACCTTTGCCAGCACTTGATCACTCTCACAATGAAGAAGCGTTTCCTGATGTTCAGAGGAAACCTCCTGCATTTCAGTGTGTGACCATTGCCTCTGGTCCTGTCACTGGGCACCACGGGAAGGAGCCTGGCTCTGTCTACTGTACACCATGCCTTCAGGCAATAATTGTAGAGACCACTGCTGAGCCTCTTCCTCTACAAGCAGAACAGCCCCAGCTTTCTCAAGCCTTTCATCACGAGAGACGTGCTCTAGTCAGTAACCATCCTTGTCCTCTTTGATGGTCACTCTCCGCTATGGCCACAGGTCTCTTGGGAAGCCCAGAGCTGGACACAGTTCTCCAGGTACAGCCTCATCAGGCTCGAGTAATGGGAAAGGATCACCTCCCTTCACATGATGCTCTAATGCAGCCCCAAGATACCATCAGCCTTCTTTGCTGCAAGGGCTCAGAGCTGGCCCATGCTGACCTAGACAGCTCTGCCAAGCTGCTTTCCAGCTGGGCAGCCCCAGCATATACTGGTGTTGTCTGGGGTTTTTCCTCCTCAGACACAGGACTTGGCACTACACCTTGTTGATCCTGCCAGCCCATTTCTCCAGGCTGTTAGGGTCCTTATGGATGGCAGCACAACCTTCTGGTGTACCAGCCAGTCCACCCAGTTCTGTATCATCAACAAATCTGCCCCATCATCCAAATCATTAATGGAGATGTTCAACAGGACTGGTTCCAGTACTCACTCCTGGGTACACCAGTAGCTGCCAGACTCCAGCAGGACTTTGAACTACTGACCACCACTCTGTGGACCTGGCCATCCAGTGTCCAGCCACTGTCTGCTCACCCAGCTCCTATTGTATATTTCTATATTCTCAATGAGGACCTTACTGGAAGCAGTGCCAAAATCCTTACTGAAGCCAAGGCAGGCAACTGTCCACTGTTCTCGTCACCTACCAAGCCAGTCATATCATTATGGAAGGTTCTTGAGCTGGTCAAGCGTGACTTCACCACCGTGAATCCATGCTGACTAGTCTAGATGACTTTGTCTTTACTAGTGTAGACCATTGCTCCCTTGCTTTACACTCCATTCAAATAAATTCTGTAATCATTCATACCTGTACATCCCCAAACAGTTTCAATACCAAGTGGGAGGATCAGTATTATATGAACTGACATTTGTAACACCCACATACCACCACACCAAAACAAAGAAAAAAGCAGTTATTGTCTCCAATGAAGCCTATGAATCTTTTTAGAAAAATACTCAGAGCTAGACTTTAAAACTGCAAGTGATAGGAAAAATACTGATTTAAAGCCTAACCAGCCTTAACATTAATGATTTTTTCCCTTTAGCTTGCAGGTTCTCGATCTTTTACACCTTCACCTTTAAAATCCATGTAAGTACCCCATTCAATGGGATCTTTTCTCCAGTTACAGAATTATAATAAAAATAACCATAACACTTCTCTTTATACACTAAACAGACTGAAGAAGGTAGAATAAACTTTTCCAATTCTAGAAAAGTTACAGACACATCTAGGAACCTTTTCCTAAGAGTACAAGCTAGTTATCATTAGTAAGGTTCTTGAATTGATTAAAAAAAAAAAGCTATGCACTAAGAGCAAGTCAAAATGAAAACAAGCAGAACGCACATCTAACACCAACACCTAAGGCAAGGTTTGGCTCACTGCCATGCAAAAGTAATCTATATTTTAAAATTACCTGTATTTAAAATGACCTGCTTAGTAATCAAGTAATGAACATTCAAGTAGCATAATTATTCAGATATATTACTTCTGTCTCACTGTAACCATAACCTAAGAAAAAACAGAAAAGAAAGATAACAAATAGCGAGGCTGAAGGACAAATGGTCACTCTCACAAAAAGTGCAGCTGCCACCCTCAGATTACTAGACTGTCCCACAGTGTCATTATCCCGAGATCCTTATTAAGCTCTTGCTAAAACACCAAATACAAATCTTGACACCGCTACAATTCCAATGCTAGCCTTCATGCTAACCAGACTTCCACTGATTCTTTGCAGTTACACCTTTGTTGGTATCCTGTGCTTACTTTCTATATAAGTTGAAGAGAAAAAGATTTTCGTTTTTAATCTTTATAACCCTAATGTAATTTGAGATGCTTATCCAGGCTTACATTATGGCAATGCCCTTTTAAAAATATAAAAAGCAATACCACCTCAAAACACACGATCAAATGCAGCCTGTCTTTATTGCTAGCCACATTGATCAAGCTATTTAACTGCTATACTTGATTATAACAATTCACAACAACAAATAAATATTGGTTCTTAATACATACTGTAGGTAAAATAAAGTGAAAGAACTATTCATGAACATATGACTACAGCACCAGACTATGCTGATGATGTAATATTAAAATTGTTATCTTCTGTAATTCAAGACTCCTGACCAGTCACATCAGCTAAATTTCAATAAAATTAAGCTTTCAACACAACCCAGCTGGTAAGTATGCACTTTGAAACAGTATGACAGAGGACAGGGCAGGAGACCAGAACAGCTGACTACGCCTCAAAAAAAAAGAACTGAAGTCCTCAGCATAGGAGAGACTGGTAGGGAGTTCAGCTCATATTTAATAATCACAGGGAAAGTTCAAGGTTTGGCTAACAATGCTAATTCCTTGTGGAAGTAAAATGTCCTTCAGAAATACAACACTTTGGAATGAGTTATTATTACAAAGCCTTAGTGAAAAATCACAGTGGAAAAAGATGTGGTTTATTTTAGATAACTGATTTTCAGATTTATGTCATTTCCTTGGCCTTACTATTTGTAGAACCCTGCCTTTCTCCTGCCTCTGGAGCTGTACCAGCATTGGAAACAGCAGCTAGCAGTGGTCTCAAGCCAGACTTCCTGCGGTTCACCACAGAGCAACTACCCTGTGCTGAACCATGAGCTGCAGTGCTGTGGGGCCACTGCAGCACCCCAAGGCAGAGCACGGTCACTGTGGAATTCTGCTCGGTTCCCACACAGACACATCAGAAAGGAGAGAGGATGGATTAACCTGCCAAGTGCTCATTAAGACGGCTCTGCTCTTCCTGTATCCAAGGCAGGTGTCAGAACGTGCAGGGGTATCCCCAGGGCAGTGCTCTGCTCACTCAGCAACACTCTTGCAGTACTCGGGGCTGAGTGTGTTATTCTTCAACTAAACAAATACTCAGAATTTGGTGAAGAACCATGAAGAGGATTGAATGTTTGCTGTGTCCAGTGTGTCGAACTCCTTCAGGTGAGATCTTGTGGAAGACAAAGTGCCCCTTTTCCTGGAGGTAGCTAACCACACTCAGCCAGGGGAAGCTGCCACAGTCTCAGGATGAGACAGCTGACAGGCAGAGAGACAGCAAGCCCAGGATCCCTGTGCACAGGAGATGCCGAGAAGGGATCACCAACAGGTGAACAAACCGCCACAGATGTGGAAAACACAGCAGGATCTTCTCAAGGTCTAGGTGGGGTTTTGGGAAGGCTTACCACGAATCAGAAAGCCTGTGAAAACTGCCTGGTTGGAAAGAAAAACACTGCAAGACAGAAGAGAGAGTTCTGATTCTAAATCATTAATGTTAACATTTCACCAAGCAGACATGAGTTCTTGTGGTATGCAGTTTGACTTAATATTTTGTACCCTTACATAATCTATTTTTAAAGCAAAAACTCAGCATTTTGGGAGACTTACTGTAAGCATGGTACAGGACAGTTCTACCTCAAAGCATCCCAACCAGAAAATCCATTACAGCAAGTATAAAAAGGATCTTTGTTTCTCTTTCCAAAATGTTAGCATTATTAAGAGCTTAAGTTTTGACGTTACATACATGCAATTTTTTATCCAGCACCCTTGCTTTTATTATATAATCTGAAAACAACTAGTCTGAATGCCCATTTTTGTCTTAGAGTAAGGAAGGCCTGAATTTCAATGTAAAGGTTTTTTGGAAAAGAATCAGAAAGAGTTCTATGGTTCATGGTGTGTACTGCATCTGAGTATTTTCACTAGTTATTGCATATGAGTAATCTTGCTATTAATCTCTTCAATTAAGTTTCACTGGCTAAAATTATAGTTGTCATTTTAAACTGGGGGTCAGACGGGATGGTATCTTCTGGCTTAAGATACAAGAATCTGGTGTTAGAAAATGCTGTAACCTGAAAATATGCTGAACTTTATCAACTAAAATTATGTAGGAGATGAGGCATAATTAATAACCCTACTGGAACTACTACTCCAAATATAAAAGAAAAATACTTCTTTTAGAGTAATATCCAAGAAACAGGTGCCTGAGTTTCATTAATTTCTACCATTTCAGAGTTAAATTTCAGAGCTAAATCTGTTATAGGCAGCACTATACTCTCCACACATGTACTGCAGAGCAAGGTGAAGCCTGACATGATTAACAGGAGAATCCTTAAAATGAGTACTAAGCATTTTTTCAATTGTGTCTTGGCTTGTCCTCTAAAAAATGTTCCACTTGGTGCTGAAAATATTTCTCCTTCCATTCATAAATACCCTTTCAAAAATTTAGAAACTAAGAATTGGAGTATGATTTTAAGATGAACTATCAATTAAAATCTTAAGAGCTCTTCTTAAGAAACCACAGCAGTAGGAATTTATAATTAATGAGCAATGCAATTGCATGAAAAATGAAATGTTAAGGACAGAGTAAAAATAAAGTGCCAAATTTCCCTGAATGATGCAGTTTCCAGAATGTTATTTTCCTGTAAGCTACTGCTAGATCTGACTATGTTACAGTCCAAGTCAGAAAGTTTTAAACAGCATAAACTGTTCTTTCACATCCTAAAAATATAACTGATACACATATTGAAACATGCTTGCTTTAAAAACAGGGAGCTCTGAAATTGCAAAAACCTGCATTTACTTCTCTCTGCAGAGATTGCTACAGAAGACAGATTATAAAAAGCAGGTGAAACATGAAGTAACAATTATGATTTACCAGACCTAAAATGCATATTTATGAAATCTCAATATTAATAGATGCAATGTATATATATTTGGAAAGAGGCAAAGCTAGTGAAGGAAGGAAAACGAAAACCTTGACTCTCAGTAGAGCTTCAGGGAAGGTATTTTATTCCAGGTCATCAAATGACCTAATTACAGCATGCCCTTTCAGCTGTATCCCAACAGACTTTCAGTCATTACATTGTTCATTTAATAATCAGTTTTTAGTCTCCCCTCCCCCTCCATAATGATTAACTTTCCTTCTCTTTTGCCTCCCTCCAAAATATAAGCAGCATGTTCAGAAACTGCTGGTTTCTCTGGACATGCATAATACACTTTACTTGCACAACTCAATCATGTGGAAGCATTAATACATATCCTACCACTTCAAGAACTGATTGCAATACAAAAATCTACTCTTTTAACATGACACAGTATCCCAATGTACTGGTACTGCAGCATTCAACATTCTAGCATTTAGCATTGCTCTTCATTATACTTATGCTGCTCTCCAATACCTCTATTCCAGCTTCTGGTGCAATTGAAGTCCTGCTTTATTATATTAATAAGTCTGTGGTAAGCAAGTGTTAATTATTCAGTATTCCTAAAGAGGAAAATGAATAATCCTCAACATTATTAAGACAAACTCACTGTTTTTGCCACCCTTCTTTCCTATCTTGCTTAACATTATATGACTCATGAGCCACCTATACAGCTCCCATCACCTACTTAAGAAAACAAGTATGAAGAATTGCTGCAGTAAATTATGGCCAATGAAGAGACTACAGATCACCAAGTCAATGCAAAAAAATGAAAGAGAAGAGCTACAAAGCTACACAGAATTCTTCCCTCAAGTGTACACACAAGGTGCTAGATCTCCACAGGGGAATCCTCACAAAAATGCTTAAATCTGAACCTTTAGCTGAGCAGCTGACTGTGGGAAGTGCTGCTCCGCCCTGCGGTGTTTATTAGTCACAACATCACTCTCTCGCTTGCCTTCATCATGTATAGCACATTTTCTGTTAAAAACAGTTACTAGAACTTTCTGAATGCTTGAATTTAGTAGGAAAGCATGAAAAGATACTTAAACTTATAGACAGCTATTGTCATTTTCTTTCGTAGATTTTCGCATATATTGGAATAAGATCAATTTCTTGTCAATGCCAAAACCAATTCAATTATGACGGGTACTAAGCAAGTAACTCCCAAATGCTCATCATCTGGCCTTTTGTTTGTTTCACTGATAAATTTATCAAATGCTGTTTTTCCAAAGCTGTTAAGTGTACATCAATCATGAATATTTTTCTCCATACAATGTCATCAAGGAAGACAATGTCTCACAGCATCCTGGGAGACAGACTACAATAATGCTTTTTGCTGAAATTTTAATGCTGAGTTTAGAAAAGCTTCTTTCCTTCCAGTGCACCCAAAAGATAGCTAACCCCACTGCTGCAAATATTTATTAAAATTTGCTGTCCTTGTAAAAAAGGGTCATGTTTTTCCCAGTCTACAGTGTAGACCAGTTCATATATTCAATATACAATAACTAAAGTCCATGCACAGCTTAAGTAAACCCAACCTTTCCCAGGCACTTTCTGAGTAATTTATATAAACTCAAAATAAAGTGTATGCAGAGCTGGGCTACTCAGAGACAGTTGTTCAGACATACCAGGATGGCATTAAGAAAGCCAAATCTGTGGTTGAAACTGGTAGTAGGGGTAAAAAATACAGGGACTTCTGAAGGCTACAATGACAGCAAAAAGAAGATTAAGGAAAGCAAGAGCAGCTACCCAAGGGAAAGAAGACCTAGCAGTAAAAATATATGGGGAAAGCTGATTTACTCTATGTCTCCTTTGCCTCAGTCTTTCCTGATAAGGTCTATTTTCAGCCCACCTGGCTCTCTGCCACTGCATATTCATGAGGATGAAGGACTATATTAGGACTGAGAAAAGTAAAGTTGGAGACATCTAAGAGTAAACTGGACTTAGAGAATCCCTGAGTATAGAAGAATTATACAGAGCTGGTCACTGTGGAAGCTACTTCTGGGTACAAGTAAGTGACTCAGAATAGCCACCATTGCTGGAATCATACCTCCTCACTGTCTACAACAAAAGGAATGGTTTGGTGGATGAGAGGAGAGCAGTGGATGTCATTTACCTTGACTTTAATGAAGCTTTGAACATGGGTCCCCCGTCACACCTCTGCAACCAAAAGGAGGAATTGACTGGACAGGTGGAATGCAAGGTGAGTGAATAACATGGTAAACCAGCAGACAAAGCACGGTGGCTACAGCCCTGATGACAGCAGGTGACCCCTTACTGACAGTGCTGCTCTCACTGCTGGCTCCAAGTGCCTGACTGCAGCTACACAGAAAGCTGCACACAATCTTCACTGAGATGCCCAGTGGGAGAGTGGGCACAACCGAGACACAAATTGCAGCCAGTGCCACTCCAGTTCAACACACAGAACATGTGCTTCACAGAAGGGTGGTCAAACACCAAATCTGTCTGCCTGGAAAGCAGCCTGCAAACATCACACTTTCAAAACGTTACTTCAGTTACATTTACTTCTTAGCTCTAAACAATTTCTGGGTTATGTGCGAGATTTTTCTTGAACAAACATCACTTCAGCCCAATGTACTAGGTTACAACGGGCATTTCTTGTTTCTTAGGAAGCTGGCTGCATGCTTCATCACTTCAGGGTTGGGTTTTGTTGTATTTGGGGTTTTTTGTGGGGTTTTTTTGGGTTTTTTTGGGGGGGTTGGGGTTTTTTTGTTGGTTTTTCATTTTTTAAATCACACTGCAGTATTTCTCATTCCATATCACTCACCAACTACTTTCTACAAAACTGTTCATCTTTAATTCTACAATTTTTTCCTAACTAATCAGTTGCCTTTCCTCCCTTACTCTAAGTAGGATACACATTTGAAACAATTTCTGGTCTTGGAGTATTTTTTTTCTTTTTAAGGTCCATGCATAATTGATAACAACTACCATTAGCTATAATCACCTATAAGCTATCAATTATTAGCCAGATTGCTAATTGTTCCCTGTGCATGCAATGGAGTAGCAGTAACTGTGGCACTTCCACATCACATCATACACTATTTTGTAGTTAATGTCTTTTGATCATCTCCATATGGGAAATTTCACACATAAGTAGAAGTTATTCATTATATCCATACAGTTCCTTTGAGGAGGAAAATCACCTGCTGTCAGAATGGGGAAATGCCACTTTTCCAAATTGTATGGGAACAAGTGGAATGGGAAATAAAAGCTGCACAGAAACCTGAAAGAATATTACCACTACAATTTTCTGAACAGCTCAGAGGAGTAGGAAGAGGGAAGAAAGCAATTAAGCAGACCTCTTATGTTTTCTAAAAAAAGTGGGAAAATAAAAAAAGGACCTGTCTTGCATTGAATCTGTTTGCTTCTTCTTCCAGCTGACTATCAAGCCTTTTGCTCCAAATCAGAAGCAGTAAGACAGCATGGGTACTAACTAGATATATCAAAGCAGAAATCAATGCTGTTTACAGCTAGAACTACTAATGGACATTCTCCCAGTAGCATCAGCAAGAGACAAACTGTTTGTGAAAGGGTCACTATGTAACTCACAGCAAACTAAGGACTAAAGACCTGTGGGCCAGCCTTTAACACACCCTTTATTTGACACGTGTAGCCAAAGTGCTTCTTTCTCCTTCAAGACATCTGAAAGTGGATACATGTTAAATACTTATGACTTTTAATAGCTCCAAGGAGATGCCAGCACATTAGCTCCTCAGTACAAATGCACTATTTTCTTTTCAGCTCAAATAACCTCACTAAAATGTAACTGTCCACTAAAATCAGCTGTGGGATAACTCCATTTATCTTCAGAGCCCAGCAAGCCTGGCCCTTTAGCCTCAACTGCCTTGGTTATTAGAGATACTAAAATACATGAGCACCCTCTAATTTTTATTAAGCTCACAGAGATACACAGTAGTTTCTCAGATTATGGAACTGAAGCAGAAAGAACATCTCTATTTCAAAGGGCTTAGGAGGAACCCTGACACTTACAGAAAACTTCATATATTCTGTCTTCCTATACTTGCTGAGCTACCAAACTACATAAGATACAGAGCTGAAGTTAAGAAAGTCTGATCAAGCATTAATATGGTTTTAAGACACTAACATGCTTTCAAGGCATGAAGGGTGGAAATCTATGACAGCATGGTAACGTTGCCAAAAATAACTCTATCTTGCAAAGTTGATGACAATAAAATCAAGGGAAGCATTAAATTATGAAGCATCAACTGATTTTTTTTTTAAGTAACACTCTTTGAAGGCAATGCTTCCATGTAATTGGAGGTCAAGTAAAAGTTTGATGTTTGCAAAGATAACAAGATTAGTCTACATTTACATATTTAACAAAAAGCCCAGTAACAAACCAAGTGTGTCTCATCCTCCAACGTTTCCTATTCTTGTTAAAGTACTGTTGAAAGATGCAAGGGACAGCGATTTTAATTCGTAACAATCCTTTACTCTATCCTGTAGAAAGGAACCATTTATCCTTGCATACTCAAGATCCTAAGGCAAACTCATGTGACACTCATTTGTAATCCATCTCTCCTCCTGCTTTGCCCATAGCTTGCTTTTTATCACCATGCAGATTTCAGCAAATAACGTAAAAAAATGCTTGCCTAAGCAGATTTCTTTGTCAGCATAACTACCTCATCAACATTTCTCAAGGTCTTCTGGAGACTTACATTCTGAAAACACAAATTTACCCCGACTCATTGCCAACTCAGAAGGATGGCAACCATTCAATGAACGAGCATTCCACAACCTGTTCTTGTGATTACAGCTGCAAAATTATTGCAAAATTTACCTATAAAGCACTGTAACTTTCCCTGTTTACTGTGATCAGATTTTTTACCATATGCTATCATTGCCTTCTAATACCTTATGAAACTCACCAGGTGGCCAAGGGCAAAATCAGGACAATTCCTGAAACCTCTCCAGTAACTTTTAGTGCTGGCTCTGGCACAGTAATCACACTCATGCAGTTTACACTGAAAATCAACACCAAAAAAGAGCTGCAACACTGATGCTGTACATAAAACTAGTAATTTTCATCACACAGCATCAAGAAGTTGAGAATAATTTTCAACACCAAGCATTGGGAAGTCACCTGCTTTTCGAGGCTACGCCAATGGCAACACATACTGATTTTAAGTGGCACCACTCATTTTCCTCAAGTACAGATGGACAAGACAGGTAGCTGTCATTTTTTCACTCTTTTCTTCCTCTGATTACAAATACATGTGCTGTTTTACTGGGATTTACTGATAGCAATATCCAAATACCAAGCAGTCCATCCTCATGCCTATTTTACCACCACCCAGAAATTTTAAAGATTTTAAGAGTACTAGAATGAAACACATCATTCCAAACACATATCAGAGGCAATTGAATTAATGAACATACATTTGTCTACAACATCAAAATGCTGTGCAGATAAACAGCAGACATGTCTTTGAAATGCCTGTATTCCTTTTGCAGGAAAACCAATACTCTACTACTTAATAGGTAAGAATAGAAAGTTCACCTGCAGCAAAAGTTAATACACTGCCTAACATTGTGTTTGAGCACTTTTAATCCAGAAATATAGTGGAAATACCTGCTACTCTGAAGCCTTTCACACTGAGACTGCCCTTAGCACCCTCAAAACTTGAAACAACTGTTCTTAGCTACTCCAACATTCTGAGTTTAAGATATGTCACTAGGTAATATAGAACATTTTCTGGGAAGCCTCAGGAATGGACCTTTTTCATCCAGAATCACTTTTTTCCAGAACATTTGCCATAAACTGCACTTTTATGGGAGGGGAATAAGTGTTACTTACCAGATATCCTCTTTATTGCAGTCTTCCTCTTCCTCCAGCCTACAACAGAGTCCTTATACTAAGATTTACGGCTCCCACCTACCAGGAAGCAAAAGAATTGTCAATCATGGTCATCAGGGAAGTACCAGACTGTGCACTTCTATCTCAGCCACATCTTCATATCATGGAGACCTAAACTGCATGTGAAAACCCAGACAAACCTCATCACCAACCCATCATGAAGAACAACAAAGGAAAGTAATTACTTGTAGCAGTAGGAGGCTAGAGAGAAGCACTGGCTTGTTGATATCCCTTTCTCCCCTGCCACATATTTCTTACATAGGAATCTCTGCTGAAGAAATCAGAGAGAAAAGAAAGATTGCTATGAACAGTTACCACACTTGAGGCATGCATCCAAACCTGTGCAATCTAAACACTAGGGGAACTGTTGAAGCTTAATGGGGTGTAGCAAGTTACACAGGAACAGAACTTACTATTAGGGACACTTTGCTATGGCAAGACCATGTGCTCTTAGGCAACAAAACTTCAACTGTCTGCAGTACTTAGCTGTGTGGGCTACTGTCCTTTGAAGACAAAGGATATGAAAGGACTTACACTTCTCTACTAATGCAATCTTCTCTGACCTCCAGAGAATGATCACACAAAGATTATACACATCACTCCTAGATTAAACTACTCTGTCTGTACATGTGTATCAGCAAATTCTCTGATTGCATTGTATACACAATAGCTTTTTTAAAAGGGCCTGGACAAGCACATTATACTTACCTATTCCTTTTGCTGGAATTTAGGAAAGCATCTGCAAAATTGATCTAATCTTTGTACAGCGGGGGAAAAATTATGAATTCTCAGAAGTCTTTGAAGAGGAGGAATATAAAATGTATTGACTAGTGCAAAACACTGTTTTTAGGAACTATGTGAGCTAATTTAAGACAATTTACCTGTCTAAAATGAGGACACATGACAAAGTTGTCATAAGATAACCTGCTTCTAACATGCTTTTTACAAGTATTACAACTCTTTTATCAAAAAAGGTGGCTTTTATCTTAAAGCAAAAGTGACAGGCATCTCAGCTGCCAAAGTTATTGGCATTATCACATTTGAAACTTAATCTTTGTGGAACTTAGAGATATAAAATCTTAGCTACAGACAAGAGGTTGATGTGATGACACATAAGGTGATGAGAGAAAACAAGAATGAGATCATCTTCCTATTTGAGGTTCACTGATGATAACTCTCTTTACAAGAAAGTTTCTCTAAATAAAGTTTTTGAAATTCCATCATTTAGGAGCTGAGAATCAAAAATAACCCACTGATTCCACAAATGATATAAAGTTTTCAAGGACAGTCACATTTGACTATCACTTACAGAAAACACTCTATAACTCAAAACCCTCAAAAAATAGCTTTTTCTGTTTTAGCTCTGTCCACCATATTACATGCAGTTGTAAGCATCCAGGAACTACAGCTACCTAGGAAAGAGGGGTGAAATGAGAAACAATAGCAAATAAGAAGAATTGTCACTATTTTATAAAATAAATTAAAACCACAGAAAACATCCTGAGTGTCAAATAAAGACAAGGCATCAATGAAGTTACAGCTGTTAAAACTATTGACTTGAGATACCTGTCAAGCTCACTTCACTTAAGGTAAGCATGGCTCAAACAACACCCCAACACCAAGGTGAAAAAGTCGAAGGAAGGGAGTCTCTTCTTCTAAATATGTAAATATAAACTAATCTTGTTATCTTTGCAAATTTCAAACTGCCAAAGAATATGCCTAGAGGGATACTTTCACAATAGTTTAAAGTGTTAGCTGGAGAAGCAGGCCCATGGGAATTTCATGTGGTCTAATAAAATCAAGTGCAAGGGGCTACACCTGGGTTGGGGCACTCCTGGTATCAGCACAAGCTGGGGATGAACAGATGGAGCAGCCCTGGGGAGAGGGACCTGGGGGTGCTGGTGGATGAGGCTGGACATGCCCCAGCCACGGGCACTCACAGCCCAGAGAGACAAACGTGTCCTGGCTGCATCCAAAGCAGAGTGAGCAGCAGGGGAGAGAGGGGATCCTGCCCCTCTGCTCTGCTCAGAGAGATCCCACCTGGAACCCTGCACCCAGCTCTGGGGTCCCAGCACAGGAAGGACATGGACCTGCTGGAGTGAGTCCAGAGCAGGGACACAAAGATGATTAGAGGGATGGAACACCTCTATTATAAGGAAAGGCTGTGAGAATTTGGTTTGTTCAGTCTGGGAAAGAGAAGGCTTTGGGGTGATGTAAGTGCAGCCTACCTGAAGAGTGTCTACAAGGAACATTGTAGAGAGGGACAAATTAGAAGTGAATGTGATGACAGGCCAAACAGGAATGGCTTTAAATTGAGAGTAGGTTTAGATTAGATATCAGAAAGAAACTCTTTACAGTGACAGTGGTGAGGCATTTGAACAGGTTGCCCAGGGAAGTTGTGAATGTACCATCCCTGCAAGTGTTCAGTGCCAGGTTGGATGGTGGAAGGTGTTCCTGCTCAGAGAACAGGGTTGGAATTAGACAATCTTTAAGGGCCTTTCCAACCCAAACCATTTGATGAATCTCTGATTCTGTGAAAAGGTCATAGTTTCATTTCTCCAGAAAAAGAGAGATGGATGTTTACATTTGAGCCTCTATTTTTCCAACAGTGCTTAAAAAAACACTCAAGCAAAATTATGGTAAAACATTTACCAGCAAAATACAAGCAGAAAAAACACAGCAAAGGAAAGTTAGGAGTTACAATAAATGGGGAATGAAACAAGCATTAAGCTTGTGTAAGAAAAGAAGGAAAATAGAAGTGTACCTAATCTTCCTGTCACTCAAACAAACAAAACATCCCTATGAAAATGAAGAACTTTTGCATATGGAATTAGCCAGGATAACTGAAGAGGAGGTAAATAGTCCCAGTTTGAAGCCAGAAGCCGAATGGCTCCAAAATTTAAAGCTTAATAAAACATGTCTCTTTGGGCATGAAGACCAGCAGGTTTAAAAAAACCCATACCCCAGGCACTGAAGATTTAACCCACACTATGTGATTAAAAATCTTGACCCAGCAGATACTCTACAAAGTGCTCAAAACACCTTCAAACACCTAAACAATGCTTCTGACAGTGCTTTAAGTGCTACTCCCACTCACTCACTGCCCATGAATATAAAATTAATTACAATACTAGAAGGAACATTTCTTCAAACAGATCCATTGACCTAGAAAAACAGGCTTGTAAGTGGGCAGTACTGCAGTTCTTCACCTTGACAGACTGTACCTTGCCACCACTCAATATCTATCTTATCAATGCTCTCTGAACATATTTGTAAACTACCAGGCTGCCAAAAGCCCTTCAACAGGTATTTAACACTACAATGACTTTCCAGGATGGCAGTATCACTTCTGTTAGATGTCATGTTTCTGTCAAAACCAAAAGCAAAGAGAGCCCTTAAATGCCAAATCCACAGCTGACCTTTCTGCCCCAGAGAATTAATACTCTTCACTTTGCTCAGCTGTATCATCTGTACTTTTCCCTGTCAGTGATTCATCATCCAGTGAGACAATTTTGCTTAAGAGTGACAGTCTTCCACTCGCAGTGACAGGAGTTCTTCTCAACTGCTCTCAAGCATCTTGCAGCCTTCTCAAGACTGTCTTACCCTCACCTAGCTACAGAGCTAGGCTTTTATTTAGTTACTGCCTTCTTCACCTTCTCCCTTTTCCTCTTCTCAAAACTGCACATAACTTAAACACACTCAGTTATCTCCCTCAGTAATGTTTTTAACACCTCTTTCGTTACTTCCATTCCCAGACCTTCCTGTGCACCACACCAGCTACCATCACACCTCAGCCTTTCTTCTTTGATACTCATCCAGACCTTAAGCTGTCAACTTTATCATCTATTTAGCTCCTCTTTTCTGTTTTTGTGTCTAAATCATCCAGTTCTTGGTCACACCACTACTGTTTCTCTTTAGTCAAAGTTCCCATCAATGGGCATCACTGCATTTCTTACTCCATCCCATGTCAGTTTTCAGTTCCTTTGCAGGTTAACAAAACCCACATACATACACACTGACACTTGTCTGGTATCCCTTCACATCTTGAAGACAGGCATCTCAGGACAAAAGCAGTTTGTAAGAGAACTTTGGTGAAGCAGCATCTGTCTCTCAATATTCAGAGAGATGGCTTTAAGTTTCCTGTCCCTTGAATTTTTCCGTCTCATAGCTAAAATTAACTTGAAGTGATGGAAGCCCCCTAGAGCCTTAAGCTCCAAAATACTACCTGGAGACAGCATGGCATTTACTTCAGTCCTTACTGGAGTTAACAGATGTTTGTATGAATGTTTAATAAAATAATTATCACAGAAAGCCTGTTTGCTTCTCAAGGTTCACTATTAACTACATAAGTAATTACAATATGGAAAAGCTTTACCAGGAATGACAGCACCAGAAAAGCAAAATGCTATTGAAAGTTTTCAATAGCTGCACAGCAGAGGGGACAACTAGTATTTCAGAAAGTATTTCTGCTTTTGCTCATGCAAGCAAAGTTCGTAAGATAAGCAAGCAGAGATTTGCTTAAAATACAGCCTCTCAAGCCATTAAGAACCATGTCTGAAAACAATGGAAAAACAAGGATTCCAGCCCATACTGATGGAAAGCCTGCTACATGCTGCTCATTCCAGAGAAGGAAAGAAAAAATAAAAGTGCACAGAAGTTCTCGATCTCATTAATGATAAAATCATTGTCTAAGCATAACTTCCATACAGTTTTTCAGTCAATGACAAAAAAAATCTAACACCTGAAGCTACTGAGAACTCTGCATCTGACGGTGTCTGGAGTTGATAGAATTAACAAATGAAAAAGTGTATTTGGAACTTTGAGGGGGTAGGGAGAATCAATTCAGAGCAAAGAAAACCCAAAGTATCTGAAAATACCTGTGTAAATTTTTCCAGGAAATTACCACAACTAAAGTTGTTCTAAAAAAATTTACAAAAATCTATTTTTTTTAACTGAAGGGCTTACAAAACAAAAAACCAAACCAAACCAAAAATTTAATGTAGAGCAGCAGTAATGTATAAAGCAAACACAATGAGAATAGAAATGGATAATGGTCAAATTTTAAATTTCCACTTCCAGTGATATCAAGAACACAAATTGTGCTATATAAACCATGTTAATATTACCTCGTCTTAAAACAATAGCACTTAGCAGCTAATCAGTGACAAGAAATGACAGGGTGCTCACTCTGTCCCAACTGCAAATTCCAACTAAATCTAGAAATTTGAGTTTGCATTTGCAGTAAGCTAAGCACGTGGACAAGAGCAGTTACAATTTAATCAGCTGACATGCACCTAGCTATTATTATGATCAGATCATGCATCCCCCACATCTTAGAGAGACAAAGTAAAGCTGATTACAGAAGGATTCAAAATGGTTTGAGTGTAACAAACACTCAACATAGTCAGCAAATAAGTAGCAAGACTTAAATGCAGATCCAAAACACTTTCATATATGCTTCCATGGATACTGCAGGAAGCAATTGCCTTCTGCACCAGAAAAAGTAGTGCTTTAATTATGTGAATAAGTAGAACTGCTGCTGAGAAATACTCTTCCTGTGAAAAGAACAGGAGAATACATTGTAAGGAAGAAAGCCAGTCAAGACAGGTAGCAGGCTAGGGAAAGTAACTTCTTGTATTGTCTGAAAGAAATGGACAACTCTAGATCCAAGATGAGAGAAGAGATGTATTACAGACAGAATGATTAACTTAGCATCATTCAACTTGAAAAGCAAACATACATTTTCATCTAAACAGGAGTCCGGTTACAGGACTGCTAAAATTAAAAGACCATAGACAATGTTTTTCCAGTTCATTTAGTACACTTACCAGCATCTGCTGTATAGACAATTTCATTGATGAGTCAGTTGTACTTCCTCTCTAAAGTGCTTTGAGGGGAGCTCAAGTGCATCCTCTTCCTCAATCTTTGAAGTGTTTACCTGTACCACCAGCTTTGAAAGTAAAAGGCAACAGGCAGGCAATGCAGTCAGGAATGAGGCTGAGTACAATAGTATATTACTCCAAAAATATTTTGGTGTTGTTCTTCAAATCTTACAGGGACAGGCAGTCCTTTTATTTTTTTAACTGAGACTTTTGATACTATTTAAAAGATACTTTTAAAAATTAACATTTTAGAATTCAGCCAGCAATATATCAGTTGACAAGAATATAAGAGCAGATAATCTGAAATCATATACATTATACACACAAATACATAAAGCAAACAGGATTCTTTTCAGTGAATAAAATCATAGGTGTGTTATAACAGAAAACAATTAGAAAACTTCAAATATTAAATAAAACAGCATCAATAGTGGGAACGAAGAACTAATGGGAGCACATTGTAACAGGAATGTTATGAATGTGGAATTACAAAAAATAATTACATCTGCATAAGCGTATCAGAGTCAAAAGAATTCCAACAGTGGTGGAAATACTACAGGTGAAGACTACAACTGACAAAGGTTTACCCACAAAGTGGGGAGGAAGGGAAGAGGGGAACTATCAAAGAGAGAAAACTTGCGATTTATTTAATATTCACATAAAATATTTCATATTTCAAAAGTGATTAGAAAAGCTAAAAGACTCCGCAGTCTTTATTATTAATGAAGTTATTTCCAAAAGCCCAAAATAAATAAATCTTCAGGAAGAAATGCTTCACAAGAATTAAAAAGAACTACCGAGGAGTCAATATTGAGAACTTCCATTTATGTTACTCCTCTTCACGTTAGAAGGACAAGCATGCTGTGAAAGCATGAGAATGAGGTTGTGTCTGAGCTGAAGGATGCAACCAAGGAATTTCCACCACACTTAAATGTTAGGAAGCTCTCCAAGCACTAATGCTTTCATCGTATTTGTTACATGTCTGCTGACCTAGGAAAAGCAATCTGCTTCTTATATAATCTGGAACTTTAGGAAAATAAAGAAGTTGGCTTTTTTAAAATCAAATCTAACTGGCACACAGGCAGGCTACACAGCACTAGAGAATCTAAACATGACTATGCAAGAGCAAAATACTGAAAAATAAGGCAGTTTAGATTCTAGCTCTTCTTCACAGGGAAGGCATTGAAAGGAAAAGACAGTGGCTGTCGCTTCTCCTACCTTGTCCAAATATTTGGCTTATTTTCATTTTGGGATGTTTCAGGATTTTTTAATTGTTTTGGGGGTGTTTAAATCTAATTTTTAAAATTTTCATTACTCACATCTAAAAACACACTTTAGATTTCTTTTTTCCCTTGACCATGAAAGTATTATAAACAGTGATAAAAACTTATCCTGTACTTCCACATGCAATTAGCAAGGAGCAATTTTAGCATAATATTGAAGTGGGAAGATTTCATCGTTTCTGGGGAATACAGGACAGAACAAAGCAGATGTCTTGACTAGAAGAGAAAGGATTTTATTATCAGGAACAATGAACTTCTCCCTAAAACATTATTCCTAGGGGTAAATTAAGTGAAGTGTAAGAATATAAAGCTCCCTCAACCAGCTGAGAAAAAGTCAACACAAATGTTAGCCTGTAAAAAGGAAAGTGACTGCAGTTAGACCATTGTAAGAGCAAAATTAATGACAAAAGTAGGAGAGCCAGTTACCATCATGTTTGTTGACTGAACAAGAGGAAGTTTCCATGTCAAGCTACCTACAATGTAACATGGATTACAGCTCATATTTGCTACATCGGAAGCTTCAGTAGTGAAAACTACAGTGCACCAGCACTATAATTTCAGTGAACGCTCACTCATGAACTCAGCACCTGTTTTTCCAAGCAAAAAGGATGGAAATATGGCAAGATAAATTCTGTATTCTCTGCAGAGATGCTTCAAATGGATCCAAAAGCAAGTATCCCTCACTATTGTTTAGAAAGTGAGTCAGGAACAGTTTTTAAGATTTATCCCTCCTCCCCAGTTTTTAAACTATTCTTCCATTACTATTTTCTTTATGCTCTTCCCTGTGTTTAACTGCTTTTTCAAGTTCTATAGATTAAGAATCAAAAACTGAAATGCATTTGAATTCCTATGAGGTCAAGACCTGCGGTGGGGGCAGGTGAGCTGATTCAGACAATGGTCATCATTCCTTCCACTGCTGCACAATGTTCACTGTGGAACAGTAAGAATTGAAAATACCCGGGTATCCTCTTACACCACAGACAGTGGAAGTCTCAATCACACCATTATTTTTGGACATTAAAAATCACAATCCATTGATGAACTTCTAAATAAGAGTGACAAAGCTGTGTGACCTGACTGTACCTGAGAGATACTTCATTTTTTCCACAGATCAAACATCTGTATGCTGAACATTCCTTTTGTTAAGTCTTAACAAGGCAGTGAAGGCCATAACAGCTTCTTGCACTTGAAAGAAGTTAATTCTCCCATAATCTTCTGGAAAGGAGGTCAACACCTTCACACACACAGGAAGAGTGCCTCCAAACATTTGGAAGGCATGGTTCTTGCTCAGCTCATTGGTTCTTGCACAGTTCTTTGGATCAGCTGCAGCCCCACTACTGCAGAGCAAGATGAGCAAGAGCATCCTTCAGTAGCTTCTGCAGATGCTTGGTGCCAGCAACTGCAGTCTGTAATTTGTCTCCCACCCTGTCCAAACAGGACCACACAAGGAAGAGCCACAGAACTGCTCTTGAGCACTCTGATCCCCTAGGATCCAGCAGAACTTTGTCAGACTCAAAAAGTCACTCTGAGAAACATGAGAGCTATGCTCCAAGTTATGACAATTTGGTATGTGCGGCATTAGTAATAAAGGGCTAAATACACAGCACTGACTCTTACAATTGCCTCTTCAAAACTAACCAGAAGTGATGCTGGGTTTGATGGGGTGGTTTTATTCCAAAGAAAATTCCCTTTTAAGGGACTTACCTTTTCCAGTGCCAACGAATCCACAGGCTCAAGACTGATGGAAGCCAGGAACTGCAGAGCTGATAGACTTAATCCACCTGCTAAAAAGGATCATGCTGGAGCTGGTAAGAACCACTGGCTGCACAGTCCAAATCTAATTCACTTAACACAGTGTGACATCTCTAGAGAACCTTACTGCCTAGGTTCTTGGCCAGGCACAGTCACAGAAGCCCTCAGAGACCAACAGCCCTAGGCCACTGAGGTCCCCAAGGGGCACAAGACATACCAGACCAATGTATCACTCCCCAGACACACTCTTGTAAATAAGCAGAAAAATAATATCCCACACCAAGCTACACTGGAAAATTAAAACATTTGCACCCCAGTTAGCAATTACATCTACCGTGAAATGAAAAAAAGATTTGCAAGGATGAAATTAAATTTCTTCACGCAGAAGTCAGCAGAAAATTCATTCCAACCACAGCCACAATCTGAGCATTCAAACAAGCATTGTCAGTCTTCTCTGCATCTTGTTTCAGGAAGACTAAAAGGACCATCAGTATCATTTCAGGAATTTCTAAATAAAATAACTTCTAAATAAAGCTCACTGCACTCATACATCAGGACCCTATACATCAGGACAAAAGAGTGTTTTAAAGCCAAGTCGCTTTTCAAGATTGTCACCCAACCTCATGGGCAGATATCACAGTGTTCCACATATTTCAAAGCAAAGTCTAACATAACCCAAGGCTGATGAGTCACACAAAATATTTTCCCTCATGGTGGATTTCCAGTTCTTCTCTTTCTAGACAAAAAACCCATCAAGACCCCATGCAAGACCTCTACCTCTCCACATGCCTGCTCCATTTCCTTTCAGTAACCCCCTTCACCAACACTGAAATCTTCAGATCTCAGGTCTGCCAAAGCTGCTTAAGGAATTTATTTTCTCTCTACCTCACTGCAATAGCTCCATCAGGAATCACCACCACTTCCAAACAGTCAACAAAATTAGGATGTTACATTCAGACATCACTGCTCATCTACAAACTTGCTTTCATCATCAGTTTAGTATGCTAGGTTTACATCTCAAATGACAGTAGCAAGATTCACCAGGCATTACACAGATCTTGTGTGTTGGAGCTCTCAAGTTGCAACGATTCAACCATCAACTATTTTCAGTGCCTGACAGGAAATTTACTGACTGTGTTTTCCCTTCTGAGAGGAAGATTGCTTTCTATGCACAATTTTTAAAGTTCTACTTAAAAGTAGGAAGCCCAAAACATAATGTAATTTATAACAACCAGTCTCAAACTTTGAAGAAATACCATATTTCCTAGTGTATGATGTAGGAAAACAATAACTTTAGCATAACTTGGAACTGAAGGCATATTCTGCATAAATATCCCTGGCTGTTTCACGGCAAATAAAGCCTGTTGAATGATCTCAATGGTAGTGGCTTGTAGGTAGAAATTATATAGAGCTGACGACATGAACAAGATACAAAAGAGAAACTATACACATAATTCTGAATGTCAAGATGCTTCTGGCATTTCTGTCAGCATAGCATATTTTTCAAAATATATTTAAATTAAAAACAGATGACTTTTTGGTATTTGGTGTTGTTATTTCAATTTACCTTTCTAAAATAAAGAGACTGAGAGCCAAAGTAACACCTTCCTGAAAACTACTTTTGGCTGACTTTCTTTCCTTCACAGTACTTCTTTCAACATTTCCATACATGTTCCACAAAGACGCTTCAAACAAACACTAGTAACAAGGAACAGTAAAAACAAACCAGCTTCAGACATGTGTGCCAATAAAGAGCTTTTCAAAAAAGGCCATGCTGCCTGCATCTGACAGCCCAAAATCTTCTTAAAAGAAGCAAAAAAATCCCACCCAAACCCATCCTGTCCAGACTAGAATGAGAGGTACATCCAGCAGCACCAAGAGCACAAGTTCACAAGCCTCCCTACCACATCCCCAGCGTGGTACTGCAGAGCTGGACAGTGGCTGCAACAGCACTTGCATTTCTTAGCCAGCTGTTCAGAGCAGATCCACAGAGGATGAAGGAAGGAATGAGGTATCCATGAGGTGTGGGCATGCCAAGGAAGATATCAGAAGCAAGGAATGATTTGATGCAGGGTAGCTGGAGAAGAGATAGTTAGAAGTAGACACAGTAGATGTACTAAAAAGGTAAAGAAGATTGTGCACAGCTGACTGGAGCACTGAAAGAAAACAGAGGTGGGAAAAAGCCATTTGCATGCAAACTTCTATTTGGACTTACTGAGAAACAAGAGACTTATACAATTCCTCCAAACCACTACATTCAAGAGGTGATTCTCACTCACATGATTATTCCATAAGAGCAAAATAAAGTTGTAAATTAGCCAATATTTACCCAACAAATGAAGTAAGCTGTTATCCCTTCATATGTCTTTATAGGTGGTCAGAAACATCTGAACAAAACTGCTCTCATGCAGTGCAGCATCAATTGTATACAAAATGCCAAGTAGATATCCCAATGCGTCAACTGTAATTAGATATTAAAGGTTGATTCTAATACCTTTTGAAAACCCTAATCATGTAGCTTTGAAATCTGACACTTAAGTCTTAATACTCCAAAGTGAAACATCTACATGATGTTCCTCAAATCCAGGACCAAAGAAACAGACCCAAACTGCTTCTAGATTCGTCAAATGGTATTTACCAAATTCATTACTAAGCATGCACTCAGAGAGGTCTTCATTAAAAGAGACAGGATATTTATGAGTAGATCACAAGGATATGGATGTCTCCTGCCTTAGTAACACTAACCCCCTAATGCAAGGTGAGGGCAGTATCCCAGTTAATACAACATGTAAACATACATAATTGCAGAATTTATCCTGTCCCCAACACCAACTACATAGCCCTCTACCAGTAAATAGAAGCAGGCAACGACCCTATTTTTGGACTCTCTTCAGCCACCATCCCATTGACTTTGTTCTATAAGTCAAAACAGCAATAAAACGAAGCTAAAATGATCTTCTGCAATGAATGGATAACAGCACATTGCAATCAAAGACTAGCACTAAGAGAAGAGGAAATTTATTGAAAAGCATCATTAATAGGTATTCTTCAACACACATTTATTTCCCAACTGATAACTACTCAGCTACAAGGGTCTCACCAACAGATATGACTCCACTCACTCCAAAACACTGAGGTTCCAACACTCAAAAACCACACCTTCTACCACAGGTTAAATCATCTCCACGTTCCTGCCACTGTACTCTTTACAAAGCATTCCTCTTAAATGTCACTGTCATCTCATTTCTCATCTATTAACAACAGGATCAAGAAAGAGGGAGAGAGTTGTGTTGGCATCTAAGTGCAACTAAATGCAAGCAACTGCTTTGAGTGGCAGGCTTTTCAGAAGGGGTAGCAGTCTAAAAAAGGAAGGGTCAGAGTGTGTTGCCCTTCATGTTTCCCACAACAGCAGCCAACATGAGCCCAGTCAGGATAGCATGTAAACATCCCTACTAATGTCTATTCTCATTACATGATATCTGAAAAGTATTTTCACTCAGAAATTTCATACTCAGATGAAGAATCAAGGGACAGAAAGAAATTCACAAAATAGATGCAGGGGTTCTGCCACCTAGTGGCATCTAGAGCCTCAAATCACTGTATCTAACATTATTATTACTTTTTATTTTTTTTTTACTGGAAGCATTTGACAGCAGAGAACAGAATAGAGAACACATAGTTTCACTAGCGCTGAAATTACCAAGCCTGGCTCCCTGCGGCTTCGTTTCAGAACTGCATTTTGTAGCACTCAAGATGATGAGAGTTTCAATAGAAGCTTTTCTAGTTGTTCAAATAGTAATAGTATATATACTTCTCTTCATCAGTCCTCCAGCTCCCACAGATTCTCTGCTGCCTCATACTGAAGTGGATTTCCTGCTGTATAGTCTCATAGTCACCTGCCCATATTAAGTACTTGCAGAATGGTAATATCTTTGAATATTTGTTGAAATTGTTCAAATCTAATAAATCTCAAAAATAATCATGAGCAGGAAACAGGGAAAAGCAGAGACTGGGAGACAAAAGCAGCAGAATGATAAAAGCCTCATTTCTTCACAACACCATCTGAATCCCAATTTGTCAATAAAGAATCTTTGTTGGCCCCAGTAGCTTAAGGGACTCCCCTCCCCAGGTCACAGCATGGACACACAGCATGTCATGTCAAGGCAACAGGGAGAAGGGACACAGAGGAGCACAGAGACTTGAACTCCTTAAGGCAAGAGGCAGCAGAAATCCCTCTTCTGACCAGGCCATAAACTCAAAAGTCCCCTTTTCCACTTGGGATTCAAAGCCAGAAGCATTTTAACGCCTAAACTAGGTCAGTCTTTGTTTACACAAAACACAGATGAAAAAGGAAGTATCAATTTATTCAACTTAGTCAGGATGGGTCAAAATCATTGGACTACAAGGTACAGAGCAGCTTGCCAGTTTTTTATTTATTTTTAGGAAAAGAAACCTTATCAAAGGCACATTCAGAGAACACACCTCACACAGATGTAGCCAGGTAACAAGCAATTATTTTAATTTAAGTCAGGTACACTTCTTCTGTGGGAAAAATTGACAAAGAAACTTAAAGTCATGTCATATTCTTATTAGGCTATACTTCACAGTTACTTTAGGTTTCAGCTCCCATTTGCCAACTTTTGTAACTCTGAGGACTTCTGAACACCATGAGGACTTCTGGTCTGTTTCTACTACACATACCTTAGTAAATAACACATAGTTTGAGGGATTTTAACTTCAGTCCAGAGAAACAAACAAACTAACTAATCGACCCCAAAGAACAAAAACCCTCACTAAGCAAAAGAAAACAAGGCACCATGCTACCAATCAAGAAGGATAAAAAACCCCAACCACAAAACAAAAGCAAAATCACAAACATGATACAACTGTCTTATCTTTTTGGCACATTTCCCTTCCCTTCTCAAGTTTTTTCTCCAACTCCATAGCAATCCTTGCACTCCCTAGAAAGTTCCTTAACTGTATGTAGCCTATGACAATTTTGCCCTTAAGACGTGGGGAAGAAGAAGAGAAAAACAACCAAAAAGGGAAGATCTGCCACAAGCGGTTCACAGGTGAGCCAATCCTGAAGATTAGCAATGATCCACAGATTTCCATTGGGCTTTTATGAGAAAAAAAGATTTCAGTGAGTTTTACTTCTCGCTCCATATTCCACAGATTTGAATACCAGTTATGTAAAATATCAAGCAAGTAAGAGCTACCATAGCGACTCGATGTGAAACCATGTTTCATCTCACAGTGATGAGTTCTGTGAGCTGCAGCTCTAAAGACAGACTAGGTTTGTGCTAGAAAGCAAAGCACTCTTGCTTGTCAATGAGCTAGTAGTTTTTACAGCAATAGTGCCTAGGATTGAGAAGAGAAACAGGGATTATTCAAATAAGTGCACTGGCAAATCAATGCTTCACAAATGCAGGACTCTGGGTAAACTCAATGTCAGACATAGACACTTCTGTCTGCAGCCTCCTGAACCAAACCAATGGTGGCCTACAGAAAGTGTGGGGCTTTCTTACAATGAGCACTCATGCTCTGGTCTGCATGCAGGACAGCTACGCACATTATTGGAATGTTAGAGTGTCATTCAAAAGAAGTTAGGGATGTGTTTGGTGAAGTTTCAGCTTTATCTCAGTTTTCAAGTTTCAGTTAATCTCACTTCGCATTAGTACTGAACCCATCTGTTGAAACTCTCCTGCAGAGCACAGTAGTAAAGCACAGTTCCCTATACAGGACAATCCACATAGGGGATTGTTAACTAGGTTAGCTAGAATCCTTATTTAACCTAATTTTTAATAAACAGCTTGCTCAGACAATGGCAAAGGCAAGAGTAAACCGTTTTAGGCAGTACCAATGTGTACCATCCCTTTATATTATGCTAGCTCATACAGACCTGGTTTAGGAATCTCAGTAACACTCCAGAGAGTTTTGAAAAAGACTAAGCAAGCAGATACCAAGAAAACAAAAATCTTGCTAAAGCTAGAATAACTGTGTGCAGTAACGAGAAGTTCTAAAACAGCACACTTGTTGCAAATGGCAACATCTTCCTCTTCTCCTCATTTCCTACCATCCCTCAGACACATTCATTAGGTGTTATGTATACAAGTTTTGTAAGAGATTCAGACCTATCAGTGAACCAGTCAGATCACATGTTTCTTTGTAAGGGCCCTGCTACCCAGGTACAGCCCTTGAGCCAGGATCTGAATCCCATCCACCCTCAGTTACCTGTATGCTCTCCCAAATATCCACTGTCCTGGAATATTCAGTTTCTTGCTTAACACACCTAAGGTCACACAACAAACAGCATTAGCATGCTGACCCATTAAGCATTTTAACTCTCCAACACTAGGAGGAGATGTCAGGGAAAAAAAGATGGGTATTTATCTCTCTTTTCATTCTCCCCTCCTCCCCCCCTACATACACACACACTGCACTTTGATCTTGCTTGGGTCACTTGGAGTTTCCAGCTTCTAGTAAAGCTGGGATGAGGAGTCCAGCCTTACTCTACTCTTCTTACTCACAGCTTGGTAGCTGCCAGCATCTTGTTCAAGAACAGATCCAGTTAAAGGAGACTGACAGCATTTAACCCCCAGTAGCTCTTCAGCCCTAGCCGATGAGCTCCAGGCTCAAGGTGTTTGTCCTTCTACCCGGTATGCCTATGTTGCAGGACATTCAAAGCCCCAAGAGAAGGTATCCAGTTATTGCAAGCTGGCAGCTAAGGGCAGAGGCATGCACCATGGCAAGGACTAGATGCTCAGGATGATGTCACAGACTGAAGTATACCCCTTAACTCTTCAACTGATGTGGCAGTATGAAGTGCAAGACTTCTGAAAAGCAACAGCATCAAGACTGCTAGTTTAGTTTGCTGTCACAAGTGATCTACCCAGGTAAAGAACACCCACACTGGCCACAGACTATAGCAGCACATTAATTTAAAAAAATTTGTTTAACAGACTTTACATCTTGTTTTCTATCCATCATTGTAGAATGGTGTATCAGTCACAAATTTATTAAACCATTTTGGATGTTTGAACTGGTTTTCTTCAGAAGCATCCAGATTAGCTTTTAAAAATATATTATTTTTACTCAAGCTGTAAAACCTTGATACTGGTATTCTATCCTGACTTCTGAACATGAACAAGAGTTAAGGAACTTGTGTTCAAAACCCCCATAAAGCAATAAATACAAATTGCAGAAAGACCCAAAGCAGAAAGATGAAACATGTTGCTTTTGGCATTACTCTGTTTCATATTTATGTCTACAAGAAGCCTGACATGAGCAAAGAAAGAGCTCAGACGTACCCATATAAGAGTGCCAAAAGGGCTGGAAGCCCCAGCTCACATGATGAGAATGTCAAGCATTTCCTCTGCTGCTGTGTATGACTGCACCTCTTAACCAGGGGTCAAAAGCAGACTTCAGTTTCCAGTTTGGGGCTTGGAAGTCTTTTTATACTTGTTTTAAATCAAAAGAGTGTTTTCTTTGTCCTCCTAAAGTTATATGCTAGTGCCAAAAATGTTCAACATCTAACATTATTAGCGCAGTCATTTATAGAAGCTGCAATTTTGGCACATATATCTGACAAGTCATTTAAATTCTAGCACCTTAAATTATGTAGATTGGTTTGTCACTATGACAACAATTTTTACATGTCTAAAACATACAAAAGTACCATTTTTTCTCTTCCTTACTGAAGCCAAGAGTTATTGAAAGCTTTACCTCTTCTGGACAGAAAGGCAGAACTTACCTAACATTTGATTCTAGACAAACTACGTAGGTTACTTGTTGAATGAAGAAGGAAGTTTTCATGAACTTGAACAGCTATAATTTAAAAAAGACTTTGTACATAGAACACTTGAAGGAATCTAGAACAACAGGGAAGAGAACACATGCAGGAATTCAGGAATGGGTAGAGCTCTTTCTTATCATCATTAAGGCTAAGAGTCTTTGAATGGCTTTCTCAAAAGAAAACCCAACCAATCTCAAGGTCAGGCTTCACATTTAAAACCAAAGTTTCTCTAAAAGCCAACTGGTTCAAAGGATCTTGCTTTGATTCAAGTCTCCATACATACATCCATATTAGACACAAACACTTTGCTGGTAATACTTCACTCTATTAGAAAGAAAAATTAGTCTGATGATGTGGAAGTGGTATAGTGTTAGTTTTATTTAGAAAACAACACCACAACAACTTCAAGGCCAAAATTTGGAGACAAAGTGCTAAAAGAGTTTATCCCATGCTATACAAGAATCACAAAATATTGGTATATCATTCACTTGAAGAGACAATTGTGAAGTTACTGGAGGTGATCCAATAACAACAAAAAGAGGCTGATTTTACAATAAACTGTTTCTTATTATTTACACAGACATAGCCACTGTACTAAAATTGCCAAATTGACCAGTATGTCATTGATACCAGTATCACTGCATACCTTCATTCAACACCCAGTTATCTCTGTCAGCATCACTGCCACATATATCCAAACAAGACTTGCCCTGTCAAAACAAGACCTGTGACCCAGCCACAGGAATACAGCTTCCTGCTACTACACAACGTTAACCTAATGTTTACACACCATTCAATCTGAGATCTTTGCTCAGGTCTCTTCTGTCACATGTAGCTAACTTTTGATCCTTAAAATCAACACTGCATCTGGAAGCGTTCTGCTGGAAGTCACCTGCTCCATTTTCACTCTCTTCCTCAACTTGAACAGAAGTAAGGTCAAGCATTCATTTAAACCTGTAGCTTGCCACTACAGTTAAAGTGGACATACTTCAAGCACAGCCCACTTGCCAACATGGAAAAGAGCTTTTGGGAGGCACAGAATTTATCAAGTGCAAGATCTGACCAGCTGTAAGATACCTGCCCTGTTTTTTCCCAGTCTCATAGAAGCTCCAGGTACAATCAGCTGTCTTGTATTCAGTTTCAGGTGAATGCAGGTAAGCATTTGTAACAGAAAAAGGCAAGAAGAATGCTCCTTTGTCTCTAGGAACAGCCCTGCTTTGACCATTACATCTGACTGCTGGCTTTGTAGGAGGCATTTGTCATGCAGTCCTATCCCAGGGCCTACAGTAAAGGTTACACTTCTGTCCACAGCAATCCCAAAAACTGCCAAGTTTGAAGGAAACCAAAGTGTCACAAATTGAAGATCCAGTACACTCTCCATATGTTCTCCATGCCCAAGGATATGGACGGAGAAAAGCAGGAATGGCATCTGTACAGCAGCTCACATGAGCACAGCAAGACAATAAGCTCAGTTACTATACTGCCAAAACACCACATATTTACATAAAATGGCAAGGAAAAATAGAAAAGATACAGCACTACCTCCATTTGTAAACAATTTTTGTGACGGTAACACTTCAGGGTTTTTTAACCAGCTGCTCAGTTTTGTGTTCTATATTCAATCTTCTCTCCTAACAGTTCCTGCAATGCAGCTTTTCCCCTGTTAATACAAACTGCATTATTCATCATCTAATTAAGCCTAATATTAGGTATCCAGCCACATCAATACAGAAATATGAAAGTCTGCTTTCTTTTTTGATATCTTTCTGAAACTTCTATAAGGTTTTCCTCTGGTTAGCTTGAAATCTCATAGCATAGATTTTGTCTGTGTGATATCTTGCCTTAAAAACAGGACATGCTAAATAGCCAATATATTGGCTAAAAAGATCATACCTCCTTGATCAGGGAACAGTTCTCTGAGCAACTAGAGTCAGGAAAAAGTGACAAGTCCTGCAAATGTAACACTGCACTGTCATGCTGTGAAATCTACTGCACTGCCAGATGTGCCACTGTCACAGAATCTTCTCATCAAGTTAATGATCAAGTTCTCTTCCGTTTTTCTTTTGGAAAACTGCTTTGTATATTGAAGTTCGTATTAGTAATCTGTATTATTTCCATATCAAATGTGGGTTTTTTCCCCTCTGTCTCTATGCATTCATAAAAAAAAAGCCCAAAAGCTCCACTTTTGGCTTTCTCTGTGTTCATGTGAAATTTTGCCTTCAAATGCACTTGGCTCTCACAAGCATGTTTAAGGGTAAAATCTGGATCTTTGCCACAACTGCATTCTTTATTGCAAATACATGCCAACCTTCAAAGTTCAGTTATTTGAGCAAAAACATACGTTAATTGTTGTGCAAGGGGAGTGGAAAGTATATCAGATTAAGCACATCTGAAAGTATTCCACTCTTTGCTTGATAAATCAGCATAAAGCTGGGTCTATTATCTTCTAGTTTTTCAATACAGCCATTAAGACCACACAAGTGAAGCTTTACACAAAATCAAACTTAACAACAACCCAACAAGCATTCAGAATAAAATTACCTTCTCATATTTGTTATTTCAGGACTGGTCTAACAGGTATTGCAACATTTGTCAGCATAAAGTTACTCAGTTACACGTAAAAAATAATGGAATGCAAGGAGTGTTGCAATAAGCCAGCTTAATAGATACCAGCAACTTAAAAGGCCTTTTCCTTTCACCTATGAAGGACAGCAGTATCTTGGAAAAGGTGCAAGCAAATATCTTGGAAAGGTGCAAGCCAGGTAACCAAGAAGCAACTCTTAAAACAACAGTTTCAATGATTTAGTATCAGCAGCATGTTTTACGTGTGGACAGAGATGCAAGCAAAATAAGTTCATTTATCTAAATAATTAACCACATATTTCATCAAAAAAGTCACAAACTTTATCCTTCACATTTGTTCTGAATAAAGACTGAGTTTGGATAGAGTAAAACCGATGAAGTTGGCTGGCTTCTTCTCTTAGAGCTCAAGTGTACACTGAAGCTATGAGACTAAACCACCATCATTGCTGTGACTGATGGCACTTATTTTCTCCCTGGAAAACATGTTTGTCACATCACAACCTGGCACTATCAAAGCAAACTCTTTGAAAGGATCTGCAGACCAAAGGTTTCATTAAATCAGTTTAAGAGAACCCAGCCCACCTAGTGAAAGAGTGGATGCACTGACCCTCAATTTCCCTTCACTTCCCAGAGGGAAGAGGAGATAGCTACTCTAGCAGGGAACTTTCAGTAAGAAATCAGCTATCTTTTGAGGACCTGATGATGCCTCTGAAGCAGCAGCTCACAATAGCACAAACCCAGGCCTGCTCTAGTAGAGGAGGAGCATCAGGCTCAAGAACATCCTTAGGTTCTTGTTTTTTAAAGCTGTATAGGGCTATCTGAACTGGTGCCAGTCAGGCACAGAGGGAGAAACAGTAGAAGACCCCAGAACCAGAGTCATTGAAATTAGACTTTCAGCTAACTGAACAGGCACTACATTACAAGTTTTCCATGCTACTTCTTATCAATGCCCTACAAATTTATCTTGATGAAAACAAATTACTTTCTCTCTTAATTCCTCATCCCCAATCCTCAGCCTCTCTCACCAAGTCTGAAGAATTGACTCTTCTGTGATGGCTGCAGCTAATTCTTTGCAAGTTGTGACTGCAAGAATGCAGAGATGCAGTTTATTAAGACTCCTGCCTGTTAACTGTGGCTCAGCAGACAGAAGGCATCTTGTCACTTTCCACTCCCTGGCCATATTTTTCACAGTCCACTCCAGCAGTCCCAGTTCAGCCAAGCTGTCATCATTAGCAGGCTCCTTTCCAAGCTCAAGAACACAGGATTTCCTGAACCATATCAGAACAGGCACTCATCAAGACAATAACCAAAAGCATTTTAAACAACAATAACAAAAATGAAACCAAACCCAAACATCCCAACACAGGAATCTATTATTGTTAGTATTCTTATTACTAGGTATGCAATAGCTTTTCCAGACAGTTTCTTTCTAGGCCCAAATGTGTGCATTTCCTCATAGTAGGATGGTTCATGACCTCTATACAAACCTCCTCTACGAAAAGTCACTGATGGTCCATGTAGAGAAACAGGCACTTCAAGCCTGGTGATGGAGTTGGAAGGCTTCTAAGCATAAATGTGCTTTATGCTATATACTCTATTGAAGTAACAACTCTTCAAACATTTCCAGCACAGCATGTCTACATGAAAATTAGACAGAATTTGGCTACCAAGTTCTATGACCAAACCAATCCTTTCAAATGCATCTAATCCTACTATTTTCCAGGAAAACAAAGGCAAGGGATGGAGACGACTACTGCCTTGAGTACCTACATTACTGAGATTGCACTTTAGCCTCACCACACTTTCTTCCCAATACACATCAGCACCCCTAAAGAGGTTACACACAATTGAGCAGGGATCTTCTCATTACAGGCTTTCCCAGTACAGGGTACAGCAAGTCTCAGGGACACAAAATAAAGAATACGGCTTCAGGGCCTGTCAATGACATCTAAACATGAGCCCAGGTGACCCGATTTTGGGAAGGAGGGATAGAGGAAGTTGTTTTAAGTGAACTGGGATACAAACAGAATTAAATAGGCAGGCAAAGAAAGGGACAGAGAGAGGTAAAGTTGGAATGAAATACGAGGAGCCCAGGAAGGCAGGCAGAATCCAAGCCAATAGGAAAAGAAAGATCCTACATGAAGCTAACAAGAGAAAACTTTGGGTTAGCAGAGTAAGAAAGTTAGAATTGACATCAAGCCCAGAAGGGAAGACCACACACAGGCTGAAAAGCTTAAGTATAAGACAAAGTAGATAAAGAAGGAAGATGACTGGAAAGGCTCTTGGAAGGGAAGGTGCTAGCTGAAAAAGGCACAAGAAAATGAAGTACGTGCAAAAGCCTCAATTGCTTAGCACATTCCTATATGGAAAACAGGATTCCAGATTTCAGCTCACTGTTTGTTACTTGTCAGGTTGTATCTATGCAACAGATTCCTTATCTGCAGGCTTTCAGCAAGCTGTGCAGTTTTCTTCAGAAACCCTGATTATGGTGTATCCATCATTCAGGTATTCAACTTATGTCTTTTTAATCACACTCTATATTTAATTATCCAAGTAAAGGGTGGTGAGGAAAGAGAAGTTAGACCATCCTCCCTTGGTCCCACTTTCCATGGCAACAGATTCTATTAGAGTATTTAAAGGTTTAAATTACTAGTTTCAAATCTTCCTGCTATTATCTTTAACAGACAATCCAAAAGAGTGAAGTATACATCAGTACTTTGGATTTCAGGAAAATCTTAATTTGACATATTTAACAGATCTTATGAATCATCCCTTTTTACATGACACTACACTTCAAGATTTAGCTTGCCTTAAATAAACTGAAAGAATTCTCTATTTTAACATGTCCATAGAGCCCTCTGGTTTGTGTACTACCTAACCCATGTTTCAGGTGGACTTTCCAAGTGGCTGAATTCTTTTTTCAGACTATTAAAATCTGAAAACCTGAAATATTCAGGCAGCAAATACTGGCTCAGACACACCAAAGTGTCTATTCCCATTTTACCTAAGAGACTTGGCTTGCTTAGCAAACAGGGACGTGGCAAGCACCAGTGGAAAAAAGTTATTCTTCTTTTCCGTTAGCTTAGGTACAGGATGAAGCATTACTTTGGTTTTAATTACCAAAACAAGAACTAATGCATTTAAAGAAACAACCTCCATTAGCAGTTAGCAATTACTAATCCTAGTCGGATAAAGAGGGAATAAGCATTTAGAGTGCAAAACCCAGGCAAATTAAACATACTACATCTGTAAAGTGCAGAAATCAAAATTACATTATGACTTCTGCCTGTCTATTAGGAAATACAAAGGGATTTACCTTCCAACATCCCTCAGTGGTACAGTTTGACAGTTTGAGGATGCAAATGCAAATCCACATTCTTATGAGTAAAAGCTGGACTGTTATAACACTCAAGTTGCAACTGCCAGACTTCTGTTATTTAAAGGTACCGTTGTTGCTTCAACACTTGCATCAGCCATCCCTTCCAACTGTGAAAAATTAAAAGTCAACAGGCCCTAAACACTTCTACTGGTGCCCCACAGTCTGAGGCTTTGGAAGAACACCCTCCCCCTGCCCCACTCCACAAAGAAATAAAACCAAGGGAGGGAAAAAAAAAAAAAAAAGTACATCTCTAGGAATAACTGCACCACAGCTCTTATACCAGACAGTTTACATGTAGAATATTGTTACCTCATGGCTAATTATAAAATGCTGATGCTTTAAAATGAAAACTTAGCTGAAAAAAGAGATGGCTGAAAGCAAGGGACTCAAAATCAACCTGCTTCAGCTATGCCATTCCACAAGCTAAGTCCATTTCTTCCAAGGCTGCAAAGTACAAAAAGAAAACCCACAGCCGAGGGGTTTTTCACAGCAAGTTAAACACACAAACTGCCATGCCAGTGGAGTCCTGCTGAAATACTGCAGACTTAGTCACATATTCACAAGCCAAAAGAGAAGTGGTAAGACTGAAGAACCCATACATACCATCACCCACTACCACACCAACAAAGACCAAAGGTTTCGCCTCTGCTCTTCCAAGAGTTACAAAAGATAAAAAAAACCACAAAAATCCCAGACCAAGCACTTGTACACCTTTAGTGAGCAACACCACGAACAACAATCATGAGTTTGGTTCTTCAGTTTCTCACAACCTTTCCTTCATCAAAGACTGTAGCACAAAATCAATTTTCTTAAAACAAAAGAAGCACAACAGATGACATCACATCACACTTCCTTAAGTCAAAGATTCCCCTAACTTAAAATGTGGTAAGTAGCCTTACAAATACACTACCGAAAATAATCTTTTCAATGCAACTTTAAACATTGGCTTAAAGTAGTCTAATTAAGCAGGTCCACACCACTAATCAACTTCTGCATGTTCCTGAACACTTTGGAGAATAAACAGTAATTATAGCATCATAGGAATGGTCCAAGATCACTCCTTTAATTGCTGTTCAGAACAATCCAGAAATACACCATGCACATTTAATTCCAGCTGGATAGATTCGAGCCAACTTATTTCCAGTTTAGCCATAAGCAACAAAAAGAAAAGAAAAAGCAAACCAAACATGGATGTATGCATAAGCATAAACATATGGAGCCTAATATAAATCTAATCAAAGGAACACAGGAACTGTAAAATATGAGCAGTAAGGTAAGGTAACATTACATAAATTTAAAGAAAATAGCAATTCACGCATTCATATAATAAAAGATATCAGTATAATCAGTAACAACTCCTTTTTCTATGCCTTTACTCTTAAAATCCACTGTGTTTATTCATGATTTAGTCACATCAACACATCTAAAGAGTTTTCCACACTGCTCTGCAGCTGAAGATAAACAAAGATAGCTACCACAAACAGAATTGTTTAGTCTTAAAATCTGCAAACATCATAGCACACAAAGCGTGTCTTTTGCCATCTTAAACTTAGGCATCTGGAATTCCAAGCTTGAGAGGTACTATGTTCCTCTAAAACATACACCTATTCTCTGAGACGTAGAAGACCAGAGATACCTGGAACTACACAAGTCATCCTTAAACATGTACACTATACTCTAGCTTTTCATCAACTGCACAGAAAAAATTATTAACTCTGATTTACTGAAGGCAAGTGCTTACCTTCAATCCTTTTCAAGGCTGACAGACAGGTATCCCGGCTTGGAAACTCGAAGGGATTATTACAGGTCCGAATGGTGTCACATTCACACTTCCCGTTGATTATGTTACAACCTGTTATAAGGTTTTCATTGCACGGTTCAAATCCAAGAAGCTGATCATCATCCCAGTTTTCATCTAAAATAAACAAACAAACATGCTCACTATTGGATTTCAGCTGCAGTAAGTAAATTTCAGCTGCTTTGGAGTTGGGTGCAACTCACTTCAAGTTCAACACAGTGTTAAACAGAAGATAACATTAAAAAAAACAACAGATTAATCTAAACAGTGGGATTTGCCAAATCCCATGTCTTTCAGCTGTTCTACTGCCCATTTTGCTAAAGCAACTGGCATTGTTTACTTCCATCTGCATGAAAAACTATGTCATCTCAGGAAAACGCATAGCTGTAGTACAAATGAGTGCTATTCTAACAGAAATAACTTTTGCAGATAGCTGAAGTTATATTTATAATGGAAGTGAGAACATTGTAAAGAATCTGCAGCTGTTACAGAAGTCAAAATTGAGTCAAAAAGAGAATTGTAAAAGATGATTAAAAAATGCTTCATGTAGAATTCACTCCATGGAGATAACTTTTTATTACAGAAAAGATGCCAGACCCCTGATTCTGTTATATGACCAAAAATGAGTTTTCCAGCAGCCCTGAATTATCATACATATTCTTGGAGAATTGATCAAGCACATTGCACTCCTTGCTGTCAAGGGTCTAGGGATAGAAGGGCAGGATGAGTCTCCCTGCTTGAATAACTCTGTTCCTTTTGAATCAGTCCTGCCAAATGTGTGTAATTGGTTTTGCCACTCTACAACTGTCCATCTTCTTCTAGGAGGCCATGTGCAACAAGATTTACTTTTTTTTTCCTCCAGAAAGAAATACAAATCCAGTCAATCCAGAAGTGGGTTTATTACCAGTCCTACAGTATCTCAGCTTCCTTAGATCAAGTGCACATACAGCAACATCCCAACAACTCAAAAGATTAAACAAGGAAGAAAAATAGAACAGCCTGGATTTGAAGAGACCTTCAAGACCATCCAGTTCCAACCCCCCTGTCATGGATAGGGACACCTTCCACTAGACCAAGTTGCTTGAATTGCATCCACCCTGGCCTTGAACACTTCCAGGGCATCCACAACTTCTCTGAGCAACCTGTTCCAGTGCCTCACCACCCTCAAAGCAAAGAATTTCTTCCTAAAATCAAATCTAAGCCTATTCTCTTTCAGTTTTAAACCATTCCTCCTTGCCCTATCGCATGCTTTTTAAAGCAAGATTGAAGAAACTAAACTGAGCATTAGATATTCTTCACTACAGAACACCAGATGTTTTATAGACAGATAAGCCTGGAAAATTTAGTGCTACAAAACAGCTGCACAGAGTCCACCAACTTCTCCTAATGACAAAAGGAAAAAAATAGGTATTTTTAATCTTTATATCCTAACATTCAACAGCAGCACTCACACGGCACATTCTAAGTAGTTCACTCCAATTTTATTTATCATCAACAAGCAAGTTTCCAAAATAAATCCTGCCAAGAAACACTTCAAAAAAGTTTAAATATCTTCCAGTTATGAAGGGTGAATTTCCTCTTGTTGTTGGGGTTATCAGAGGCTGTCCTCCAGTATGAGGCCACAGCAAATAAAAAAGTGTCATTAAGGAGACTGATACTCAACAGAAGCCTAAAAAATGAATAGCAAATAACAGTATATACACACTCAGTATACAGTATATATTCTGAGGTTAGCAAGTAAATTCTTTCCACTCATAGAAATATGCAGAATATCTGCTAACCTGAAGTTTTTCCTGTGTTGGGGGAAAAAAAATGTACATCTAGAAAGAGCTACCAGTTCAGTACTGTACATGATCTACAGGAAGTGTCACAGCAGATTTTCAAATATATATTTCTCCCTGTACAACAAACTCCTTGCCTCCTATTATGAGCTGGCAAAGTACTCTGCTGATAAAAAAGCACTGATAAACAACAAAATCCATTTTAGACGTGAATATAGAAACCTCCATGGGAACCTCATAGCTCTTCTCCATAAAAATAACAAAGGAAGAGTAGTCACTAACCCCAGGAAGTAATTTTTTTTCTTAACTTAACCTAACATCCAATATAGCAACTGTATCAATGAAAGTCAAAGGAAGCACAGAAGTTCCAGAGGAGAAACTATTAAAATTCTTTCAAAGGAAGATGCCTCTCCAGTAATGCTTGGGACACCCTCATTATGATAAGGCCGTGCATACAGAGGAAAAAAAACAAAACAAAACAAAACGCTGAGAATTTGGAGAACAATAATACATCCTGTTTTTGAGAAGCCGGAATGCAGCCTGGACAATTTGTATTCTAGAAGTCACAGCAGCAATCCATGTAAGGACAACAACAAAAGCTACACCTATGGTCCAAGAGTCGCTGTTTGTAACAGCAAGAACCACAGCTCCATCCAGACCAGCCTAACAGGCTCAAAGTGTTTGTGTTGCTCCTGTTTCTGACAGGAGCACTCCTCCTGCAGTCCTGGGTGCAGGACAGGAGCCTGGAGGCTCTCAGCCCCACGCCTCCCAGGCCAGGGCAGTGCAGACTGGAAGGACATACAGATGGCAATGCTCTGCTGCTTTTCTAGCAAACCATTTCAAGAGCATTTGTGCTGCTTTGCCTCGTGGTATTCCAGCACTGGCTCTTCTCAAGGCACACAGATCAGCAGGATCTTGTCACACAAGAGCTGCCCACCCCACATAAGGTGGGTCCCAGCCAGCAGGGAAAGCAGAGTCATCCCTTACCCCTGGCAGAACAGGTGCCTGCACAGTGTGGCACTACACACACTGATTTCCAGGACAGGTCAGTGGTTGGTACCACATCTGCCAGCTCTCATAAGTCTCCAGAAAAGGAAGTACACAGGAAGCACACCCAATAGTAGGTGCCCCTAAAGTCTTCACTGCTACACACCTCAAAAATTAGCTGAGCAAAGTCTTAATGAGAAGAGAAATCCCTCAGGAATACGTGTTCAGACTATATACTTCTAACATGTTGAATCTTCAAACAGGGTGTTTATCTTTCATTATTCAGCGTGAATAGAAAAAAGTTACATTCAGACAGGAAGAATGCAAATCCAGTTTCAGCCTGCACATCTTCTACTAGCCTGTTTTTCACACAAGCTTATTTAGAAACAAGACTTCCTTCAATGAAGTAGCAAACATGTAGCAAGAGCTTATTTTAGTTCAGCAAATCAGTGCCAAGCCTATCATGATTTTTTCATGCAGACTAAAGACTAGTCTTTCCTTTTCCTAGCTGATTTAGTCCTTTTATGAACAGAATTTCAGGGTCCTGTTATATGAATAATTGTTTACCACTTAGAACAAACTCTCAGAAGCCACGTCAATACAGGCAGTACAAAACTCTTTGGAATGGAAGGTACAATCACATCAGAGTATCCAAGTGAGCTAAAGGGATGAATCCAGCATATCACTTCAATTCCAAGCTTTGGATACTTGATGCAGATAAACAGTGGTCCAGTACGGCTCTCACCTTTAGAGGTCAGTAATATTTCAACTGACAATGGAATGCTATCTTGTACAAAACACATCACCTAGCCTCTGTTACTCACAAAGATCAGCATGTCCTGGGGACTATTCAAAAAACAAACTTGTACACGCCAGTGGTTTGGGACCTGGGACAGTTCATTAACTATTCCAGGCTTTATCCATTTTCCTGCATGCTCTGCTTGACCTCTATGGCTTCCTTTTCAGAAGAATGGGTTTTTTATGCCTACCTCTCAAATCTGGATGATGTGAACAAAGAAACTGAAACGTAATAATTTCTGAAAGCTTTATTTCTCTGCAAGCAGGGCCAACAAACCCCAAATATAGGAATCTATGCCTCAAACCTTGGCATGCACATCCTATCCCATAGCTATTTCTAGGACACCTAAAAATATAAAAATCAAGTATGTACTTAACACTCCAGAGTTTTTAGAAGCAATGCAGCTGAAAAGAAGCCCAAGTAAACTACTAGTTTTCGTCTAAACTGATCTTTGTTTAGCTCTGATTTTCACCACCTCATTGTGCTGGCATGATCAGGTAAGAGCAAAAAATCAAAGGGCTGCACTTTTTAGCCATCCTGAGCTGTCACTGGAGTCTTGTTATACCGTCACTTAAGTACCTTTTGCACACAAGCCTCATAGCAGTTCAAATGCTCCCAGCAGGCTCATAACTACAGCTTCAAAGTCATTTCTCTTTCAAATAATTTCCATCTACATGCAGTTCCCCACTCTTTCCAACTCATTCAGGCAAGTTCCAGATAATAAAGTTTCAGATAATGAAGTAGCTCTGCATTTACTCAGATCAAAGTTAAGTCTTGGGCATAATACCTTTTTAATTCTTCTAACTGTGCTTTCATACCAAAAGGAAGCCACAGGAAAGGAGACTTCACATTAATTCCAAACTTTTTTCCTTTTCTCTTTTGTCATTCATATAATCACTTGGTTTCTGCAAAGCAAATGTTTCAGCTTGCTGACAATTCACATACTGCTCTGGGTTGCTGAATCTCCAAGTCCTGTCATAGCATGCATCTAAAGTAGGGAAGAGGATTAAGGCACTAACAAGTTGAACAAGAGGTCCTTAAACAGGTCTAGTCTGGGAAATAGTCTAAGAAATATGTCTCTGGTAAGCAGCATTCCATCACTTCTTCCATACTAAATCCTACATACCAGCACCATGCAAGGCACGATGGTCACGACTGAAGCATTCATATTCTTTGCCTGAAGAGCTGCCAATCTGTTTAGAAAAGCATGCTGCATGTTACTGCAACTAACTTTAAGCCTTACTTCCAAGGCACACACAACCTTACTATAGTTACATTTATTATTTATTATTCCCCATTGGCAAAGGATCATCTCAAAACCGGTGCAAGCTAGGAGTACAAGGAAAGACCTTTTTAGAGAGTGCTTCTCCATTGCTTAAATTTTTTCTTTCCCTTCCTTCAAGTTCTCAGTTTCTCCTGCCTGCCACAGAAATTTCTCTTTTGTACCCCAACCCTTCTCTTTTTTTCTGGACATCTAATGAACACCAGCTATTGTTTGGAGTTGTGATACTGTGAACCTTCACAGTTTAGATAATGCATCACTTCCAAAGAGCAAGAAACACACTGAAATGATCACTAAAGTATCACTGTTGAAAACAAATACACAAGCATTAGCATTTTCCTACAAAATGCTTCCTTCTGTTTTCCACCCTACCCTTTGAACTGTAATTTAACTGGAGTGGATTGAGTCAACTCCTATAATTTATATTTAACTGTAGCATGTTACTCTGCTACTTCCACCTGTTTTGTAAGCATCTGAGGTAGCTCTTAAGATGCTGAGAAGAGCAAAGACACAGTAAAATACATTGATGACCTTGAAAGTGAAACTGTCCAAGTCACATCCTACAGCCTCTTGCATCCTTTTAAATCTGCATTTGAAGATAAGAGAGAAGCAATCCTTATTAAGACTGGTACTGCCCTCTGGGAACTGTGAGGGAGAGGAGGCAACCTTTCAGAAACTTCTCCATGAAACTAGACCCAAGGGCTGAGCCCCACCACTCCAGCACACTTACATACACAACAGCATTTTCAAATCAGTGGTATTCATTAAGATGGTATGAGACTCTGAAATGATTCTAACTTGCTAAAATTTAAAAAAAAAAAAAAAAAGGAAATGCTTCTTGCCAGTAGACTCTTGCTTCTCTTTGAACAGGAAAAAAGAATGATGGAAAGGAAATTCATGTTTTGGAGGAGCTGAACAATAGAAATGACTAATTGCCACTAAAGAATGCTTGAAACCCAGCCCCAGACCTTGAAAAGCAGCAGAAGGGAAGACTAGCCTTGAAGTGAGTTTGAGCTCATATACTGGCTTCAATCCCTTCCCCTCTTGCAACTCATTCCTCCACTGAAGTCATGAATCAAGGACTAGAGCCGACAGAAACTCTTATGGTAAGACACACAGCTGAGAGTTTTGTGAGAAAGCATTTTTTTCCACACTTTGGAATGGTGCATTTTCCAAGATCAAACCTTCATGTGGAATGTACAGCAGTACAAAAGGGTTTTGCAGCTGCCTGAGAAAATTTCTAGTTAAAGCTAGAAAGCAGAACTGTAGCATAACATTTAGATACCTCAAGAACACAAGCATGTAATGCTTGTCTCCAACTTGACTGCCTGCCTTTTTGTATCTCAGGAGATCAAATCCCCAAGGTGGTGGGAAAGATTTTCACTGCAGCAGCTCTTCATGTGTGTGAAGACAGTTATTCCATACTAAGGAATGCAGAAAGTATTTAAACAGACCAGCTTTCCAGTGAATTATCTCTAAGAAACTCTACAGAAGTCTTGAGGAAGGCAGGGAAACGTTAAGTGAAGCATGTGACATGGACAACTACTGCAAGTTTAGAAGTTTTCTTTTCCCCACACTATCTGGAATATTTTACTTTTCTAGGTACAACCCCCTCCCCTCTCCCTTTTTTGGGGGGGTGGAGGAGGGGGAATGGAGGGAGGGAGGGATGGGGAGAAGTGTGTTTTGTCTTCTGTTTTTTTTATGACTTTCACTCTTAGGGTTCCCCCCATAAAAGTAAATGGCACTTCCAAAAGACTTCTTCCCCAAAGATGGTCTGAAATAATAACTTATGGGTTTTGAAGTCTTACCCCTACACATTTACACACCTGAAAAAAGACTCACAAGCAAATTATTTTAATCCCATGACCAGAAACATGCCTTGTTCATAAATAGCTGACTGAAAATACTGCACTGTGTCCCAGGATTTAACTGGTCAGAAAAAGCCTCTGCCAGTACTCCCCTGATTAGAACGAGCATGGACAGCGGTGTTTCAGCTGTCACAGCAAATTTTTCCTCTAGCTCCAGAAAACTCTTTGCAAAAATAATTGCTAAAGCCTCAGAAAAGGGCCAAAACTTCATAACCATTTTCCAAAGCAGTCTAAAATTCCACTTTTCTTTTCAAGCTGCACCCACAAGCTTCAGAAGCCTGCATGTACCGCAGCACGCATCAGCTTCACTGCAAACAAGCAGTTGGCTGGCAGCTTGCTGAAGCTGCTAGGCAGAGGCAAAGCTGACAGGAGTAGGAAAAGTTTGGTCAAAGACAAATTTTGGAGGAAGGCCATGAGTAAAGCAACATATAGCAAGAACAGTCCACACTATTGGAAGAAATCTGATATCCTAAATATTTTGCCACTCCCCTCCTCCAGTCATTAATGCAGCACCACTGAACACCATAATTACAACCTATTTCAGAGGAATTGCACCCCATCTCTTAGTCACAGAAGGCTACAGGAACAACTCAAGCCTGGATTTAGAATTACCCTCAAGGTTTCTTTTCTTTTCCTAAAACCTAACTTAGAGATAGACATCATCATTTCTATTGTGAAAGCAGCACAGGTTACATCAGTCCTTTAACACCATTATCAGTATTACCCCAGCTTTTTATCAACAACCCATCAGTGAGGGGAAGAAATACCTCCACACATACATCCAGCCTTTCTGAAAAAATCCTGAGAAGAGTACAGCATAGCCTGTAGAAAAACACTGAACTTTAATTCATTTCAAGGATAAATGACCCAATAGAATGGGCTCTCTTGGATTCAGAAACATTACACTCGCTAGATTTTTCACCAATAAAAAGAAAGGCCCAAGCCCATCCAAACAAACAAACCCCAACCAACAACTGAAGCCTAACAGTGGTTATATAAGGCTTAAAGTTCAGGGAATGAGTAAGAACATGGGAATTGGTGCATGCCTATGAGCCGGTCAGTGCTTTTCCTCCTGCCCACAACCCTTCCTTCCCCAGTTCCTTTTCTTATTCAGCCTCAATAAAGACCTGCACAAGCATGACCCACAAGGTGGGGTTAACATCATTTGCAGATTCTCAAGTTAAGTACCCAGTATACCCAGTGAAAGCTGCTGGGGGCTGAGTATTGCCTCTGGTAAAGGTGTGAATTGCTTTCATTCTTCTCAAAACATTAGGAAGGGCTTACTTCCCCAAAACAAGGCCAAACTAGTCTGTTTAGAGAAGAGCTCCCCGAGGGACTATTTTTAATCCACATGCTTATGTGGAATTTAATCTAGATGGTCTCTATGCAAATTCTTCTTCTCCTCTTAGTTTCTGTTGGTAAGTTTCTCCATGTTGGTTTCTCCATATACATAAGCTTTCTGTGTCAGTATCAGTCATTTTCCAAATTCCAGTTTTATCAGACACTACCGGTGTCACTCAAAGTCTCAGGCAAAACCCTGAGTTCATAATTTCCAAGTTTACATTCCCTGTGGATTAAATGCATTCTCAAATGAAAAGCAGTTTATAAGTCACAAGAGATACTTAATAGGTCACCTCTACTAAGTATTTAATCCATTAAAACACAGAACATTTGGTTCTGTCTGCAAGATCCTATAAACTTTACTTATTGAGATGAAGAATCATTAAGGGGGGGGGAGCACAACATAAGGAGGGAAGAGGACAGCATTTTTGAACCATATTAATGGGTTAATTATTGCATAATATGCCTGTCAGTGAAATAACATTTTGGTTGATTAAGTACCAGGCAAGAAGTTAAATTATGCAAGAATCCTTGAATGAGAGACTGCTTAAATCAGCAAAGATGCCTAGGGGCAAGTTTGAAGGTATTTAAAAAAATAAAAAATGAAGAAAAAAAATCTTTATAAGCACCATGATTTTAGAGAACCTGGTGAAATAATCACTTTCTGAGTGGAAAAATTCACAGAAGCAGAGGATGCTTATACAAAGTTTTAAAAACTAAAAATAAATAAAAGGAGAATACTCTTCTTACAAAAGTTTAAAAACTTAGTAATCCAGCCTATCCACAGCAAGATTTCTAGTTTTAAACTAACTGTGCTGATCCACAACAGCAAAATGCTACCAATTCCTGCATCATATCTGTTTGACTTTTCCATTTAATTTTTGCTGAAATACTGGAACCAAGTCATTGCTAAAATTGAAACACGATGCACAGAAACAGAGAGGGAACCATTTCCAAGTCAAATAAGCACCTGATCCAATTCAAATTCCATGCCACACTCAGAGTTACATGTTCTTAGTGATGTTGAGATTTCGGCACTGATGGAATACAGAATAGAAATAGCTTATAAATTATCCAGTCTGTGTGTAAGAAGTCAACATTCTCCTAGTAAGTGTTTTTGGGGGCGGCAGGGAGGAGGAGTAGGGGAAGGGGACTGTTAAATTTGATCAAGACTAGCATATCAGAAGCTGAATATTCACCAAAGAACTACTTCTCATTCCAGTTACACAACTTAAGTAATTTTTCTGATAATTTTCTTTTCTTACAACATAAATATTTTTTCTGTTTGTCACCCTGATAGTCTGGATTGCTGACAGCCTTTGAACAAAGTACTTTGGCTGTCTTCACAACAACAACCATTGGTACACCACCTAAAACTGATGAAGTCCCCAAGCAAATCATCAGTTCTAACACTTGATGTTACTGAAATAAGTTCTCCTGCACTTGCACTGATGGACATCAGAACCACTTGGACACTTCCCCAGCCATTTACCGCATAACAAAGGAAAAAACCCAACCAAACAAAAAGTTAAGAAATCTAGGCAGCACTGTTCCAGTCCAAACTGATGTAAACAACTGGGTTACCCACATGCAACTTCCAGATTACTTGAACTGCAGTAACTTGTACTGAAAGAAAAATACAGCCTGATCTTCAGGGGTCTGGACTGCAGCACAGGCAAGAAGCCAAGCATGCAGTATAGCAGTCTGTCTGAAGACAGAGCACTAAGTTGAGGGCTTTGTGTCCACTGACCCATTAGAGAGAACAGGACTGAAAACAACTGAAAATAAGGTTATCCAAAGGGTACTAGCTACCAAAGTTACTCATGATAAAAATACTATCACGTCTGCAGGCAGGTTGGTCTTACTTCAGTGAAGCAGGGAAGAACTGCATTAGCACACATGTAAACCAATGCCTGAACAAAACAAAAAAACAAGCTCAGCTTTCCTCTTCCAAATTTTGAAAAAAAAAGCTAGGCTTTCAAGCTTTAAATTCCTCTCATCAGCTCCAGTTTCACTAAACTTCAGTTACATACCATACACTCTGCCCCTGTATATTTCTCAGGAAGGAAAACTAGGCAGACTTAAGGGTGGGGAGAGGACAATGGACACATCCAAGCTCTCCCAGCCTGCCCCAGCAAGGAGTCAGACAGACTGTAATGCTCCAAACTCCCAAAAAGATGCAGTTCAGTAAACGAGACTAAGACTAACCACAGTAAGGAAAGCTTCTGCCATCATCCTAAGAGATTAACACACATACTTCCCAATCCTCGTCTAAAATCTGCTACAGCAACCTTCCCCTGGTCCCAAGAGAACTTCAGTTCAGAAGTTATGGACTAGGCAGACAAGCCTCAAGTACTCAAGACAAGCGTTAAACTACCTACAGTAAGAAAAAAAGAATACAACAATAACTGCACCCCCTCACCAAAGAAAAAAAGACCCAATTAACAACTAAAGCAATAAAACATGCCCAAACCCCACTAAAACCAAGTCAACAAACCAAAGTCAAAGAAAGTAATAGACATTATTGGTAAGCTAGTGGCACTGTGATACCTTCTTTCAACGTCTACCTAGAGGCTAATTCATATGGCAGTATATTATAAAGAAAAACTAAGAACACCTTCAGAACAGGAGTTTTGTTAACTATGCATTTCAAATACATCACAAAAACTCATGTTTCTGTTACACAGTTAAAAATAATTTCCAGTCATTTTCAGTGTTATATTTTTTGCTGCCATCATGACTTTGAAGAGTTTAGCAAAGCAATCTAGGCCCCTCCATCTAATAGCACCAGAAACTGGGGAAGCATGGAAACAGACAAAAGAGAGTCATCTCAAGAAACGCTTTCACAGAGTAACCTAACTTCTTTGGCAGAGCCTTTTCAAGGCTCTCTGATCCCCTGGAAAGCCAGAGCCCTGCCCAGCCGCAGAAGCCAAAGCTAAGGTGTTTCTGGACAACTTCAGTCTAATTCAGTGGTGGCTCTAGGACCACCTTTAAAGGTAGAGAGTAAGGGTAGTTCATGCTTTGCATTCAAAATTTCTCAACCTTAAGAGTCTTTGGAAGGGTGTGTAGGCTCTCAACACCTCGTAGAGCCAATCCAGGAAATCCCTGTAAAGGATGTTGTAAAGTGAACAGAGGCTGGAGGTGTGCAAAGTCTATCAAGAATGCCCTTTAGGAGGTGTAGCTACCAGCACTAGGACCTCAGAATAATTACTCACTAAGAATACAACTGCATTCAGGAAAGGCATTTACTCACGTCAGGATAACAACACAAACAGTGGTAGAACTGCTTAGATATGTGAATAGTTAAGGTGATGAGATGAACTGAGAACTTCCTTCAGCTTTTAGAATGATAAAGGAAAAATCCCCTCAGGATCAGCAATAGATTTCATTAATAAACAGTGCTCTAACAAAGAACAGTCTGTTTGTAATCTCAGAAAGAGAAGCTACTAGCAACAGATGCCACAGAGACTTCTCTGTCAGGTGTTAGGGAACTCATTTATGCCAAGTGTATTCAATGCTAAGAAAAAGTTAGCAGACAAGTATTTCTACCTGTTGCTATTCCAGCTCTCAAAGTCTTCTGTAGCCTAGCATGTGCTGGTAGTCTGAAATAAGACAGGGATGAAGCTTCAAAAATGATACAAAAACCATGCTTATAACTGTAGCCAGTAGGGGTCATTTCAGTGTAAAAAATTGCAATGAAGGAAAAGGCTAGAGACAGGAGGGAGAGTAAAAACATCAATTTCTATTCACACAGTTCTGTAAGACACTTCCATTTCCTCCTCACTGGACTGGGGAAGGAAAGGGTTTGCACTCCCAATGTGCAAGACAACAAAAAAAGCACAGCCTTTATTCTGTTAATGGATACAGGCATGGCTTAATACTACTCACATCAGGCATCACCAGCCTGCTGCACGTGTGCCTGTAAACTGAACAACTGTTTAGGTCATCACAATCAAAAAAACAGAGCTATTCAACCTCATATTAGTGATCAGAGGCAGTACAACCCGTACCCTTTTATCCTTGCTGCCACCTCATGTGCAAAACACGCACCATGAAGAACAACACATTACCTCTGTTCCTTAGAATGTGGCACTTTCCTGACAATTCACTGATAGCACTCCTCCAGGATTGTTTATTAGGCTGACAGCTCAGCTTGGTTCCTTTTCATTTATGAGAATGAAAATTAAATAGATAACTTTCCTATTTAATTTTCTTATTTTAACTTATCTCCCTTAGTTATAGTTAATAGATCGTTATCTCCATCCCCTAGGACTATTGCTATAGGGACAGCTGGAACTAGTTTCTAACCACAACACTAATTGAAACACAATCTTGCCAACAAATGCTTCATACTATTTTCAACAGTGGATGGGACGTGTTACGAGTTGAACTACAGCAATGTACAGATTGCATCACTTCAAAGGAATGAAATACTCCTAAACTGCCAGAGATGTCCATACTGTGATACAGTAAGGGAATTGGAACATTGAGGCCTTTAATGACTGTAGGCTTTTAGTTCCTTTAACCATCGAGAAGGCCCTGCTTTTACTCGAAAACACACAACAAGAGAAACTCCTGCAAAGCCAGGTAAGTTACCAAGTACCTTTGCTTGTACTTTTCTGTTTACAAAAACTTTTCCAATACATATTAAAAATAACAAGACTACAGCATTGTACATATCCAGCAACATAGTCTCAACCAAGGTCTTCAAAATAGTTTAGAGCCATTTTAAAATGTGTAACAATCCAGTTTTTAATCTAGAGCTCATTCTATCCAAGCATCAGCTCCGGAGGCTGACAGCATTAGCTGTAGCACAGGCGGGGGACACACTGCGTGCTCTGCTGTGGTTTGCAATTTATTTGTTATAGAGGCAATGGAGTTTTAAACTAATAATGACCGAGCGCCAGGACAAAGGTCAGCTGCCCGCTAAAAATGACCGGGTTTTACTTTCTTAAAATAGTGCATCATTTTAAATGCAAGTTTTTTGGATAGATGCTGCCTCACCAGCTCTGTGGACTTTCTACTGCCCTCTACCCGCCGAGAGGAGACCGCCGCCGTCTCCTTTTCCAGAATTGTCGAAGCTCCCGCTCCGAATCACATATACATTTATACATATCCCAAACTACTGCTTATTTGCAATCTCTTTACAGCGCCATGTTTTCCCTCAACTTGGGGGAAAAGGCAATTTGAGGTACAAGAGAAAGAGAGACTAAAAAACTGTTTCTGCTCTTTCATTAATTTATAACACATAAAAAATAAATCTTAGGAATTCTGATAGATAAAAAACTAAAGGGGGGGTAAAGTCCTTTCGCATTTCATGCCAATTCATCACCTCACAAGACGGCAGGAAGCTGAAGTGACTTTGAGAGGAGTTCTACCGTGGCTATTTCCCCCCGTTGATGCTCCAGCAGGGAGAAAAACACCCCTTATCATTATATGCCGAGCAGGACAGGCAGAGAGATATTAAGTGACAGGAACAGGAAAAAACTTTATAACAGATGATCAGTCTTTGTTGTTTCTTTACACAAGAGGGAATCCGGAACAGGCATCATGTGTGCACGACTGACCTCCGCCGATCTCCATCTGCCAAACTCTTCCCGAGTCCTTTTATCAAGGAATTTTAGTTGGCCATCAGTAGCTGATACAAGCTATCAGCAACCCAGTGACACGCTACGGAGAATTAGGAGAACCCTAAAGTTTAGGGTAAGAAAATTAAGGGCAAAACTTCTAAGTAGGAGTTTGCGAGGTTTTTTAAGCAGGGAAGGTTAGAAGACACGCTCGCAGATGGGACAGGCGGGCGGGCTGGAAGGGAAGGAGGGCGCACCGGCGCCTAACACGTCTGAGGTGCGCCCTCCTTCCTTTCCCGCCGCCCATCGGGTACCCCAACCCCGGGGGATGGATGGAGGGATGGATGGCGTCCCGCCGCCTCTCACCTTCGCAGACGCCCACTTCGTACTCGGTGATGGAGTCTCCGTTGAGCGGCGGTCGGATGACACAGCGCAAGCCCCGGTCGCAAGCTCCGTGCAGCCCATAGACTCCCCCGCAGCTCTCGTTCCGCTGCCGAGCGCACATGAAACAGCAACGGCAGATCCCCAGCACGATGCTACCGGGGCAGCTCTTGGGCTCTTCGCATTTGGACTCGTCGCAGGGTAAGCAGACGAGAGCACGCGTCCCCGACTCGCCCAGCAGCAGGGCCAGCAGGAACAGCCACCCCGCGGCCGCCAGGTGCCAGCCGCCGTCTCCGCCCGGGCGTCTCCTCCCCGCCGAGACCGCTGCCAGGTACATCCCAGCCGCCGCAGCCCGGCCTGGGCCGGGGGGAGCCTCTCGGAAGCCCCCTCGCCGGGCGGCGGACCCGAGCGTGCCGCGGCTCCTTCCCGCCGCCCCCGCCTCCGGCCCCCCGAGGAAAGTTTCCTCTCTCGGCGGCGGAGGCTTCAGCCAAACTTCTCCTCCGGGTGGCGGCTCCGCCCGCTGCCCCCTCTGGGAAGCGGCGTCCCTCAGCCCGTCCGTCCCTCGCCCGCCGGCTCCCGGTTCCGCGGCGCCGTGCGTGCGAGCTGCTGCGAGCGCGGCTGCGGCGGCTGCTGGCTCCGTCCCCCTCGCGTCCCGAGTCCCGACTCGCCTCCTGCCTCACTCTCGCCCCGCTCCAAGTGCGCCCTCTGCCCTGCCCCCATTGGGCGATCATCGCCTCCGCACCGCCCCAAGCGCCCGTGCTCGCCGCTCTCATTGGGCACCGCCGGGGCTGGCCCGCCCCCCTTCCTCCCGCGCCCCCCCAGCCCCAGATCCTGGGGCTGGAAGAGGCGCAGCGGAGGCGAGGAGCAGCCTGGGCCCCACGGCGGCCGCCGCCTCCGCCTCCCCCTGCACCTCCCCTCCCCCTCCCGGGGCTCCGGGCGCGGAGCGGAGCGGGGCGGCGGCGCCAGACCGCGGGGACGGGCTGGCGGCGGCCCGGGGGACACCGGGGGCGGGGAGAGTGAGGGCCCCGCAAAGGGCGCAGCCCCAGCAGGGCGATGCTGCGGGGAGCCGTGAACGGGGCCTCGCCGTCCGCGGCCGTGGCGGCGAGAGCCTCCTCCTCTTCCTCTGCCTGCTCCCTCGAGGGGCGCGGGGATCCGGGACGGGGAGCGGCTCCGCGCCCTCTCAGCTCCAGCGCCACAGGAGGGGAGAGCTGGTCGCTCCCCGCCCCGCCCCGTTCCGTTCCGTTCCCGCAGCCCGGCGCCCGGGCGCGCCCAGGTGCCCCGCGAGTGCGAGGCAGCGGTGGCGAAGCCGCTCCGCGGGGGCGGGAAGGGCTGTCCCGCTCTAGCGGCGGCGCAGCGCTATCCCGGGCCGCCCCTCCGCCCGCTCATAAACAATCGGCGGTGCCGCCCCTCGCCCGCCGACCTCGGCACCAAAAGCCGACCCCGGCGCGCCTGGTCCTCTTCGCCGGCACATGGGCAAAAGGCGCCCGCGGCTGCCGGCTGGTGCTCGCTACCGAGCGGCTGCCGTCACTGCGCAGAGCCGGCCGGGCAGCCGCGGCCCTGCTGCCGCCCGGTGCGCTGGGGTTGCGCGGGCCAAGGACGGCCCGGAGCGGCGGCGGGAGGTGGCGGCGCTGTGGCGCTGGCCCTGCGAGGCCGGCAGGCGGCAGCTCTCGGCGCCGCGCTCGCTCCGGCGGAGTGCGGCTTGCCCGAGGTGACTGCCTCGAGCCGGGGCGAGGGAGCGGCGGGGCAGAGACCAAGAGAAACGGTGTTGCCGAAGGTCAAAATGCTGCCTTGTCTGCGGGCGACAGCGAGCGGGCCGAGGAGACGGCAGGAAACAGGAGGTAGTTTGCCGCACAGGGCAGCCCTTCGGTCTAATCTCTGAGCGGGAGCTGCCGCTACCGTGTCCTGCCCAGCCCAAGGTGCGATGGTAACTTTTTTGAACGATGAATCCCGCGATCAGGAATGTCCAGGACTGGGGTCGTTTAGAGTATGAAGCCGTTGGCTTCGCAAGTGGATTTTGTCAGCTGCAGGGTGCTGAGCCTGGAAAGGCTTGCGTTGCGTGTACCAGTGCCAGCACTTTGGGAAGGAGGGTCTGGAACCTTAATAGAGATTATTACAGAGAGGCCAAGGTATGGTTTCTACAGTTTCTCTAGTCCTGCACACATGTCCACATTGGCACAACCAGTTCTTGTATCAGCCGAGGAGTTGCTGTGGAAGAGCAAAGCTCCAAACTGGCAATGCAAAGTTGCCACCAGGAAGAGACAACACTATAGTGTAAAGCTCTGTGAGCACTAGCATACCTGTTAGGTGACTTTTAAAAGCACTGTAATTCACTGTTGTTGAGTTCAGCATAAACACCTACTGTATCAAAGATTCCCTACTGCTAGAACAGACCCATTGGTAATGGAAAGAGTGCAACCGTGTAACATGATGTTGAAAAATAAAGCATTTCCATATTATTTTCCACCTTGAAAAAGGTATTTTCCATATTTGTCTATTTTAAAATAGACATTATCAGATGTTATTGCAACATTTATAGCAGGATAGCAGGCTGTATTGTGATCCATTCAGATTGTAAACTAAATTGTAGGAGATATTTTTCAAGAGCTACAATGTTTTCATGAGTCTCAGTAGTTTGCAAGACATTGGTCTGTTTCTCAGTGAAACCCCATTATTGCAATAAAACACTTGCTACAGCATACATTACATGGATTAGGGCCATTCAGCTGACATATCTCAAGAACAAATGGACAAGCTGAAATTTACTGGGCATTAATATCTGCAGTAATACTGTGATATATTTTTTTTAAACAGATTTAGAAAGTAAATGACAAGCTGGTCTTGCTAAATGCACTGTGTTTAGGTATAAACAAACCCAGTGTATACCTTTGAGGACAACCAAAAACATTGTATGTTCCTGAATTCTGGAAAGCAGCAGGTCAGGAAAGCACCCTGAAGGTCATATTAGACCAGGCCTCGAACTCCAAATGTTATGCAAATGAACATAAGGCAACACACCAAGTAAGTTTTGTGCCCTTTCCTCCAAAATGCGAATTCTTCCTTCCTTCATCCTCAGTCCTCTCTTGTCAGTTTGTCGAAGCACCTGCAGGGGTCAGAGTACTTTTGATTCACCAGAAATTTCCACCAAAAAACCCACTGTGATTTGGATGAGAGTAGTTTATAAAAACCTACTGGAACCTGCAACCTGGAAACACTGCCTTTTGGTCATGTATTTTACTGACGAGGCACATGAAGGGCTTTTGCCTTCCATGGATAGCATCGCTGAGATTGCTATTTGAATGAGGCATACAGTTTCTGTGACTGTATTTTTAAAACACTGTTCACAAACCTGAGATTGTGCAGAAAGGAATCACAACAGTGATTTTAGTGCTAGGGAGGATGCTGCACCGTACAATACATGGTCAGAGGCTTGAATTTAATAGGCTTAGTTTATCAAAAGATGAAAAGTGAACTGATTACAATGTATTAATCCCCTCATGTGAAAAAATGGACTGGTCTATGAAAAATACGTAGGTATTTTTCCAGGACTTATGTACATAGCCAGCATGGAAATCCCAGACATGTTGGCTTGCATGCTCAGGCAGTTCAATATTTCCCAGACATGCCAGACCTACCCATCATGTACTGTACTAATGTACAGTATATTCAACACACAAAGAATTCACTGGACCTACTATGCCTGTTTGCTTGTGTGGGAATGAACAAAGAAGGTCTAGAAGCAGTACAAAAACAGATGAAGAGGAAAGCTATGGACAGCTTAGATAAGAATGTTGTAGGGCCCTGAGAAAAAGTGAGCAAACTTCTGAGCTGACTGCCAAGTGAGAGAGGCTTCAGCTGTGAACAGGATTAGTGCCCTGATTCATACACGGTTTATCCTATGATAGCTGCATGTAAGAGAGGAAAATACAGAAATATGTATGGAACGAGAACTAAAATTTAGGCCTCTTGTCTCCTTTAGGTACAAGTCACAAATTGTTCATGTTTATACTTCTGTTTCCCTCTTCTGGCCTCAGGAATCAAAATTTCATTGCACAGTGGCACAGATTCAACAGGAAAGGTAGAGAATTCTCTTGCCCCAAACCTGAGAAGAGTCCATAGGGACAAAGAGGTACTCCTTGGAAATCAGCAAATCAGATGACTTTACAGGGAAAGTGAATATCCCTGCTTTCCCCAGCAAGAAGCAGTGGATCCATCTTCTTACTGGGAAAAAATATATCCCTATTCCTACCTGCTTCTTGATTTATTAAGGGTTCTACTGATCCAAATAGCTTGGGAGTAAGTGGATTCAGCTACTGAAGTGAAACCCAGCTCCTTATTTCCCCTAGAAACAGGTTAGTAAATACTGCTGAATACAACTGTGGGAGGAAGAAAAGCATTCTGATAAACTGGCTGTAGCAGCTGAAATTTTCTGGGCTTGTTCTCCTGTAATGTTAGTGTTGTACTGAAGCCACATCTAGGTTGGATGAAATTGCAGCAGTAACTGAGTGGAGCTGTATAGCTTTCTTGGTCATCATGGAATGTGGAGCTTTTGTGAAACCACAAAGTGGTATGAGAAATCTACCATCCCCTTCACTGATTCGTCATTTCTGTACTCATTACCCTTCCTTCTGGTAAATCTCCCCATCTGAAAAATATGTCTTCAGTGAAATTTCCTGTAAGGTTGAAATTCACAATAGTGATAACTGAAATCTGAAATGGTTCATTTTGTCACATGGATTACGTTTATACTACTAAAAATTAAAATATCTTCCCCCCCACCACTAAATAAAATATCAAAATGTCCCCATTTATATTCAAAGGGCTGTTTCCACTGTGCTGATATATGCTGGTAACTCCCTATATATCTCTGAATTTGGGAACATTGATGCTTTTAATACCAAAATTGTATTTTTTTCCTACACAAATGTTTTGTTTCTATTCTGCACCTCATTGTGTCTTTGCTGCACATTAAATTTCTTTTTTCATTTTTTAGTTTGTTAAGATCATTTATATCTCCTTTGTAGCAGTCTCTTGACATAAACTCTTTCGTAAGCACGTTATACACATGAGCAATCTCTACTACCAGAAAAGAAAAAGGATCAAGATGAAACCTGCCACTAATACAAGCAGTGCTGAATCAGTTTAAACCACATGAGAATAATTTCTGTCATTTTCACAGAAATATCATGGGCTTATTACGTTAGTAGCTGCAAGGTGTTTCAAAACCCCTAAATGGAAATAGGTGGGAAATTGAGAAAGTGAATATAAGAGTTCACTTTAATACAAACAATCTGTGTATAAATTGTTTTGAACCATTTCATAATGAATAAATGTCCCATCAGGAAGTCTCTGGGGTGTTTTTTAGCCCTGCAAGTTTCTCCTCTCAGTTGAATCTTTAGCTTGGGACAGCTCAGTAGTTCAAAATTTAAGTCTGGAATACCTAACAAGCAGGATTGCAGCTTTTTCCTAATACATCTTTGATTCCTCATGTGGAACATAGAAGTAAAAGTATCTGGGTTTTTAATGGCCTTAGAGAAACTGCATAAGCAATTTTAAAATACAATTGCCTGACTAATTTACTTTTGAATATTTTTTTCTCAAATTTAGAAGCTATGTATTAATACAAATTGTAAATAAATAAGCTATAAGTGAATAGGAATGGCCATTTACACATGTAGTTCTTCACACTGCACTTAAATCACTGCAACTGCGCATTCAACTCAAGGATTTTTTCAGACCTTAACGTGCTAGAAGATATAACTTTAAAATTGCAAAGCTAAGGAACTAGGGAGTCAATATCTATTTAAGGATATGTACCAGAAACATATTGGGAGAAATACCTACTATATCTAGAAATGCAGTGTTGTATGTAAGTTGATCACACTCAAGGTCATGTTGGATTTAGCTTCTTTAGCATGAAGAAAATATTCTTGACAAATAAGCATACTTAGCAAGGAAAGACAATTTGCTGTCAGTTTACTGAAGAAAAGTAGAAGCATTTTAAACTGGTATGTCATTCTAGGGATTATTTGCATTTTTATTACAGAAAATCTGGTCACCAGAAAAGTAGGTGGATTAGATCAGCATCCACAATCCTCTTCATAGTGCTGCATACTGATAAGATTTAAAATGTTAGAATATAAATCTGAAAATACCGTGTTTATTTCACTGCAATCTGCCGTGTATCAATAACTGCAGTATAAAATAGATGAAATCAAATAGGATCAGGGATACACTGGATGTGAATGAGGGTTTGTCATAGCTAATCCCCTAGCTTGGTAGGTCCATGGAAAGTTCATAGCAGTCTAGTCAAGGTAATTCCTATTCTGGACACAGTTTTGAGCTCTTGAAGGAAAAGTAGGAGGGCTGAAGCTGGTGGATACAGACAAAGTTGGTGGGTAGCTGCTCATCAAGGTAAGTCAGGGCCCAGCTGTAATACTTTCTATTTCAGTTCAAACTCATCAGAACTTGTTTGAGCTTGAAACTCTTCAAATGACTGATTCAAATAGGGCAAAACAGCTTGTCTTCTGGCTTTCAGCTCAATCAAATGCTGAGAATGGTAAGAAAAAAAACACCTGAAACCCAACCCTGCCTCAAACCCCAGGAAGTATAGGATGAATGCAAGATGGTCTATGGGATCACTCCATGAGAATGCACTGGGGAAAAGAGATCTGGTGACAGTGGTGACTGCAGAGGGTGGGGACCTGGCGCGTATGGAGCACACCAGAGTGTCAGTGTCCTGCCAACACAACTCTCCTCCTCATAGATGTGAGCTGGCTCATGTGGAGCCTTTCAGGAGTCTCTGGACTTGCAACACAAGTAGTCCATAACTCAGACAAGCCATTGGCAGCTGATTGAGAGGCAATTATAGCTGATCCTGCTTTATGGCAAGAGGGCTATATAACCCCCTGTGAATTTCCTGACAATGCTTCTATAACCTTTTCAGGCACCATTGTGTATTCTGGCTGGAACTCACAGATGCCAGAGGTTGTTACAATCTCAACCTGCCCCATTATTTACTTAGCAAATTAAATCTATTTTTTGATGCTTTATTAAAGCTGGATAGAACCTTTTGTTCCAAGAAATCACAACAAATTTCCAGTGTTTTTCCTAGCTCTTTTTAGATATTGATGGTGATAAATATAACTGGCCGTAAAAGCCACCTGTCCCTACTGACTCAATTTCCTTCATGTTGATAATCACCTTCTCAGTTTCTGTGGATGATGATGTGAGTTAGAAAAAACATTTAGGACAGTGTGAAAGGCTGTTCTGATTACACCAACTTCATGTATGCCAAATTAAGAAGTTTGTCTTCTGGTATCTACCAAGTATGTTGAGGGAATCAGATTTTGCTAGTTCATCCATTAATCCTAGGAAGATAATGTTGCTTATGACAGTAAAGCAGAGACATTTTCCCAGAGTAAATGTGTGTTTCTGTAAAATGTTTGAGCTTCTTTATTTCCCTTGATGAGTAATTAGCAGACAGTCTATCTGCTCAGTGTTCTAATATCTTGGTTAGAACCATGTACAGCTTAGATACCGTTTGCAAAGTCCATATGTCTAAATTTACTGGGATATGGTTAAACTGAGAGAACAAGTTAGTATAGGTCAGTATTCATAACAATTGTTTAGTCTGTGCTAGTTTTTGTAACATCTTAGGGCAAGCCCCCACGTAAAACTGGGGTTTTTTCCAAGGATATTTAGGCCTTACTTACTCATTACTGGGATTTTTTTTTTTGTTAATATTTTCTTATTCATATCATGATACGAATTGGCTTTCCATGGCTGATTTCAGTATATTAGCAATATCTATTTGCTAATCCCTGTTTGGTTTTTTTTTTTGTACATAATTAGAAATATGGTGATTCATACTGTAAATTGTTAAGTAGCCTGAGAGATGTTGCAAGTCTGGATTTTGTTGTAGGCTTCAACGAATGTTAATACATCCATCTAACATTAGGAGATACTCAACATTGGGCAAGTTCATACACCTTTTCTTTCAGTCTGCAGGAAGACACGTTTAGTAGCTTTCCTGGTCAGGCTTGGCTGCAAGAAGCAAATGAATCTAGCTGTATACCCAGTGCTTTGAACAGCACATGGCTGTTCAAGTGTGACCGTGGAATTTTAACTTTAGAGACTTGGATGGAAATTAAGGAAACAAGCAGGAAGGTAAGATGACTTGCTTGTTACAGGGGCAGTGATGCAGTCAGGAAGAGAACACAGCATCTCCTACTTCTCAAAACATTCCTGTCTCACAAATTACCATTTCACATGAAAAATGATGGTGAGAGAAAACAAGCCCTGAGGAGAAGTCTCAGCAATAAGAAAGATGGGAAGGAGGATGGTTTGATTAGTTCAGACTCATAGAGAACAGGCAGACAACAAAAGTTTTCTCAAACCAGGGGGATAGATGGTTTGGATGGAGTTATTGGCAATAGCATCCTACCGTTGGTAGGAACTCGCTATATATTAGCAGTTTCCTAGATATTTCAAATTCTATCACTTCCTAACGATAAAAGCATAAAACCACAAGACATTATCAGTATTATTCTCCCAGTCCTTCCCTCTTAATATATAGGGGATTAATGTCAACAGCCTGATTATGCCATCCCTTTTAAATCAGAAGGGTTCTTCTCTCAATATTCAGGTCATCATTGCTTTGAGCTAAGCTGACCCCCTTTCTAGGAAATGCCTTATTTTTGGGATTATGTTAAAGCAACAATTCCCATCTCCTTTCCTAATTAGTTGGTCTAACACCCACAGCTGATTACAGCCTTTTATAACGTGGCCCATGGTAACTAGGTTCTAGAGCATATAGGTAGATTATAGCGTGATTTAACTCATGATAATGAGTTTAATTATGAAAGACTTTGTAAAGTTCAATATAATTAATATATTCTCTTGAGTGCTTGACTGGGTTTTTTTCTCTCTCTTTACGTTTTTATTATTAAAAAAAAAATCCTTTTTTTTTTTCTTTAGAAAAGAAGATACAAAGAGTTTAGGTTAGAAGTTTGAACAAAAAGTTAATCAACTCTCACAAGCTAATCTTTGCATTCCACCAGAAACACTGCTAATGGGCTCCTGTTACCTTATGGCAGTGAAGCTGTTAGAGTTTTCATACTTAGTAATAAGGAGAAAGATTTGCTGCTATGCTGTGTCTGCTTAACTCTTCACAACCATGCAGAGTGGGAGTAAAAAAGTATTCTTTACTGTTGGGTTGATTTGGTTCCACAGGTGATATTTCATTACTACATTTGCAAGCAGCAAGCAGATCACATTTGTGACTATTGTACAGGCAGTATAGACAGTATAGAACTTTTTCACCTTCTGTCTCAGCTACAGTCCATCTTGGGAAAGTGTAGCACTGTCACTGTACTGATGGCATTTTGGAAATGTTTTTCTCAGCCTTTAGCTGGATCTTTTGGTCAGACAGAGACTAGAGTGATGTTCCTGTCTTGTTGACATACTAGTCTTTGTAGTAGATTTTATGAGAATAAAACCATTGATACTGTCTCAAGAACTAGAGCAGACAATCAGGAAAAGGACAACGATTTGCAGTTCCCTTGACTTACATGAAAGAGATTCAGAACAGCTGGCAGTGGGATGTAAAAAAGTCCATGTCCTCTCTACACAATTCTGTTTTTGTTTAGCATCAAGGCAGGGCAAAAGCATGTTGAATCACCTGCCTTTCCTTGGTCATCCAATATTACTTTCAGCAGATCAAAGTGCTATCACTTTTTTTTTTAATAACATTTTCTTATCTCTCAAATTACAGAGAGAGTTTGGTGGGACTTTTGTTTCTTTTCTTTGTTTTGAGTTTTTTTTGTTTTCACTTGTACAAGAAAGCTTAGGTGATGCAATTGGGTTTAGAGCATATGTTTTATAGAGAACCTTTTGGAATGAACACAAACAAACTATACAAATGGACTCTTCTAATTCTTAAAGTTCTGTGGGTATTCATTCTCAATATAATAATTCTGAGACACAACTTTAAAAATATAAAAAAGATAAAGTATTTTTAATTCTTTAGCTGAAGCTTAAAAAACCTGTAATTATGCAGTCTGCAGTATTTCAGGTCCATCTGGGTATTTATATTATGAATTCTTCCATAATACCTTTGATATTTTACATTTGTTATTAAAAAAAAGGATTTTTAAAAAAATTTACAAAATAGGCAAAGAAATGTGAAAATTATCAAAAGGAATACTCCTAGGACATCCATTATTATCTCTGTGTCAATTAATTTTTCCAGATCACCCTGAAAAATTGAAGCAGACATCTTAGTTTATATTCAATGCTTTGTCTTTTTGCTATTAAAATGCAATTTTTAGTGAGTGAAATTTAAAGCCTAAGAGTGATAAAAAGAGTTTGGTTTAACTATAACTGTCTGATGAACATGTTTTTAGTAGAAAAATCATAATTTGTCTCACTCCTAAAACCCATTGAAGCTAACATTCCATTGGAAGAAGCACATAGCTAAAGGACAGAATGCCTATTGAAGCTGGTAAAAATGCTCAAATTAACTTCATAAAATTCTACCTAATAATTACTTATGTGAAATTCATGTAACTTTATTAAACTATGGTTCTGATTTTTTTTTTTTTTTTTTTTTTTTTTTT
>VZSR01001479.1:21978561-22038639 GCA_013398615.1 Brachypodius melanocephalos | reverse complement strand
CTCCTCTCTCCTCTCTCCTCTCTCTTCTGTCCTCTCTCCTCTCTCCTCTTTTTATTTATCATTTTTTTTAAATGTGAACTGCTGAACAGATTTATGATAGGCAAGTTTAAAAGCACACATTTTCTACAGATTTCACAGAATTGCAGCTATCTCTATTCACACAGTCCTGTGAAATTGAAACTGAATTTATAAAAAACTCAGAAAAATATTTCTGTATTTTGGGTATTTAACTGAGTTCATTTCTTATTTGAATGTCTGTTATGTATAAATTCTCCCAAAGATTTTTGGAATTATTTAAAGTACTGTCTAAAAGTGTAACCTTAATAAATAAATTGAAGTATTAGGTAAAGGATAGAGTAGTAAATGAGGGAAGAGCTCAGCTCAGAAGAGAGGCTGAAGTTCCTACGTACAGCATACTCTGGCACCAAATACATACCACAAAAAAAAGGTAGAGTTGAAGGTGAATGTTGCCAGCTGGCAAAAGTGGTAGTTAATAGACTTAATTATCATTTTACATGAATTTACCCATATCACATCAGTCAACAAGAACATATTCTGTCTGGGAAAAAATGACATTTTATGACATGCATTAAAATTCAGTATTAATTAAAATAATTTGTTCAAATACTAATTTTTGTATGAAGAACATTTTGTAACAGATAATATAATTAAATTATCCAGATTCTTGGAAATAGAAGCATATGTGCTCAACAGATGACGTTTTTAGCTCAAGTCTCTTCTTTTTATACAAAAGCAAACAACAGCAAATGTAGTAATAACATCTTTTCCAGTACAGGAGGTGTGGCAATAATGATATTATTGTGTCTCAGTGACCATTCACCTCCATCAGCAAAAATTAGCTGGAAATAAGGGATAATGTGACAATTTTTTATACCCCAGCAAGGCAGATGAGAAAGCTGAACATCTTTACATGTATCCAAGTTTGCTCTACGTGATCACATGGATTCTTGACAAGCCAACCATTATGAAATTCAGTCAGAAAACAGAAAATTAGTTATTCAACACAATCTGAAAGAGTTTGTCTTTGAAGGGTGACACTCATTTCTACTGCACTACACAAAGAACTTTGCTTGGGGGGCAAAGACACTGAAGTGGTTTCTTGGTGGTATTTTTCAGTTTATTTTTGGGTTTTGGTTAGTGGCAATCTTTTATTCAGCTGTTAAACCAATTACACAGACAATAAGGCCATTTGAATATTTTTATTTCTCTTCATCAAGATTAAAATCTGGAAAATTGAATGGAACCCAATCCATCCACATTGGGGAAATCTGATTTTTAATTCTCCAGAGCTGAAATATTTTGGTAGCTTTTAGTTATTAGTTTGCCATTAAGGACACTAAAGTATTTTGATTTTTAAGTACACACTGATAAAAGTCAGGGAGACGAGAAATCAGATTCCTAGTGATATTACTGTTGGGGCTTTTCCTCATATCAGACAGCCTAGGTAGGTGGGAAGTGTTAAGGAGAACTTTTCTCTTGAGAGGACTTGAATCTGTATTATCCTCCTTCTTGAACAGTATGGCCACAGCACAGCACAGATGACTCTGGGCAGATCCTCAGTCTCTAGGTGGGAACATTTCCACCTTGCCTTAAAACACAACACTGAGCCCAGATGTTTCATGTGTTTTCCAGCCACCAACCACAATATTGTCTCTATGTCTCTCACGATAGACAGTATCAGTTACAGCATCGAGAAAGCCTCAGTCACAGTGTGTTAGGAAACAGTGAGAGCATAGTTCCACGCACAAGTAACACTCGTCCAAAACTCAAGAAGTTGGAGAGCATCATGCATCATCATGCACCTTCTCATCTGGATGATGTAGCCCTTCTTTTCTTTGCCTTTTCTGTCACATACATAAGCAATATTATGTTGAAACAATCCATTATGTAGATATGTCAGTTACTCCTTTTTGATATTGTAAAAGTTATTCTGCTAATACTGCATGGCAAATTCAAACCAAACTAGTGACCATTTTCTGCATGCTTTGGTGACATCCTCACAAAATGTTATTAACATATAGCTATGTTAATAGTTACATTATAGTTATGTCAGTTCCTTTGCAGCAAAGCCACTACAAGAAGTCTAAATACACTCTGAATGATAGTAAACAAGGCTTTAACAAAATATTACAGAAAGGTAAAAATAGAAGAGAGAACTCTAAAAACAAAAAACCGTATTGTATTACATTTCAACTATCCAGGGAAAGCTGTTTGCATTTGCATTAGAATACTTACAGAATTATTGCCACACAGAATAAATCAGGAATTCATAACACTTCATTTTTATTTCTGCCTTCTTAAGAAAAAATGATCATTCAGATAATCTTCTTTGATATAGTCGTTTCAAGTTACCCACAGACATGGTTAATTTATTTAATGAAGTCTGATTTCTTGCTGTTTTGGTAATAATTTGATCCAGTTTCTCTACTGTATTCTCTTGTGGCAGTCAGGTCTCCTTTACAGCAGTCTTCTCTTTTCCTGACATATTCTGGGTAAACCAAGCTGTAATGCAGTTTCCTAAGCTCTGAGTGTCATGCTGTCCTCTTTAGCTCTATGCAGAACATGGTGATCTTACAGAAAGAACTTCACCCAGAATTACTGCCACACAAGAAGAGTAAAATAGGAATCTACTTATAAATATTTTGAATTAAATACTACTGCCATAACTTTTCACACCTTCCTACCTGAAGCTTTTTCTCCCAACTAATTTGGTCTCAAGTAGAATCAGCAACCAGTTGATGACTTTCTCTTAGAACAGACACCTCAAATGCTCAGATTTCAAGCAAAAATACCTAATTTTCTTTTTTAAAAAATATTTATATATATATAATTTTATATATGCCATTTAACAACAAGAGAGGAAGAACTTGATAATACAGTTTTTGGGAGAAGAATGCCATCAGAAGACACAGGAGTTTCATGTGTGATTGGTGCTCTTAGACCCTGATGAATCCTGTGAGAGCCCCTTGGACTGGGCCCACTGATCATTCTGTGGGAACACAACCCCTCTTTCTCCCTACAAGAACAATATCGTGGAAAATCTGCTAAGAGCTTGCCATGGAATTTCCATACCCCCTGACGGATTTTCCAATACAGGATTAATCTGGACAGTTAATGGCTTCTTAGCTGAGCTTTAACTTAGGTTCAAAAGCATATGAATGCTCTCTTGGGTAGAATAGCAGGCTACTGGAGGATATGAAATATTTCCTCAATGGAAGCATTTACCAAAGCCTCTGTAGGACTTCCATGAATCCGTGAAAGCCAAGTCTTCTGAATATTCTCATGTTAATTTATATAGATGTTTTAAAAAAGGAGTCATGGAATCCCATACCTCATATACATTAATTTTCCATACAGCAGAATAACTTTGGCCATCTTGCACTTCAATGAAAACCTCTTCTGTAAGTAGACTGTTCCTGAATAATGGAAAATTTCATTTCCAAAATATAATAAAATTGCAGGAATAGTGAAGGAAGTGAACATTACTTGCACTTATGGTACACTCATTTGTGAATTTAGGAATATGAATTTGTGGTTTCCTTTTATGCTGTTGTTTTATATAAGTGAAATCTACCACAGCATTTAAAACTGGATTAAAATGTTTCTTTTGTTTCTACTTTAGAGACTTTTACAAAATAATTATGTTTTAATGTTAGTATTATAAATGTTTATGCATGGGCCTAGTCCAATTACCTCTTAAGTTGGTGGAAAGATCACTTTGATATTGATGGGAGCAGGATAAGGCGAATACATCAGTATACAAAATTGTTAACGATCCACAAATTAATGAAGATCTTCCTGTCATCTGATTTTCCAATGTGGATATATTACCTAATTCAAGTAGTTCCATAAACAGTGGAACTAAGGAAGCCTTATTTTATAATTTTTTTTTCCTGAGGGTGAACTTCCATGTGGATTCTCCTGTGCTTAACCATGACTGCACTCATGCTGCAGCCTTTGCTGCCAGGACAGTAATGTCTGTATCCCCTTGACCTTTGAGGCCAGTTATTTTCATAAGACTTGTAGGAAATATATACAGATGAGTCTTTCAGCTCCCTGTTGAATTTGGGCAGAAGTAGCTAACAGATTTTCCAGGGGCTGGCAGATAGGCAACATGAAAAGCTTACAAATGCTATAGCTGCAAGCTGTATTCCTGGGGAAACTGGACTAAAAGTAAAGGAATGCACACACTGAACTTTGTATCATCAGGCTTTGATAATATGCTAAAGGAATGGTTAATAAGAAACCACAAATGTAGACTTAAAAGGAACGAGAAGTAATCTAAGTTCTAATAAGCAACACAGGAAGCCTGGTTATCCCCGTAAGCACAGCTCAGCATTACACAACCTCATGAGTTCCCAGGGGAGGCATCTTGTTCCACTGAGACCCCAATGCCTCCCGGAGCTTCCCAGCATACAGTTGGTATTTGAAATATTTATGGTACTGCTACATGCCTTTGGGAGCAGTTGACTCCACCAAGAATTAAGACTTTCTTTATAAGCCAGAACAGGATGGGAGCAGACCTTGGCGTGGTTCCCTTTGCCCTTTGGTAAGCAAAATAGGGAATGATTTTACTTAATTTCTGGGGAATGCACTCTTAAGAATGAGGAAAGAGTTCTTAAACTAGCTAGAAGAGGGAAATGAAGAATTCATAGTGTCAGACCTTTTAGTCTTTTTTTCATTTTTCTTCATTCTTTCCATCCTTCTTCTAGTCTCCATTTTCAAAAAGACTGCTGCAGAAGTAATAGTAAGTGTACTGACAACTGGAATCGACCTTGCTTCAGTTATTCTTGGATGACGTTGATCCTTACATTTTTAAAGTGAATTGATTAATAATTAATAATTGAGAACATATTATAACATTCCATAAATGTAAAAGCCTTAATTCCAACACATTTCCTCATTATGGAGTAGATACTTCTATGCTGCCTCCCTGGGGCTCAGATATAAGATATTACTGGGGGGCTCCCTGGACTAATTCAGCCCTCTGATTATTACCCTCTGCTGGTTATCCACATTGGCAGTGATGAGGTTGATAGAAAAGTACCAGGATAATTAAAAAGGACTTCAAGGCTCTGGTTCAATTGGTTGATGGGACAGGAGCACAGGTGGTATTCTGCTCACTTCCTTTAGTAGCAAGGATGGATGATCAAAGGAACAGGAAAGCTCATCTTATCTATAAATCCCTAAAGGGCTGGTGCCCATCAGCACAATTTTAGGAGCAGAATAGACCCCTGTAATCCAGGAGGAAGCAACTAGTGATCTGCTGAGCCACTTGGATGCTCACAAGTCTATGGGACCAGACGGGATCCATGCTAGAGTGATGAGGGAGCTGGCAGATGAACTTGCCAAGCCATTCTCCATCATTTATCATCAGTTCTGGCTCACCAGGGAGGTCCCAGATGACTGGAAGCTGTCCAGTGTTATGACCCATCCATAAGAAGGGCTCAAAGGAGGAACTGGGAAACTACAGGCCTGTCAGCCTAACCTTGGTGCCTGGCAAGGTTATGGAACAGATCATGTTGAGTGCCACCACGCAGAACCTACAGGATGGCTGGGGATCAGACCCAGGCAGCACGAGTTTAGGAGGGGCAGGTCGTGCTTGACCACCCTGATCTTCTTTAGTGACGAGGTGACCCACCAGGTGGATGCAGGAAAGGTTGTGGATGTCGTTTACCTGGACAACTGGCAGCCCGTGGCTTGGACAGGAGCACTCTTTACTGGGTTAAAAACTGGGCGATGGCCAGGCCCAGGGAGTGGTGGGGATTGGTGCTGCATCCAGCTGGTGTCTGGTCGCTAGTGGTGTCCCCCAGGGATATCCTGTTTAATATCTTTATTGATGATCTGGATGAGAGGATTGAGTTCACCATCAGCAAGTTTGCAGATGACACCAAGTTGGGTGGAAGTGTTGATCTGCTGGAGGATAGGAGGGGTCTGCAGAGGGACCTGGACAGACCGGATAGATAGGCTGAATCCAACAATACCAAGTGCCAGATTCTGCACTTTTCCCCCAAAAGCCCGCTGCAACACAGCCAACTGGGGACAAAGTGGCTGGACAGCAGCCAGACAGAAAGGGACCTGAGGGTACTGGTTGACAGCAGGATGAACTTGAGGCAGCAATGTGCTCAGGTGGCCAGGAAGGCCAATGGCATTCTGGCCTACCTGTGTCAGCAATAGCGTAGCCAGCAGAACCAGGGAAGCAGTTCTTTCCCTGCACTTGGCACTGGTTTGGCCATAGCTTGAGTCCTGTGTCGAGTTCTGGCTCCTCAGTTTAGGAAGGATGTTGACATGCTGGAGTATCTCCATGGAAAGGCAATGGAACTGGGGAATGGTCTGGAACAAAAGTTCTATAAGGAGTGGCTGAAGGAGCTGGGGGTGTTTAACCAGGAGACTCAGGGGTGACCTTTTCACTCTCTACAACTCCCTGAAAGAAGTGTGTAGCCATATGGGGACTGGTCTTTTCTCTCAGGCAGCTAGCAACAGGACAAGATGACACAGTTTTAAACCATGGCAGGGGAGGTTTAGGTTGAGTATTAGGAAGTTCTTCACAGAAGGAGTGACTGGGCATTGGAATGGGCTGCCCAGGTGGGTGGAACAGAGCATTCACATCTATTCTTTGTTCCAAGCAGATTTTTTATTTTAACTTAAATTCAAAAGAAAAATAATGAATCAAAGGTAAGAAAGTGTCTCTGCAAATGTTCAGTCGTCTCCTCTTCTCACAAATCACTACTTACTAGAATTGTACCACTGCCATCAAGATTACTTTAAGAGACAGAAAGAACAGTAAGATAAGACGGATGAATGTGCCAATCTAAGGAACATCCAGACAGAATCACCTAAATTATAAACATTTCAGAATATAATTTCTATATCCTCAGTAGAGTTTGTTAAAGATGTAATGATAAAGGTCTCAAAACTTCTTATTTGCACTTCCTGACTACATACTTCAAGTGGGTGTCATTAATTTTGTGCACATAACATGTTGTGTAAACTTCATTTATCTAATTTATATGCCTAATTTACGCCATATCCCTCTCTGCCACTAAAAGTTTGAGATAGATGGTGAATGAAGCAAGAGAAACAGAAAGAAGAAATAAATTTTCTCTTTTACTTAGTTTTGCCAAAATGAGATTTGCAAAAGCTTTACTTTGCCAGGAACTTTTGTGTACTGCAGAACAAGACGGTTACAGTGCATATGTTCAAGTAGGTAAAATCAAAGCTCTTCAATTCATGACATTTTATCATTTTCCTACTTTAGTGTACTTCTAAGACAAGATGTATTTGAAATCAAGTGTATCTGATTGCATTAAAATCTATTACTTCAGTTAACAGACCATAATTTACCTGTGACATACATTAAAAGGTTAATCCATTGTTCTTTAAAGGAAGTTAGAGCTCATGGTGCTCTAGGGAATGATTTGTATCCTACTGGATGCTCAAGAGGGTAATTTTTCAAAACTCTAGTATGTCAGTGTTTTTCTTGCAAATGTTTTTCTGGTCATAAAACGTAACACGGAGAATGTTGTATCCTAAATAAGTAGTTCATCATTGTATCATAAGTAATAATGATAAGTAGTGTATCATCTTATGAAATTGTTGCCATATTTTTGTGACTGTGTATCCATCCTGTCACAGACTTCCTCCCAAGGTATTTCTTGTGGGGGTTTTGCACAAGATGAGTGATTAAAGAGTTTGAAATCAATACTTCATGCTCTGCTATGTAGGTGGTATACAAAAAATCTCTTCCAAATATAGCTATGTGTTTTGTAGCACCTGTTTCACAAGTTCTTGGTGCCTGCTCCCCTTAAGGGTGAGTATCAGCATTTACTCCAGTAGATAAAACATCTGGTGCAGTTTTTGTTGGTAGTCCCACATGACATCAATAGCTGTGCTACTAGAAGAAAAAAACATCAGATGAGCATTGACATACTGGCTCACAGGTCCTTCTTGTCTTAATCTTTTGGCTATTAGACTTTGGAATTTACTATTCTGGGTAAAGTAGGGAGTATGCAAAAGCTACCCACTGTGTGATTCTGGTAAAAACAACAGGATACAGAGAAAAGATTTGCACAGTATGGCTTTCACAGATGCCTTATGCAATACTCAGGATTTTTTTTTTTTTTTTTTTTTTTTTTTTTTTTTTTTTTTTGTACTATAGCATGCAGCTGACTTGGGAGGGCAGTCAGTGAGCCTGTTACAGTCTACCTCTGCCACTCTGGAGGTCAGAGCAGCTCAGATCTGCACTGGGGAGTGCTTCATTTGCTGTGGCTTTGTGAGGCTCTGAAAGATCTATCCTTAGCTGCTGACAGTATTCTGAGCAGCAGCATTTGAGGCTTAGCAAGCAAGCATTTTAATGGAGCACTGCAACAATTACAGGGGCCAAGACTGCACACATGAATGTTTGTGCTGTCTATTGTAACAACTTATGAGATCAGAAGAGTTTATGTATAAATTCTTAGAAGTCTATCTTCTGCTTACAAAATGCCCAGAAGTGCAATGCTGGCTACAAATTAGGCTTCCTGAGTTTTTCATTACAGTATTTCACAATAAGCGTATATTACATCCCTGGGAAAACTCTGATTTATGAGACCTTTGAGGTTTAAGTTTTAAGACTCTTTTAGCTTACCAGAACAGAATAAAAATTTTTAGCATATTTGAGAAACGGGGACAGAATTTAAACTTTGCTGATACATACTTGATCATCATTGAACAGACTGACATTCTTTACTATTAAAGGAAATTTGCTCTAACAATTGCCAGTGACCATGCATTTGTCTCCTATTGTTTCAATAAAAAATAAATGTAAGGATTATAGTATTATCATTAAACACTTTAAATCACTTTACAGAAGAGATCAAGATAATAATAATAGAGAAACTAAGGAAGAGCAAGAAACAAAGGAAAAGAAGAATTTAACCCCCCAATATTTTTCTCAGTGTTGCCAGGTAAGTAGCACAAGTAGTCCATGTGCACACTATGGGACATGAAAGGACAAAAAGGCAGATACATGTGTTGATCTCGCTTTACAGCCCAATGCAGAGCTAAAATCTGGACAATCTTAGCTTCTCCTTTGGAGGAGGGAAGCAACACATTCTACCCCTTTCTTCATCTTTCATCTCAGAATTAAAACCTGGGAAAAGTGCTCTGTACTCACTTTTAAAAGGCATAGTCTAGTCCTTAGCATATGGTCTGAAATGAAAATACTTTGCTGAACTTAATAGTAGCTTCTCAGGTGAAGTTAATTTACTACTTTTTCTACACCTAAAAAAAAAAAAAAGTAAACAGATTCTTAATGTTCAATGTACAGACATTATTTACTATTAAGATTCCTGTATGCTTCAACTGGTGGTAATTTTTTTTCCAGTATTATGAATCTTCATTTGGCACAAATTGACTGTGTTCAATATATCCTAATTTGTTCTAGGTTATTATTGCCTTTGCAGCTGAACTTAAGCACTGATTCTGAAAAAAATGAGGAGTGCAAAGGGAACTGTTTTCAAGGCAGAGATAGATAGAAGTTTTATCAGTGTAAGAAGTTCTGGATTTCATCCTCTGTGTAGTTTTTATTTTCAAGGCGGTTTCCCAGAAGCCACACAGAAAAGGGAAACAAAGCTAAAATTGGGACAAGGTCAGCTGGATATAGAAGTGACTGTAACAAACCTCAAATAGTTCTGTTATTTTTGTTTCAGCTAAAGATCACAGAATTTTTATTAGGAATCTAACCTAGATATTTACACAGGAACTGGAAAGAACAACTTTCTGATGGCTGCCCAGCAGGGAGGTTGTGTTCATAGCTGGTGTTAACTTCATACTCAATGCTGACAGGTATTGGTTTAAACTTTGAAATATTGGGAAACCTCCCTTACCTCCCTTACCTCCCTATAGTAAGGGTATAATATATTAGAAAGTGAGAGATTGGAGAAATATTTTGAGCCTATATTTCAATTACTCATTTCTTGGAAATATGTATATATAGATACGCATGTATGTATATCTATATATACATACATATATTAATATAATAATGTAAACACATGTATTTTATCAGAATAAGATATGGTTCTTTTCCATTTTAAGGGCTTCAAAATTAATGTGAGTAAGAATTTCAGGTCTTACTTAAACAAGATACAAAATGCAGATGGTGCATATTTTCCAAGCAGAAATCCATGACTTCAAATCAATTGTTAGGGTTAGTTTACCTCATTTAAAGAAAGACATACTTTTTACTTTAGACACCCCTCTTATAAAAGGAACTTAGTCTATTGTAGATGGAGTAAATACTTGCATGGCTATGGTGTCTTCATGTGGGACTTCACCCTGCTGCCACCCCAAAAACTGCTCAGAAACATTAGGTATCAGATAACACAAGTCACAGAGGTGCTCAGAATTTCCTCTGTTGCTAAGAATAGACATTACTGTTAGAGGTTTCTCTGAGAAGGTGTCTGCAAATTAGAATTCATTTTCTGTCCCAACTAAAATAGCTTAAATTTATTTGTTCTCCTAGAAGACACATTAGTTTTAAATGAGAAATGCTGAATATCCCTCGTTGGTGTTTACTTGGAAGTTTTAGATCTGGGAAGACTTAATTTAGATCATTTCTACATTTTGTTGCCTATGTGCACATACAAAGAATATTCTGTCTTTTTGACTTCCATTTTTGTGATGATTTTATAGTTTATTTTTCACTGTTGAAGAATACAGATATTATTTTCTTTTATATTCATTTAAGTAAATATTAAGGCAATATATAAAATACATAAACAGCATACTGGGAACGTAGGTATACTCTGTATGCTTGCAGTGAAGGCTGCTGTCCATTCTTCTGAAAGACGACACTTGACAATTCATGCGACATGGAAAATACAGAGGTTTTAAATAGGGATACAGCTAAAATGCAATACTCAGCCAAGGGCAACAATATCCCTTGCAAACTGTTTTTAATAGTCACAAACTGCCAAATCCTTTGACAACAGAATTAAGTCTAATTGACAGCTGAAGAAAAGCACACCTGATACTTAGAGATAAACATGTATCATTTTCAGTGTCATAAAAAAGTAGGCTAGATTTAACCTTCAGCCTGGATTCAGAATGTCATGATACAAAGAGAAATGCAGTTTCTTTTCATTCTATCTTGGTCATTATCATACAGGCTAAGTCAGGAGCTGTCTCTAAGTCTTTCTTAAAAACGGGAGCAAGAAGGCAATTTAATGGCATCTAACTGCAAATATACCACAATAGTCTCCATACTTTATGACTATTTCTAAGGACCCTGTAAAGACAGGCCATGTAGAGAGCATCTCACTGGGATTACTCATGTTCTTAACATCATGAATGTGTTAAATTTGTTCTCAAATTATAGTTTTTATTGTTTAATTAGTGAAAGCTCTTGATTCTCATTGCATAAAATTGCAGTAATGCATGAAGATGAAGACTAAGAGATGAAATACTGCTTTTCCTTTTTACAACAGGTAAACCTAGGTGCAAGAAGATGGAGAGTCCTGTCCAGGCTGGGTAGGGAAATCTTGGCCAAGCCCTGAACTCTTTAAGTTTCATCTGGGTACATTTACTTGACAGCTGTAATTTTAGTTTCAATATAAAAGCTATTTATTTACTAATTCAATCTAATGACAGTTGACTAAAGCAGTAATTTCAAATAATTCAAGTAATTTGAAAAGAGAGGATTTTTTCTGCTGTCCACCTTAAAAGAGCACAAGAGTAAATTAAACAATTAGAACTGGTTACAAAGGTAAGCTAAAATCTAAACATAATAAGACACTGTTTTCAGCATTTCAAAAGAACTAAATACAACACATCAGCAGCTTCAAAATCCTTTTGAATAAGTGCACTCAGAAACAACTAACTAGCAAACAAAGCTTTTATGAAGACAGTGTGGTCAGTGAACTTTTGGCTTGTCAATTCTATAAAATGTAGGCCTCTAGAAATATTCCTCACATTTGAGTAAGTAGAAAAGAGCCAAATTTAGCAACAAATGCTCTGGGTGGGGTGTGATGATTTGCTGCTTTTTACAAAGTTTGACAGGAAAGAATTTCTGTAAAAAGAAAAGCATATTTCTTATGTATTGTTAAAATGATGTAATTTTTCTAAAATTTTGAAGGATTGAGAATAATAAAGTGATCAGAATCTCAGAGACCAGTGAGGTGATTTTATCAGATGACTTTATATTTAGCTGAACTTCTATTCTTTTAAAGTAATACAGACACTGACTCAACAACATTCTGTATCATGGGATAGCTGTTTGATATCCTAACATTTATGGTAATTTCTAGGCAATAAAGATAATTCTATCAATAGATAAATCATCTTAGTCTAACAGAGTGGGTCAAGTAGTACAGAATCACAGAATATTCTGAGTGGGAAGGGACACACAAAGATCATTGAAGTTCATCTACTGGCTCTGCACGGGAAAGCCCCAAGAATTGCATCATGAGCAGTACATAAAAATGAATGTCCTTTGAAAATAAAAAGCCTTAGGTTTAGATTTGGGGTTTTTTTTAGCTATTGATTTTATGTAAATATGCACATGAAGATTTATAGGAGGAAAAAGTGATTCAACCTCAGTAATAACAAAAGTGAAATAAGTAGGTAACTGTATCTCATTGTCTTTGGTGAATGTCAAAGCAGAATCAGCATAGTTTCAGCAAACATAGTGTTGGGGTGTTTCCCTTCCCATGTCTTTCAGAAGGGCTATTTTACACCTCCAGTAGGAAATCTTCATGCTTAATGTAGGACTGTAAAATTGCCAAATGAGTATATCAATTATTAAAAAGGATAAGGGCATCAAGGTGGATTGATTCTACTAATATGATAAAAATTGCTCTGCCAACAAAATCTATTAAAAATTGCACTAACAAAGTTGATTTTCTAGGTTTTGATTCAGGAAAGGGATTAAGCACATACTTAAAGTTAACTTTCCTGATCTGGAGGCCTTTAAGAATTAATATGGGCCTCTGAAAATGGCATACAGGGTATTCTGAAATATGCTAGGCTCCCAAATAAAACAGGGCAGAAGTTATAAGCTGATATAACAGTATCTCTTGTACCACCAGAGCTACTAAAAAATCACAACAGCAAAGCCAAACCAAGAGATGCTACACCTGGCTTCAGCATATGACAAGAACAATCCTGCCTTTTTGGTTTTGCTCTTCATTAGTTCTCATTCTGCTCAGAGTCCACAACAAAGTTGCTTGTACCCACTGGATATATCAATTGTTTTAATAAACGTTGTAGTACGTTTGAATTGTTTCAGCACTTTATTTTTGTCTTCCTTTATAATTGCATACTTTAGAGTTACATAAGCTATTTGTTTGATTTCTGAACATCTTTTTTTAGATGTTGCATGGATTCTTAAAATAGGAAAGATATTGTGTATGCTTGTGTCATTAGAACATTGTTCAGCACATTGTTTCATTAAGAATGGATATGTTGCAAACTTTTCATGGCAATTACTGCAATAGAAGGCCTTGTTTACTTTTCTTAAGTTTTTTCCCCTACTTGGTTTCCTATTACTAAATTTAGATAACTTATTTATGATGTCATGGTTCTCACAAAACCTTCATAGGGCTAAGACATGTTGATATGAAAGATACAAAAATAACATGTTGATATAAAATCAAAATGCAAACTCTGGGCAGCATAATTCAGATCCCAATAGTTAAAAATAGAATTGTAGCGTTAAATGAGAGCGAAAAAGAAGAGAGAAAGGAATTAAGATTAGAGAGCAAACCAATACTGATAGGATGTGTTTAAAAGGGCAATGTTGTTCCTCACTGGCATCTATGGATATAACTAAAATCAGCTCTGTGTCATTTTGATAGACAAACATTTAATTCAAATGACAAATGTAATCTTTTTCCTTGAGAGTTATCCAAAACAAATGAGTGCCCTCCCCAAATTATCCATAATGAAAATGCATTCAATGCATTTTTAAATTCAATTATAATTTGCTCAAGTATCATTATTAGACATTAAACTATGAATTCATATGCTTAATTGAGTAAGCATGGTAAATCACACATTATTCATGTTACCTGATAGGATTAGCATGCAAGCAGGTATTAATAAAATAATGAATGGTCTAAAGTCTACTTCTATGAGCTTAAGCCTGCAGTTTTTAAGTTCAGCAAACATGAATGTCCCAAATTTAACTGCTAAATATTCCCAGAAAATACATGATGTGGCTGTATTTAGGGGTTTTTTTTAACATGGGTGATTGAATAATTGTTGAGTTTTTGCAACAAAATCCTGACACTTTTTTTTTGTTGTTCATTTGTTTTTCTCTCTTGTTTTCTGCCTGATCACTGTACTAGGCACATGCTCAAAGCTATTTATGGGTAAAAACACCAATAATGAAACAAAAGCCAGAATACAGAAGATATGAACAACTTCTTAAATATTTTATGATACTTTGAAAAAACAGAAAGGAAATTCAACTGTTCAGACTAAGATACTGTATTTGGCTAAATCTGCATAGGATACAGTAAGGATAGACAAATTACTCAAAAGTGAAAATTTGCTATAGCCTTTGAATCTCTAAGAATTAGACTTATTTAATTATTGTAATGTAAGTATGCATTTCTGTGGAATGTCAGGACTGAAATGAATGAAAAATGTGGAAGAAAAGTGATGGAAAATAAAATTTCCATGAAAAATTGTAATTTATGGGATATGTCTTTTATCGCTGGTCTTTTATATAGTGTATTTGTTTTCCTTTACTGTAAAGCTGTTGAAGAGAGCAGGAAATGTACAAAGCCTAGATACTCCTACTCATCATTCAGAGCACCTAAATTTGACACCAGCTTTGACTTTGATATCGTTGTTTTAAAGTTGATCTAATACTGTTGCCCTGGAAAAGAGCAGTCCTGTCTTTTCCCTCTCCAACCCATCCAGAACTGATTGTTTCTCCCCACTGCCTTGCAGCAGCTACAATGACTTGTTCAGTCTCAGGGAGATCAGGTCAATGAACTAATGTTGCTTAAAACTCGTTATATTCTTCCAGGGTTAACTTGAAATTGATTTACCTTGGTAATAGAAAAGAAGCAGCAGAAATGTGGTGAAAGCTGGACTGTGCATCTTTGCATCAGGCTGTTTTTAGGTCAGCTTAAATTCATCATTAAACTGATCTTCAAGAAGATGTCTAAAAAAATATGGCATGAACAGGCTTTGGTTTCCTCACTTCAATAAAAAGTGCTGATGATATGAAATTTCTCAGTCAACTCTGACTCAGGCTTTTATTCACTTTTCTTGCATGTTTAATGACAGGGGACATAGAGAACATTTTTCACTGTAGTGTCTGCTACATCTGTTGAACATCGCTTCCAGAACCGTATTTACCTTCTCTTAGTTCCTCATCTATAGTCCCTGTTTTCAATCACTCGCTTTATCATGGTGCTGCTCTTTATATCAGTGGTAGATAGTACTGTCAAGATTTATATTGATACATATATTTTCCTATTTATATCAGAACTCATAGTTCAATGCTTAAAAGAGATTCTACTTATCATGCTCCCAACAAAACCTCTTAAAACATTCTCATATTCAGGCTCAGAGGTAATTCTCCATTCTTTCCCAGAATGTCTTTCCTAGACAAAAAGTAGCCCCAGTTTCTTCATCACACATGCCTCTGATATCATTCAGGCTTCTCCACAGCTGTGTTTAAACCCACAAAAGTTTCCATTATTGCATCTCTGAATATGCCATTTCTTTTTACCCTGTGAGACACATGCTACATCTCAAAATTGGTTTTGTTTTTAACATTTACTATTATTTACTTCTTCTTTTTTCCCCTCTAAGGCTGAAAAAAGGGAGGGGATTCATTGACAGTTCCCCTGCAAAGCTGGTTTTCTCTTTCTTGTCTTTGACATCTTGTCTCATCTGTTCCTGTGCATCAACACATGGCCTCCCTCTTCTTCAACCCTACAGAGCAGTGTCCTGCTCTTCCCACTCAGGCTTCCTCCCGTATCATTCCTCCCACTCATCTCTTTAGATCAGGTTCAAAATCTTGCCTCTGCTTCCTGTCATGTTAAGTTTCTAGCATCTATCATCCACCTGTTAACATTTTGGATACGCCTCTCCGAGTTTGCTTTTCACATAGCGAGAAGGCCATGGGCTGTCCCTGTCAACCTGTGCAAAGCTAGCATGTCATCTGCCTGTAAATACTTCCTCAATAGTCTCCTGGACAACATTTTCTGCAAATCTCTTGAAAGCAGCCAGATTCTGTCAAAGGCTGTCAATCCATCATATTGATCAAACTGGCTTTACTGTTTCCTGAACTTCCCTGTTTTAACCCCTGCACTACAAGGGACTTGCTGTAGGTACTCTTAAATTTAAAGGCTTTGGGGAATGGGTTATTTTTTCCTGCTTTTTTCTATGGTACAGTACTTAGTACAGAGAACTCTCAGCTATGACAAAGGTTGTGGCTGCTACAATAAAAAAATCATTATAATAGATTAACAATTATTAATTTGTGCATATAAAAATAATATATCATAACCAAACTCTAAGTCTTTTGTTATTGCTCTAGTATTACATTTGCTACCAGAAAAATGTTTGTTTTATCAGATTAAAAATTGCTTTATCTATTTAAAAATCTCTTCATTCTTTCAATTAAAATATTACAACAATAATTGATGGTTGAATTTCAACTCAACATTGGTTGAGTTTCTGTACTTCAAAATTTTGAATTAAACACTTTGGGATAAAAGTTGCTGGGTGGCACACAAAGAAGGGGCTTTCTTTCACCTCTCTTAGTACAGCCCTTAGTCAAAGAAAAGGGCCATGAATGGCTATGGAAGTTGCTGCTGGTATTATTATGGTAGGAATTCTAATACCATTTCATATTTATACAAAGGAGAGATCATGTTATCTAATTATCTAATAACAAAAAAGTAACTAATTGCAGATTTTAAGCGTATGTATGAATAGAGAAGAAATGCTGTTTTTCCAGATTGGATTCTTTTTATCTTATTATACCTCACCCTAAACATGCTCCTTGAGTTGTGTATCCCTCTGTGTGCTTACAGACAGTAGGCTCATGTTTTGCACAGAAACCCCCTTGCTCAACACCCACCTCCTAGGATAATCCAGAAACAGCATCAGCAATCTAACAGGATGTTCCTTCATCAGTGATGCCATCAGAAAGAGCTGCTGTGTGACCTCAACTTTTGAGAAAAATGTCTCCATCTATAAAGAAGACAATTAAATGATTTGTGTTTATCCTACTACAGTTCTACTGCTTGCCCATTTCAGGTAAGAAATAGTGATGGCTCTTCACAGAAAGCAAACAAGGTCCTGGTAAGATGTAGCCATTCCTTAGCCTCATTTTCAGCAGATCAAAAAGGTCCTGAATATAGAGAGGAGATGAGCTGGATCCATTACCACATGTGTGTTATTCATAGGGTTAGACCTGATTATGCCTTCTGGCATCAAAATAAGAAACAGTAATCTAGTAGTAATCCATGAGGACAGCTCTCAGTCAGAATAATCTAATTTTTTAAGGGTCTCTGCTTTTCAGTGTCCTTTCAGTTGCTGCAGATGAAGACATACTGCTCCAGGGAACCTACTCTGAACTTCCTCAGGTCTCTAGTCCCTCTGTGCTGGGGAGGTCAGGGATGGCCTGTGACAGCTTGGTGATGAAGTGCTCAACACTTAGGACTTTATATATTGAAGGGAAGCATGAAGGAATGGTTTAACAGATGTATTTGTGCCTGCAGAAATTTATGGGCGTGTGGATATTCTGTGCCAGGACTTTTGAGCTGCTGGCAAATATCCTTGCCAAAAGTCATGGAGCTCAGATTTACACAGAGTATATTTGTCATTAGGGTTGGTATTCATCAAATGTAACCTCGGTATCTTGTATTACTAAATGTCTCAATGTGAGTTGTTTTAATTTTTTCCAGAGATAACCCTGGAATTATCTTTAGAGCACTCAACATTCAATCCTCCTCTCAGGTTTTGCCTTTACTCAACTCCCAGCTCTCTGTGTTGAGTGTGATTGGTGACATTTCTAAAGAAAGGCATCATAACTGAAAGTTGCCTCACTGTCAATGTCCGTACTGTTACAGTTGGAGGTGATGGATTTTTTTTTTTTTTTTTTTTTTAACCTTCTGAAATACCATAAAAGCTTTGGCTTCATACAAGATCTCACACTGCTACAAGATGATGACTGCAACTTGAGGGGGTGGCCTCTACAAGCCACTGGCATATGGGTTTCGTGTATTGGGGTCTGTAAAGGAGATACCACTTGCAAGGATTTACAGTGTGCCAGGACTGTGTGCCAGATGGTAAGAGCCATATGAGTTACAGCCTTCTTGAAAGACTTTTTTCCAGTTTGTTTTTGTTTATCATAGAGAATATGCTTCTGGGTTCATAAAGTTTCAGCATGTTCTGCCTACTGCGTCATGGAGAAAAATATTAACTCCATCCTGAATCCAGGCCATCAGGAGAATAAAAATAGTATTTAAAAAAGGAGGTAGGCAGGCCATTTCCTGGGACAGAAAAAATAGTTGGTTTAAAATACATTCTTGCTATTTTAATACTAAAATGAATAGATTGTTACTGCTGTTATTCTCTGAAACGATTTATTCAGAACATTAAGCAGAGTTCTTTTAAACAGGTGTATTTAAACACTCTGCTTATCCTGTTCACCAGGAAATGCAAAGTTTTTCTCGTTAAGAAGAATTACTCACATTTGAGTTCAAGCATATGTTCACTCAGTATCATGGAGGGGCTTCCCCTACCACGAAGACAAACAGTTGGTATAATATGGCAAAAGCCCTGTGATTTGAGGTCACAAGCCAGGGAAGCACATGTAGCTCATGGACATTGGACTAGGTGGAACTCCAGGTACACCCCACATGGTGTGTGGTGAGTAAGGAGTAAAGGAGTGAGGGCACAGTGTGCATCAAACCCCACAAATGTTGGGGGGTCTCAAACCCACAACATTTAGTACTGCGATAAAGAGGCCGCCGAATCAAGGTATTTAACTGGATTGTCCATCTTCTTTGAAGCCAACTACTGTGCATGTGAAAATCCATCTAAACCCACCATTTTTTCACAAGAAGACATACGACCGTCAGGAAAACCGCGGAGGCACCGGCCTGAGGGGAGCCTGAGGGCGGAGAGGCCTCCTCGGGCCCACCCCTCAGGCTGCGGGCAGGCTCTGGGCAGGCCCGCTGGCGAAACGGGAGCTCGCCCTCCCGGCCTGCCGCGGCTCCCCGCTTCGGGTTGGGGTTGGGGTTTGGGGCCCGGGCCGGTGCCGCCAGGTGGCGGAGCGGGCGAGGCGGGCAGCGCTGGGCGGGGAGCTCTGCCGCCGCCGCGTGTTCCTGTTATTGTCCCTAAATAGCTGACCTTGGGAGAGACGCGGCCCCGCGCCGAGCTCCGCGCTGCCGCCCCGCCGCCTTATCTATCAGCCGTTTGTTTAGCTGGGTGAAACCCAGCCCCGCCTGCCCGGCCCGCCAGCAGCTTCGGGGTTTTTCCACCAGCCCCGCTGGATTTTACTAGGCTTCTAGCAGCAAAGTGTCTCGAAGCACGGGGTAATGCCCTGGTTTTAAAGTTTGTGTCCCCCGGGGTGCTTTAGGGAGCGCGGTGCCGCGAACGAGATCAGAGCTGGCTCCGAGCTACACCCAGAATGCCGCAAGTTGATGTGAAAATGAAGTAATCGTAGGTTCCGTATAAATTCCTCTGTTAAACCCCCCACTTCATGCTTCGAATCTGAGTCACTTCAGCTAGACTACAGCTACCATTGACATACAGGCTATGGATGTGATCCAGGAAAACAGGATATTTCGGGACCGGCGAAGGGCATCTCAAGTGTGTATTGCTTACCAGTAAAATTATTCATTTTTGTTGAAACCTGCAACTCCCAGCTGAACCATGCTGTGATAAATAGGGGTAAAACATGGTTTGCTTGACTATTGATAGTAAGCTGCATGCTGCTTTTTGTGAGTGAGAGATCACTGCTGCTTGTGGAGGCGTCCCAGTCTAATCCCTTCCGTAGACAAAATTGACAGCACAGCCACATGGTGTACATGGCAGATGAAACTGCACGAATGCTTTATATTTATGTTATTAAATTCAAAGTGTAAATTGGTAGTGAGAATTCTGTTGTCACCACCAAGAATAACCACCCCTTGTGCCAATTCTACTCCGTGTTTTCTGATACATCTTTGGGTTTCTTGGGTTTTTTTTTTTTGGTTTTTTTTTTTTTTTTTTTTCCCCCCATTTTGTCTGCTCCAAAATATAGAGGCTTTTAGTCAGTCTCTCAGCTCTTTCAGGGATTTTTTTTTTTCTAACTGAGCTAGCACAGTGTTGTTTTCAGGCACCTGTGCTTAAGACATTTCAATGAACAGTGGCATTTATGCTCAGAATGCACTGAACACCCTCATTTTACTCTTAGTTATTTGGAGCCAGTTTGCTAACTTAAATGTGCCAGTGTACATACTTAAGTGGTTGCTTTTTTCCTTTTTCTTTTCCTTTTCTCTATAGTAGTTCAAAAAATATACTTTCAAACAACAAAAATTACAACCCAGACCAAAGTATAAAGTGTTGAGAAGCTCCCAGTCAGACCCAAACTTGTAGCTGCTGATCCAAAGTGTTAAGCCAATTTTTGATACATCTCATATATGGGAGTATATGAGTATGATTCATCACACAGAAGCCCTTTAAAACCAAGCAAGCAGATACAACCTATATTTCCAGAAGCAAACATTCATAAAAAAGACACAACAAGTTTATAGAAAATAATTCTTAACAAACAGATCAAGTTGGGCTTCTTTTTTCCTTTTTTTTTTCCTTTTTTTTTGGTGGCATTTGTTTGTTTTATTTTGATAGAAAAAGACTTTGGAGCTATTTTTCAGAAGTTTGTGCAGCTGTTAGTTTAGCTGGGTAGAAGGAGGTTTTGGCTTTCAGTGTAAAGTAAATATTTTCAGGGATCAAAGAGGTGGAAAATGGGGTTGAGGTGAGTGTGTGTGTTGAGAGGTCTGTGTGGGCTATTACACAAAAAGGTATTATGTCTATGTTTTTGTCTACCACACATCTAATACCCAGCCAATGAACAAAAGTGTATATCAGCTTATATTTTGGATAATTTGAATAAAACAAATCCAGAAAGCAAACCTGAAGTTCTTGTTCTTATGGTCTGCTTTCTCCCTCATGGCTCCACGAGGTATGGTGTCTGGCCTCATGTCTTGCCACACCTTTCTCTACTGACAGAAATGCTTTGATTTTCATTTGGAGGGATTTCAGTTAACCACTAGCTAGAGGTCAAGAAATTCTCCATTCATGTGGAGATGAGCCCTCAATTTGAGTGTTCTCCTTAATCCAGCTACTATACCTCAAGGTTTGTCTTAAAAGCAGGTAGAAGGATCTATTGGGTATTTTAGCTGTCTCCAGTTTTGAGAAGAGGATTTTGGGATCTAGGCACAAATATTCATAAAACAGACACCTCTAAAGCAACAGTTTGAAGCAAGGGCCTAAGCCTGAAGGCATCTCACAAGGCGAGGAATGGAGGACCCAATGGAGGCATCTCACAGCTCTTTCCCAATAGTGTGACCAAAATGACACCACTGCACCAAAATGTAGCTGTCTTTAGGTACAGGCAACCAAACCCCAGAGATGGAGCAGGAGACAGGTTGCAGAACCCCTGAGAGCATTCAGGGCCCTGAGAGATATCGGCTATCATGAACACGAGAATCAAAATAACTGTTCGGAGATTTCTACACCATTCCTTAACATTTTCTTTATGCACAGCAAAGAGGAGATGTAACTTGTCCCTGTCACAGAAGAGGAAGAAAGCACAACACTCTCATCAGGCCTGCAAAAGCTGCACAGAGCTCTTTCAACCTGAAGTCTGATGGTTCAGGAACAATCAGGTTGAAGGGACCACCTCAGCTTCCTGCCTGAACAAAGTACCTGCTCTGACTCCCCGTGCTTTTGGTCCTTACTTTCACGGGTCCTTGAGAGTTCCCTGGTCAGTCTCTGCTGCCACCTTCTCTCTTCACAGAGTTTGCATTTGTCAGTCTCTGGTACAGAAGTCATCAACTTCTGCTGCTCTGTGCTGCTCTGTGTTTGTAGAGAGCCTCTCTTGAAATTATTTGGAGAGCCATTCATGCTCTACTTCTTCAGATCATCTGCCTCAAAATTCCTCCTAAGGAATATGCATTTAGAAAATCAGCCAATTACTCTAATGGTGGCTAACCTGAGGGGAAGGTAGGAAGAGGCTGGGGGGGTTCAGGCATTGTAATATTTGAATAAAAATTATCCTTTAAGATGTTTCTAAAATTATTTAAAATTTAGATGCATGTTTTTCACCAATCACTCAATTTCATAATTTTTATTAGTTTTTTAGGCACAATCTCCAGATTAATCTTAAAATAATTTTCCTTGACTAACTAAAAGAGGTGTTAAGAACATCTTAATTATGCTTTGATTCAGAAAAACAGACAAATTAAGTAAGTCCTAAAGAGCTATGCAAAACTGGAACCAAAATTACTAGTGCTACTTGTATAATTTTGACCTGTATTAATTTGCTACCTTTTTCTTAATTGTAAAAGATTACTTCTCTCTCTCTGCAGGGGATTTGAGCAGTCAGAGTATTTGACCCATTAGGTTAAGCTATGGGTCTTTTAGCACTCTCATGGAAATTTTATTTTTCTTCTTTGCCTTAATTTAAACATCATCTCTGATTTGTCATGAGCAAGGAAAAAGATCATAAAGGGTGACAATGGTTCTATCCAGTGTTAGCATGCCCAGCCTACTAGCAGTGTAATATTTCTTTTAACAAATATGCCAGAGTTCTTATGTCCAGAACTGGAAGAGTTCAAAAACACTCCTAAAGCATGGGGGAGAGGGCACTGAAAGAGTACCATGGGTGAGTATGCAGAATTACTTTGAATAAGTAGGCTTTTGAAAGAGCAGCCTCAGAAAATACTGCTGCTTCCTGAGAATGCAGTTCGTAACTTTAATAAATGCTCTGGATGGTAAAGCGACAGAAAATGATTCGGATTGAAATCCTTCACTTTGTCACAGGACACATAAACGAGATAGAAATTACCTAGATTTCCCAGAGATTAATAATCAGTCATGTAGGTAGCTATAGCTGGTTCTTCTTGTTTCAGCACATAGCTTTGTTGACTGGCCAGAATATCAAAAACTCATGGAGTTTATTGATTGTTTCTGGATTATCTGAAGAAATTGTTTGATAACAGTCCACAATTGTTTTGAAACAATTTCAGACACATTCACTAAAGCATGTTAGAACTGCTGCTTATCTCTCAGGATCAAATGGATAAACAAGGCTTTTGTACATACATTTGAAAAAGCTCTGGGGAAAATTAAGCAGAATTTTATTTGCAAATGCAAACTCAATATCAAAGTCTACCATACTGGCAACTTTAATCAAAGGCCCTCTAGACTTTATGATTTGTTACAGACAGCATATATTTTGAACAGGAACTGGATAAGTATGATGGAGGAAATAGAATCTATAATATATGCCTCTCAGACATTCTGCATCCATCAGTAAGATGTGCATAAAATTACAAAGGGTGAAACAATTAGGACAAAGGTGTTGTCAAGAAGGTATATCACTGGGAGCATGGCATCGCTGTTTTTGGAAAAAGGGGCATAATGAAGAAATATATTGGCCAGATGTTATGAGACAAAAGGGTTTAGGAAGAGAAAAGTGTGCTGAAATTAAAGCTGATGTCCATGCAGTTATTGGGGAGGAAAATGATTATGCTTTTTATTGGCCTGAAGGGGTTGTAAATGAAAATGTTACAGTAGGATGTGAATCTTTTAATACAGATTAAAGGGCTGAGAATGAACAAATGCCATTTCCCTTCCTAACAAGCTACCTTCAGAATAAAACTTAGGCTTAAACATGTCATGGGAACCATGTTTGGTATGTTACATGTGGCTCTGTTATTTGTGAATCCATTACAATGAACAGTAATTAACAAATATATACACTTTATGTGTATGTATATATAAGAAACCATCCTGATTTATGAAGATTTTGAGCTATGTGTTTAAAGAAAGCCTCTATTTAAGCCCCATTGAATTTATAGCTGTGCTTGTATCTTTTCTTGATCTGGGATCTTAGGCAGTTACTTTCCTTTTCTGGGCATCATGACATCTTGAAACTCACATTTTTCAAGGCAGAGTCAATATGATATGCTACAGAAAAGTATTTTCTCATGAAGGCTTTGTTATTGTTCCCATTTTCTTTCATCTCAAATAAAAATAACTCATGCTGAAAATGCAGTCTGTGTATACTGGCAATTAAAAACAAATCAGGAAATCTCTCTGCTATATTAAATCACACATGCCTAGTTATGATTTAACATGCTGGGGAATGAAACCAAATTCCACCCTGAAGTATCAAACGCTGCTTTGTAAACACTAGGTTTCTCATTCAGAATAACTTTTCCCCCTCATGCTTATACCATTAATGTATGCATCCCAAAATTCCTGTGGAGAATGAAATTATTGAGTTGACTACCAGTAAACACATGTGGTTCCTGTTTAAAGCAATGTTCCAGGTAAGTGAAAATGAGAAATCTTGGAGAGCAGCCAGGTTTGCTTTTTCAAATGCAAGCAAGCTATCTTGCAATTGGCTATGCTCCTTCAGTGAGCAGGCAGCAAGAGGAGACATTAAAAATAGAGAGGAAGCAAGAGAGAGAAAGAGCATGTGGGAACCTAGCACAGCACCCTAGGTACAAGTTCTGCCTTTGTTTTCACTGAAGGAACCCCATCGAAATAACTACTGCAGGAAATAAACCTTGGTTTACCAAGATATTCAGTAAACAAAAAAATAACTGATATCACAGTACCTCAAAGTGAAGATGTGCCAAAGATTCTGATGTAGGACATTCAGCCAAGCTTCTTAGTCTCATCAGAACAAGTTAATTCTCTTGTTTTTCACAGATCTATTTCAACTGCTGTCTCTCCAAGCAGTGAGACAGTACACTGCGTGTATGTAAAATATTTTCTATGAATAAGCACAGAGTCATGAGGCTGAGATCCAAAGCACATGTAGGCAGTTCTATGGAGAGTTAATATTGAAAAGTATGATGATGATTATTATTAATACTGACTTCTGAGGGAATATTGAAACAGGCCTAAATGGAGATAGCAAGTTCATATGGCTTCAATACATGATGGCAGTAGAAAAACAACGTGGTAATTTGATGCTGCACACAGGGAAGCTGTATCAGAGGGGAAAGAGAAAGCTGCAGGAAAGTGTCAGTGTAAACACTACCTGGAATTCTCTTTTTAGATTCCTGGCCAGGATACATTGCCAGATAAACGACACCTAAAGAGCAGCAAAATACCAGGGAAATGTTCAAGGTAAGACTACAGTCTTGAGAACACTTTTTTTTTTGCTGGGAATGACTGAAGACAAAGGTATTTTAAGTATGTAGATTTAAATGCCAAAGAAATGCAAGGATAACAATTAGAGAACTTTTGGAACTTGGTATCAGGGACACTTGGTGTGCTTGTTGACCTTGCATACATTTTTCTCAGCCTCTGTCATTTAGACTAGCTGCTAGATATGATCTGATTGCAGTGAACTATCTCAGGACATTTGTCATCTCTGATGCTTGCAATTAGCCTCGTCCAAATGTTAGAACTATGGGCTGTTGAGGATGTGGCTGCAGGCAGAGGGGAAATCAAACCAGGCCCTGTTGGAGCCTGTCTCAGTCAGGAAGGCTGGCAAGGCAGCTCGTAAGCTGGTGCACCAGAGAAGACCCTCATTTGGGTGTCTCATTCAAGACAGACAGGGCCAACTTGCTGCTCAGGCAGAGCAGTAAGTAGCCAGCAGTAGCAGAGCCAACAGCTTTGCCTGTGCCAAAGGGCACAAGGACTGTTTGTAAGAGGAGAGCTCGCTGCATAAACAGCAAATTCCTGCCTACTTCCCCTCCTCCTCTTCCTCCTCGTCCTCTGCTCCCTGGCTGAGAAAGGGGTGAGAATTTGCCAAAAGACAAGCATTGCTAAACTCCTGTTTTACAGACACCTCAAAATGGTCCACTGCTCCATCTCAGTTTGACCCTCATACTCCAAGGTCTTTCCAAATTCTTCCAGCCCCACCATCTGCCCCAGTGCCCATTACATATCTTTTAAGTCCTTTCTCTCCACTGGTGTGCTGAGCCACCTTAGTCTTTTCCCACCACCAATTTCCATACAGGACATCCCCTGAGACAAAATCAGTTCTCCCTGTATATAAGTTGCTTTGAGAGATTCATTTTTACCACCCAAAAGACAGATGATTAGTCACATGAGGCTGATTTTTTACTGCCTCGAAGGGACATCCTAGCTTAGGATAGACAGGTTGATATAGTAACTTTTACAGGATGAATGTGAGTCCCAGACTAGGTCTGCATCAGCCAGCAGAACTTGTCAGGGTGTGGGAGTCCCTCATGTGCATGGCTCATGCATTTTGGGAGTTTTTATTCATCTAGATTTCTTCTGATACAGTCTGGAGTTTAAGTGCACAGTAGCATTTGAAGTGTCACAGGTCTGGTTTATGCCTGCATCTTCTGATTTAGATCTGCCTGGGAGAAAACCTTGTGCATTCTGAGGCAGCTCCACATTGTAACTCAAACCACAGAAAGTGGAGAAGATTTGAATTAAAACTCTGCTGTAGATGCACTCTCAGATGATTTCCAAATATTCTTGAGAGCCACTTGTAGGAGATTTGGTTTTCAAAAGTCTTTGCAAAGAACAAATTAATTGTATCCATCAGTTTGCTCTTATCTATCACTGTGTTAATTTTTCCTAAGAATTTTAATGGGCTAGACATGTCTACTATTACAGAAGTTGAATTGTTTAGTTCTTATCATTTTATATTAATCTGTGGTGCTTTTCAACTCTCTATTCAATTATGTTCTCATCTATTTTTCTTTGCACTGAAATAAGGCTGTAAACAGGGTCCACAAACATAATATTGACTGTGTAAAGCATCTCTCCTCAATCTATCACGTGAAAGGAGGTTGTTTTATGTGAGGAATTTTGGAAGATCTTTGCCAGATTTTCTGCCTTTCAAAGGTTTATACCAGTTAGAACAGTGAACATATCACTGAATAGATGGTGAGTAAAATCTTCCCATTCAATGAGACTAGGAGATCAGATACTAGATCAGACACCATGTCTGAGAGATTATCTTAGAGGCCTTTCTTGGTCTAAGTGTAATTGTCATGGCTCAGTGGGACAACAGGGAGCATAAACAGAGGAAAATAGAGGATTTCCTGTGAATATGTAAGAGGTAGTGATGGGCACTGATAGGAGTTAATATAAAAATGAGCCAGGGTCTGCTGCTGAGAAATGTAATGTTTGCATGTCTCTTGTATGGGCTGAAACTAAGGAGGGAGAAGGGTCCTAGGACCTGTACTGTGGGAAAAGAAAGACTAAAACTCTGGAGAAAGGACTTCTCTTGAATCTTAGGTTCACACATTCTGATCAGCTTTGCAGCTTGTTATTTTTCACCCTTTCTTTGACTCCTAGCGATCATGTTCAGGTAAACAATGCTGCTTCTCAGAAAGCTGAGAGTTCCCAGGATATCCCTTTTCAGCAGCCAGAAGCTGGCAGTGCAGGGCCCTTCTGTGTGTGCACGAAGACTGCAGGGCTGTAAACTCTTGGGGCAGGGACTGGCCTGTCTGCCCTACTGCAGTGGGGTACCCTGCCTGTAGAATGGCTCAAAGGCATCTGGAGAAATGGTAATTTCAATATAAGGGAAGTCATAATTGTGAACACGAGAATAATAGCAGGAAAAATAATCTTGTCCTTTCCATGTGGCAGTGCCATGCGATACAACAAAGGAACACTGGCACTGAGTTAAATCTGACTCAGTTAACACTCAGTTAAGTCTGAACTACTGAGCTCTAAGTAGATGTGCAGGAAAAGATAGCACACAATAGGCCAGAGAAAGAAACACAGTTAATTCAACAGGACTATCTTGCACATGCATTTGTTGTGGGGAGAGCTACTGAATTTTGATTTTTTTTAGGTCTGATGCAGCCAAATTTACAAGGAAATCAGGATCATTCATACTTTTTCTCTACCAGCAGAAATGTTCATCTGATAGGATATGATCTCTGTCATCTGCAATGCATGATGGAATCATTTGGAGTCATGTTTTAAAAAACATTAATGAAAGCAAGAAGACAACTGGAAAAACTGCAAAGAGAAAGTGCCAAAACAAATTAAGTAACTTTCTCCAGAAAAATTCTGAAGCAAGGCTTCAAGTGCAATTTAGGACATCATATAGAGGGAATAAGATACAGGACAGAAGATAAGCTCTCTTCTGGAGCTTGAAATTAAATTGTGAATCAGCAAGGTACAGAAATATAATGCAAATATTTCAGACAGGAGGTGCTGCAACTAAGTCCCTGTGAATATTATATAGCTAATTACTTTTGTGTTTTCTATATGAACCTAATTTTAGGTCTTTTTAATAGATTCACAAATAATCTTCTGGTAACAGTATTTGTGGTTTAAAGCATCTTCTCTTATTAAAATTGGGAATCAATTGCTGCTTACCAAACAAGTTTTGGTTTCTGAAAGGCGTATCTTATTTATTTACAAAATTCTGTCTTAATTAGGATTTAAGGGGATTTTTTTTCTCAAACAAAAATGTCAGACAAGGAAAGGGAAAATATAGATGCCTTTTTTTTTTTTTTCTTTTTTCCCTGAAGTGTCAGCATTTGATTTTTATGAAAGGTACTGGTTTGTGAGGATGCAGAATATCTCAGGCCATAGAAGAGGCTGGAACTAAGATAAAATTGAGGATTGATTGAAGGGCATTGATAAAATGTAACCACTTTCATGACACAGAGTTCAAATGACTTTATGTTACCGATTGTTTGAAACAAGAAATATACACAAACTAGGAAAGGCATAGAGAATGCAAACACAATCAGGTTTGCCAAAAACAAAGCAAGCTCTCACTTAGTTTATTAATTTCTCAGCCTATGAAAAATATATCAGGCTTCATTCCAAAATACTCTATTGTCATTCTGAGAAAAACAACTCCAAACAACCTTGGAATGTCTAAAACAGTTTGAAATGAATGAGTTAGCATTCACATTTTGGAAGAGTTCACAAAAATGTTGACAAGCACTATATTCTTCTAACAAGTTTCAGATTTGACGGATTTGGGTCTTTACACAGAGTTCTGGGGTTTTAGATTGAAGACTGTTTCTCTTTTTGCAGCTATCCAAATTGGCTGTTGCCATTGTCCCTGCAGCTCTCACATTTTACAGGGAGAAAGGTGCAAAATGCAAAACTGAATTGAGGAAAAATCATACAAGGTCACTTCAGTAGGCTGCAGGGGAGGCATCCATGACCTGATAGCCTAAGCATCGGCCTGTTGTAATAATTTGTGCAATGCTGAATAAAAAATAGCTAAAATAAGATCCATGCTGTTGTGAAAGTTTAAACAGAGCTTTCAATAACTTGCTTTTTATCCTGCATCCAGCAGTGAGCTTGATGCCATGGGGTGCAGCAAGTCAGGGTGTGCAAGTGCACTGCTCTGGGATGCTTTTTCACCAGGTGCAGGTGGTGCATTGTGGATTGTAGGATGCAGCATGGTTCCTCATGAAGTGACAGCATCCACATCACCCCCTGGAGGTGTCTGCAAGTATCTGGACTCTCAGGAGAGGAGAGCTTGTGATCCACACTCCACTGTATGTGTGTGTGCATGAATGTGTACTTGCTTGTGTGTATGGTGCAATAGTCCTTCTTGGGATTACTTGTAGAAGGTGACTTAGAAACTTATGGGTATTTATGAGCATTTCATGGTATATAATACTATTATTTACTTGTTTTGTTATTGATATTGGTCATGATTATCAGTTAATGATGTCATTAACAAAACACTGTGCTTCTAGTTTGGTTAAGCTAAGTGCAATGAGCAGGTTTTCCCTGGGACAGGAGAAGAGAGGAGAAATCTCTTCTATTTCAGGAACAGGAGAGAAAGCAGGTTGCCAAAGAAGAGTGGATAAGCAGCCCTACATTAGCAGCACAAATGGATTGGCAGAGGTGGATTCATGGGCTACACAGAAGAAAAAAAATCTAACCAATATAGATCATGTTGATGGTAGGAAATTAAGTTGAAGGATGACCCCTGGAGAATTTTTGGACAAGCCCTGCAGAAACACTTTCTCACACATGTTAGTGGGGGTCTGAGTAGTGGAAGTAAAGGTGAAAACAGAAACTTTCCTGGACCAGGGGAACAGTCAATACCAGCTGCATTTGAAGGCATTGGGAAGATACATCATGAAGAGCTTGACGAGCTTCATGGAACAACTGAAGTTGCCAGCCGAGGTAATGAAGAGAGAAAGAGCAAAGTCTGGGACTTAGTAAGGGAAAGGACTAAGGAGAGATGCCCTGGTAAATTATAAAAGGGAGCATAGACAGAAAGGCTCATTTCAGAAATGGAGGTAAATCTGCTGTTGTTTTTCATGGCTTTGGAGAGAACAAATACTCCAAGTGTAAACCTGAGCAGTATGAGCTAGGCTGCTGTAGAAGAAGGAACATGACTGCTCCCTATCCTGTGACTACATCAGCTACACTGCTGCAGCACTTGTCTTGTCCATGCATACAAGTCTCTGGCAAAAAGACTAGAAGCTGAACCTTGAAAGAATTACAAAACCTTAGTAATTTTCAGGAAAAATAGGGAATGTGTGGTATCACTAAGATTATACCAATAAAAAACCCTACCACTTTTTACTGCCATACAATTTATGGGATTCTATATTTGTGTGGTGGTATTGTTTATTATGCTTGCATAGTAGCTACTTCCTCTTCAAAATCGCTCACTTTTAATAATCTCCACAGATTTTTGGCTACATTGAAATGTTACATTCTTGAATATTTCTTAACTTCATCCAACTTTACTAATAGCAGGTAAATTATTTTTCTTTAATTTGTTGATTTGCAATCAGAGACTAATGGTGGCATTTCTCACCAAAAATAAATTGGAAAATATTAGTTTTTTGGTACAAAAAGAATTGAAAACTATTTTAAATGTGCTGATTTGGAAGTATGGGATGGATTACTGAGACTCTCAGTGCTGTTTCTTATTGTGATAGTATAAATATAATTAATGATTCTCAATCATTTTCAAATCTTTCAATAACAATCAAAGCCCTTTCCTTGCATTTTAACTTTGATAAAGCTTAGCATTATGAAAACATAAGTGTGAATATTGAAATTATTTATATATTTATATATAGGTATGTATATCTTTAAGTCATGAGGAAATGTATGTAGAAAACTTTTGAGGGAAAATAAAACACTGTGATATTTTTTACATAAAGTGTAATTGTGAAAATTATGATTAGATAGGTAAAATACCAACCGTTATTAAATGAGTGGGCTCTTGCTTTCACATATACTTAAAAATCTAATGTCAAACTGACTGTGACCAAAGTATTGTTGGAAGAAGTTGGTTCAGCATGACTTTTGGCACCTTTTGTTCCCTTTCTGATACTTTCTTGAGCTGAACACTCTTTTTCCTTTACCAGTTTTATGAAAAGTTTGTTAACTTTTACAGCTCTTCCTTTCCTATCATAAATTAAAAGGCTTAGGGAGGAGTTGCTCCCTTGAGTTACTTCTAAGTTCCGAAAGTTTTGGCACAACCAACTTTTAATGTTCAGTAACTTTCTAAAGAATACGAGCTTTCTGAGAGACCTGCAACAGCTTCATCCTGTAACTTTGGGATTGCATTCACTGCTCCAAAGAGGAGTGGCCTTTCAGTTTGGCACAGAGACAGTGTGGTCTGATCAGTGCTGTCAAGTGTTTGCTGCTCACAAGTTATTGGAATGAGGAGGTAGCCAAGAAAAGTTGCTATGGTAAAGGATTGTTTTGATTTAAAAAAATAAAAATAGGGAGGAGGGCAGCACAGACCTACCACCAAGAATGACTCTGTTGTAATATTGTATTATGAATCAAAATAATGTAAATACTGTGTTAGTAAAATGACAGTTCTGAAGGCAGTGGTGACGTAGGGCTGAAAACAGATTAAGGTGAAAAGAAGTGAAACAAATTGCCTTGGGAATTAATAAAGACAGGATGGAAGATTTAATTTTTAGATCAGATCTATAATTAATTTTCAATTGGTAGTGACTAAGCTGTATTGTATGAACAGTAGTAGTTTAAAAGGGAGACCAAACTTTAGGGAAAAACCTAATGAAACTGACTAATTTTTACATGGGTTTTGAGCTCCCCCAGGTATTTTCTATGGCAATTTCAAGGCTCCATCCTGTGCATTATTTAAATTATTTTTCAGGTAAACTGGATTGGCTTCATCCTAAAATTTCAAATTTCTCACATGGTTAATGAAGCCATTGTCTTTGAGGTGGCTGGTCCCCTCCTGTCCACTCAAATTCATATAACAATGGTCAGATATGCAAACCATTCTCTCATCCCCTTTAATTCAGTGATGCTTGTGAACTTTACTGGATTGGAGCGTTCTCCTTATTTTGAAAAACTTTCCTCCTGGGGTGGGGAACCAAGACTGACAGAGTGAGTGCTTGCTTGGAGATCTGTGCAAGCCAATATTCATCCAACTTGCTGTCAGCAGTTTATAGTCATGCACATCCTTATCAGATGTTGTGCTTCCAGACAAGAAAATACCTTGATGTTTGCTATATTTTTTTTTTTTACCAAACTGTGCCTGCCCTCAACAGAGAGTGTGGGGAAGTGGGAGGAAGAGGTTTTTACCTTGGCTGGCACAGTGCAGGTAGACCAGTCGGGATCACTGCCAAGGTGACACAACAAGGAATGGATCTTGTGAGACATTATGTCACATAATGGAATGTGGGAATGGGAAAGGAAGCACCCAAGCCAGTGGAGGTTGTGTGCTGGGTTACACAGGACTTATCAAGAGAGGCCCAGCTCTAGAACGGGCCAAAACTTGAGATGAATCTTCTACCTTCCAGCTGCAGGAGACAGGGGAATTGGAACAAGAGTTTGGGCAGTGAACACAAGAGAAGTATTTAACTGCCAGGAGTGTAGTGTTTATTGTGATCGCTGCTGTAGGGGAGCTTAGACCAGGATCTACACAGCTGAGCAAGACATAAATAAATTACCTGCAATACCCTGTTCATACACAATGCTCTACACCCATAGATTTCAAAGTTCATTATTCATAATTTTCTGAGGGGAAAGCTGTGGTGGAAGACAAGGGAATGACTTCTCCATGGTTACCCAGAAAAGCCGTGATATACTGGGATAAGGACGCAGTTCTCCCAAATGCCAGGGTGCAGCTGCACACATGAGAAACCCCTCTTTCCATGTGTGCTGGTGTCCTGCTCTCTATAAAGGATTTTCCTGGCACTAAGGTTGTGTTTCTTGATATTTCAACGTAAATAGTAAAACATCCTGCTAATCTAATAACTAGCATAGGCAGATTTCATGCTCGAGCAGAGAATTAAAATAACCATCTTCACAGTTTTTAAGAACATGACCAAAAAGCAGAATCCATTTTGCCTTTTCATTCTATGTATCCATGTGACTCTCTAACATCATCTGTAGGAGATCATAGATAGCCTGTGATCTGTTCTTTCACCTTTGCAGATGAATTACTGTTTTGTTTTTTGGCTAACTTGTTCGATGGGTGATACAGGATTGTTGTCTTGAGTAAATTATTAATGGTGATGTTGCAGGCTGAAAAGCTCAAACCCATCCTCTTTCAATGGAACAGCAAAATTTGTGGCTAACAAGTAGGTTTCAGCCTTTATTTTTCCAGTGGGATAAAACCACATCCACAAAGGCCACTCCTTCTGAACGTGAAGTGATTCAAAGTGCCTCTGGCTGTGTCTCCAAGCCAAAGAGAATGGTATAAGTGTAGGGCCACTCACCAAGGCAACCAAAGATGAAAAATCTATGGAAAACTTGCAATGAAACATTCCTGGAGTCATCTTTGTAGCAGAAATTATGTGCAACAAAAGGACAATTGATGTTAATAATTCATTCAGTTCTAGAAAGGACTTACTATGGTTTCCTTGATTGAAATGATAGCTAAATGATGTCTGTCCAAGATTTTGTGTGCCCAGTGGGGAAGATGTAGCCTTGATCTGCCTAGAACCTCTAGTAAATCCATGACTGCCTTAACACATCATTAACAGAACAGTTTAATACATACAGTATTAAAATGATCAGATCCTTTGAAAGTCAGCCAAACAGCACAGAAACTCATTTCCAGAACCGACTTTAACCTCTTTATAGTTGTCCTTCTTGTTCTCTTCAAAAACCACATGGTGAGAGAAAGTCCTGAATTCTTACCTTTTTGCCTGCAATCAGGAGCAAATTCTCAAGCTGCTCTGCATGTCTTAATTTTAAGCTGATATAGTCAGTTCTTTTTTCTCTACCCTAGGTGTTGTTTCAGCATGTTTACACACTTTGTCGCATGTGCTGTCCAAGGTGTAGAGAAAATTCTTCTTGCACCCTTGGGCTGTGCCTCAGGTGTTCTGTTTGGAGCTTTCTGTGGGCTGTTGTTGAAGACAGTGTAGGGCTGAAGACTGGGGAAAGCCTGGAGGAAATATTTCCCAAGTGCCGTCAGAAGCATGAGCAGTCAGGGCATAGTCTGCATTCCTGGGGCAGGGAAAAGGCACAGATGCTGTCAGTGATGAGTTTGAGGAGCAGCTCCACCACTGGGTGTGCCAGTGGGGTGGATGGATTTTTGCTGCTCACAGAGTGCTCACGGCCAGTGCTGGGCCAGGGCTGGTGCTTCTGAGTCTTCTCTTCTTCAGCATCCCTGACTCCTCCAGTTCTTACACAGTGTCTGTCAGCAGCTGTGCCTACATGCACAAAGCCAGGCAGCGATGGGGCTGAATGCAGCTGGTGGCAGAAACCTGAATGGGAATAAATTACACCTGTATGAGAAGCCTATGGGTTGCTGTCAGATCACTGGTTTTGTTTTCCTTGTCTGTCTTCATTTTGCAAAATGGTGGGTGAGGACCTGAACTGAAAGGCTGTTAAGAATCAAAGTTTTTTAATGCTTTTTGGCCACATATTGAGAGAGAGAGAGAAAACTATTTACTGAGGAATTTCATCTGGAACCTAGAAAACTGCTTGCCAAAACACAAACGAAATGAGCACTCTATGTCACAGTCTTTAGGAAACACTGCATTTCTTTCTATTTTAGAAGCAGCTGGTTATTGCTGGATGGTGACAAGGCAGAGGATGGCAGTGGAGGGGTCACCCTTCCACAGAGCCATTTACCAAGCTCTGATCTAAAGGCAATCTTTAAAAATAAATGAAAAGAGGATGCAGTCTGTGTGAATTCAGAGATGACCTAGCACACAGTTTAAAGATGCTTATAAGAGGAGATTTCAGTGTGTGTGTGGGATGCTGGAGAACTGCCCTATGTTTGGATATGCAAAATAAAGATCTGCTTTGTAAAGGAGCTGAGCACCTGGAACTTTCTTTTGACATTAGCCTACTAGTCAGATAAAACAGATAAATGCTAATCTAATCAATCTATTAAATAATTATTTTTCAATGAAATAGAAGTTAAAAAATGTTAGTAACAAAACTCTCCGGTCTATACCTTTGCATAAATAGTGTGTGGGTACAGAATGCTAAATTGAGGCTACACCGATACATTGTGTATATACAGAATATACACACATACATATGCCGTCTCCCACCCCTATCTATAGTAGAAAAGGCAGGATAACTGATGAATGAGCCAAGAAAAACATTTGTTTTGGATGATACCTTTTTAGAACTGACTTCTCTGCAGAATTCAAAAAATACGCTTGAAATTAGAGAGGACTGTTTATAGAGGATATAAAAAGGTAGATGGAAGAAGAAATCACTTGGAGAAATGCTAATCTCCTCCTCCACAAACTGCCCTTTGCTGTGACCCTGACCTTTACTTCTGTCGGTGGAAAAGATCCTTAAATATTTGTTGTGATATTTTGGGAATAGACAGGTACAGATAGAGCTGTATGCTGCCTACTCTGACTCATTCCTTCCCTGCAGATGAAGGTGTAAGGAAAAATCTATCTAAACATGCTTATAGACACATTATTTGTCATGCACTAAAGCATGCCTGTTTAAATTAAAACAGTCCCTCAAAGTTATTCATTTTTACTAGTGCAACACTGAGCTCTGAAACACGAAATAAAGAAGTAGTGATTTCAATAATCATCATACTTGCATATTTCCTTACTGCCCAATTACTTAACTTCTGTACTGTCTGTGGTCACCTGGCCACCCTCTTTGCTGAGCGCATTTGTTCCGTCACAATCCGCAGCCCTCCGTGCTGTGGATGTCCTGTTCGTCTACACCAAACGTGGTTTCACACAGGAGAGAGACTGTGAGACATGCAACTGTGAAAACCATTTCTGCTTTTATTAATGCTGTTACCATGCCTGCCACTGCCAAGTGCTGCGCAGTAATTACAGCAAACCACTTAATATAGTGGCCAGAGGGAGAGGAGGAGACTCTTCCTCTCTTAGTGGCGTAGTCAAATGCAGCAGCTCTTTTAGGGATAAAAACGTGCACACAGCTGGCTTCTGGGCAGTTGCTTTTGTTCACTGAAAGACTCGCTGTAACTACACATAAACAAAGCATGAATTTCACATTCTTGGCATTATAGTTCAAGATCTCTGGTTGATCTTTCGGAGAGTGAGTTTCTGTCATGCACTCCAAGTTTTTATTATAGGAACATCAAACAGGGTATGTGTTGATCATGTTCCTTGAACTCAGGTTCTGAAAGTCTTTGGAATCTGTCCCTCTTTCCTCTGTGATAATCTCAGGATGTAATCAAAACCCTTTTGAGTAAGAAGGTAACCTGGAAAGGATATATTGACCTAGTCCAGTGCATACTGGCTGCTACCCCTTTGCAAATAAGGCTCCTTTCAGATGTGTTGCTGTTTGTACACCTGAAACTGGTGCTTATCTGTGCAAGAGTAAGCCACTCTGTTTAAATGAATGACGGAAAACATAAAATCAGTAGGATATCCTGTACAGAGCACTGGGGGATTTTTTTAGTGTTATCAAGTTTATGCCATATCAGTAATTTGAAATTACTGTTGAGCCAATAGCACCTTGTTATAGGAAGAATGAACTCTGTGATAATTTTTGATATGATTATTTGGTTTACTGTACAGCCACATTATACTTTGTCCAATTGTTTCTTTCCTTAAGTTCAGGGTTGGGTTGCAGTATTTCATACCTACTTTTGCATGACCAGAAATGACCCATAACACGTGTGACATGTGACAAAACAATTGAAAGCCAAACTCATACTTGCAATTTTAAAAACCCTTAAGGGATTGTAGCCTCCTCCTAACTTGTTGTGTTTCTGTAGTTAAAAATCTTACTTATTATAACTAAAATATGGGTTTCATAAGCTAATTTAAAGCTGAAATGTGACTTGTCTTCTGTGTGTCACACAGAAGAATGTACTATCCCTTAAAAATTAATTCATCTATCTTTTTGGAATTGCTTTGCAGCTATGATGCAGAGATAACATAACAGTGTCAAACATGTCTTCTCTTTTCAAAAGAAAGCACCAAACAGCTGGGAGTGATTCCCCAAACCATCATTCATCGTGCAATGCTCAGAAAGTCACAAGTGGAGATGCAAATATCTCTCTTGCATCCATCCAAGGCTGCCCTACCTATGTAGGACAATTGACTTCCTTACAATAGCCTTTGGAAAGCTGAAGCTTCTGCAGTTGTGTGCTTATTTGTAAACAGTTAGTGCAAACTCAGAATCTCAGAACAAGCTGATAGCTCACAAATACAGGAAAAGTGTGGATTTATGGTGTGTATTATCAGTATTTGTCTTTTTTACACAGAAAATCCCTCCCTTTCCCTCCATCTCTATTTCTCCTGAAGCCAAGCTGATTAGAAACAGCCTGTATTAGTGTCTTAGAACACACACACTCTCTCAAGTGATAAGATCTTGGTCAGAGAGATTGACTATTGATCAGTTAGTGCCCTTGAGGTCTCATATTTAAAGGAAAATTGTTGCTATTTTGAACATTTTAAAGTAGATTCTGATGTTTTATAAATGAAACTGACAATTAAAAAATCTGAGGTTCAGTAATATAAAATATAGCACACTGAAAAATCCACATGCTGTGATTTTACCAGGAGTGAAAACTTATTGTTACTTAAGAGAGTGCAGAGACTTCTCACAGTTCAAATAATAGAAAAAAGAAGAGTGCTTTACTGGCATTTTTAGGTCAGGTTACAATACATACTGAAATATTCTGTTTTATTCCAGAGTTGTTCTAGATTTAATTATTTTCATATTTCTTCCAGCAAATTCTTTAATGGAGTTTTGAACTCTCATTAGAGCCATGATTTATTTTCTCCTTTCAGTTGTGTAAAGCTGCTGGAGCTGTGTGGCTATATTGGGAGCTAACTGGGTGGCAGATGTACAGAGGTATAATTAATACAAACCAAATGCACAGCCACTGTAATAATCATATTTGCACTTAATCTAATATGTATTCATAGCACGGCTAAGGGGATGACTTCTTACTCTTTCACCTTCAGAGTTTAAAGTAATAAACTCCACTATGCAGGGAAAAGACAACAGTGAATATAGAACTCAGTAACAAAAATGAAGGGGAGTCTGCTTTCTGTTTTGCAAGTAAAATGTTGGGATTATTTTTCCAAAAGAAGGATGGTGCCCAGTACTACAAGTGCTGCTATGTGTGGCTGTAGCAGCTTCCCAAGTGAGTCATCATCTGTGTTTGGATCCAGACTTCCAATTTCACTGCACAGACACCACTGACTTAAAGGAAAGGATTTCCTACATTAGCTGGCAGGAACAATAGGTTTTTAAAGTCTAAGGATCATCTACTTGAGAAAAAGAACTAACACTGATTTACAACTTCAGGAATTGCTTCAGAGCTACATTAGACAGAGCCTGTCCTGAGGTGCTGTGGCTGCTTGGTTCAAGGGAGAAATGCACTCATTGGTTTCACCTCTTGTTCTGCAAAAGATGCACCCTCTGTCTCCCCATTTGCTCCTCAATAATAAATGCTGCAAAGTGCATGGCATTGCCATATGGAGCTGAAACACACAATTCACAATTCAAAATACCTCAGTGTCAGCTCCAGTATGATGTGCTACCTGGACCTGAAATAAAGAGTAAAAAGATCTTTCCCCTGTCCTCAGAATTGTGTTTCTGGATGTCATTGGGCATGTTGTTAGATGCTTATCTGCACTTTCCAACACTTTTTAGTTTAAGGAAGTCTGTATTCCAACGTCTTTTTTACCCGTGAAGAGAATCTAGAATAAAGATAAACCAAGTCTAACCATTACAGAAGGAATTTAGTTCTTCTGCACAGATTTTGAAATAGACGACAATTTGGTTACAGTTTCTTTTGACAGATACTGTAAAAGATGATTCTAACTTAGTTAAAAACAATTTTAACTGTTTTGAAAAAAAAAACCTAGGTGGATTTTGGCAAGCCTTTTTTTTTTTTTTTTCTATTAATACTGATTTTTGTGTAAGTGATTTTCTGTATGAAAAATCAAAATGGAACAAAAGATTGACATAAGTGAAGATGTCTGTCTTTTAATATGAAGATGTCAGATGGCAAAAACACCCCAAGCCACTTTCTGAACAATTTTATTGAGCCTGGAACTATTGTGTTCATCTTAGTGGAGTTTTAGTAATTTCATGTTAGTTTTTTTTCAATTCTTTTCCCCCTCTAAGAAAGGGTAGGACTGAGGATCTGCACAACTTGTGATTGATATCTCATTTTGGCTATCAGTCAGCAGAGGGGTTTGTTGCCAGTGGAGGCCAGCTGTGAGAAAGCAGAATGGCCACAGGTACAGCCTCACCCTGGGCAGAGCTCGGCTGTCATTGCCAAGCCCAGGGGCTCTCGGGTGTCTCCTGAGATAACTGTGATGAAATCTGGTCCCACATATTCAGCAGATGGACTCAAAATGAACTGTAGCAGATAGCTACAATTCTTTTGTTCATTGGTCCCAGCTATATTCCTTGCTGATAGCTGGTGTCAGTACAAGTTCTCCTGCAATGTACTATGCAAACATGAAATTACACAGTTAAATAGTCAAAAGTCAGGCTGTGAAAGCAGAGTGATACCTTCACTCAAATACCATTACCCCAGAGTTTTAGCTGTTTCTCCATGCTTCTTAATCATACTTGGCTCAGATGGATTAAAGACACATTTCCCTTTGCATGGAAGTCTCACTGAGCTTTCTGTGAAACAGGCTGATTAATCTCATTCAATTTATGCCTGTTTCCTTTGGGGACACGTATCAGTGTCTGGGAGGGGAAAGTCCATCTGTGCCTATAGGGTCAATCACATGGGGTCAATTAGTCTATAACAGTTCATAGCCTCAGATCAGTTCTCCATGAGAGTGTTTTTCACAGCTGCCTCTGGCTTGCTTGTATGAATTCAGAGTCACATGAGCTATTAAAAATTTTGTTGCAAAGTTTGAGTTTTAGCTGCTGGACAGAAATAAGTGTTCACATGTCCATTTCTGGGATATTTCTCCTAAGAAATTTGAGTGGTGACAAGAACACTTTTTCTCAGCTGCAAATGCAATCCACTTTTTAAGTACGATGCTTTTATAATCCTGAGCTAGGAACAAATTCATCAGAAAGCTAGAATTATTTTCAATTCTTATAATTACCGTTTTGCATACTGTAACTATATTGATTTTTCTTCTCTTCTTGTGAGAGGCTGGAAAAATAGCAAAAGCCTATTCTTCTCTTCTTAATAGTGTTTGAATGGATAGATACTTCAGACTTTAACTGTGCTATTATTGTCATGTATCACAGACTATTTTTATCCAAAATAAAACACTTCTTACGCAAGAAAATTTTCCCACATTATCACAGCTTTAGAGAGTGGTTTGATGAATTTAAAGGGACCATTTTAGGCATTTATTCTAATTAGAATAGATGAATTTGTAGTCTGACATAGTTTAGTCATTTTGATGTCCATGTATAAACAACTAAGATGACTGGGGGAACAAGTCCACCCTTAACCGTAAAATACAGACGGTTTTCATTCTCCACACCAAAAAGTGTCAGATCTGTGGTATCAAAGCACACTGACTTGCTGCATGTTCTGCTCTATGTTGTCAACATACCCTGTACTAAGGAAATGACAATGTATACTGCTCCTGTACATACTCTGTACAGTGCCTGTTCACACCAGGTGCTGCAATCTTGCATCTTTGCTCTCCTGCATTGCAATAGAGGCACTCCGTGTAAACTTATTTCCAGAAAAAATTAAGCTGTATATCATACACTGATAAGGCTTTTCCACATGATTATAAATGAAACTGCTATTCTGCTTCCTTGTCACAGAATTTAATTAACTTACACATCTGGGTCCACAGAACCAGTCTGGCCACTCAGTTGGTTAGTCACTAGTTCAAAACCCACGCAGAGGCTTGCAACCCAGTGCAGGCTTACCATAAGCCAGTATCTCTAGCATGCAGAGAGTCCAAGCTGTTTGAAGAAAAATGCTTGTTGGGTTTTTTTGGGTTTTTTTTTCTTTCCTCAAAAAAGAGATATGTTACTGAGGTGAAAACTTTGGTTATACACACCATGAAGCAATTTTATTGTAAAAAAGTTCTTAGATGAGCATCCTGTAGTCTGGGTGTGCCTACAAATGGGTATTTTAATGGAAAATATATTAGAAATGCAAGCAAAATACCTGCAAACAAAATTAACTCTCAATGCAAAACGTTAGGAAAATAAAAAAACAGAACACTTTTAAAAAAGCTGAAAGTGTTTCCTGGTTCTCCTTCCAAATGGTGAAATAAAATTATTCAGAGAAATACAGAAGGGGTTTTATTGTTAGTATTACTTTTTCTTTATTAATAGACTTCAGTAAACTGATAAAAAAAGAAAAGCTACACGTATGAAAACATCCAGCTGTAGCCTTGAGTTAAGTGAGAGGTACAGGAAGGCAAGCTGGGTGTGAGGATGGTGGTGGCAACGATGAGAAACAAGAGGGAAGGGGCTGCTCTTGCTCCTTTAGAACCCCACTCAAGGGCTGCTCCTCTACTGCTGCTCACCAAGAGTATGGAAATCATGGGGCCGAATGGTTGAGGGAGAACCTTGAACTCTTTCTCAGCAGAAGTGACTTTTCTGTGGCCTTTTTGTTTAATGAATCAGTTATTTGAATTACTCAACAGAGGTCTGCAGTATCACTGCAATGGCAAAAATTGCTTTAATTGACTTTGATTTTGGTTGTCACTTAAAGCACCCTCCTTTTTTGTCTCTGGAAGGCTGTATTGGGTTCATCATGCAAAGGGATGGAGGCTGCAACAAAAGGCTGGGAAGCATCAGTGAAAATAAATGGGGGGAAGTAAACTTTTCAGTGTATTTTGCCCCTGCCCAGCACTTCTGAGAGTTGGTGTCTTCTGCACTCCCAGGCTGGAGTGATTTCCTGTATTTCCTGTCACTTCCATTGATGTAAAACTAGTTACTCCTGGCTGCTTATATCTCTGCACAGCTGGTGAAAGACATATCAGGTTCTGAGTATTTTCTATGTCTGCAGTGAGAGGTCTTCATTCATCCATATAATAGCTACATGCTTTGTCCATATAAAGGTAATTTAGGATTTTTTGTCATTTGACACTATTGCCATTGAGCTACACAATTCTTAAAATTTATAACTTCCACAATTCCATAAAGCAGCAATTATCTAAAAAGGAAAAGGAAAATAGTTATTTCTGTTTAAGCATAAAGACGAAAAAAATATGCCTGAAAATGTTTAGTATCTTAACTTCTTCTCAGAAGTTTAGCAGGGGTGATCTGGCCTTAAGGTTTAAAATCTAAATTACTGGGGAAAAAACCCACATTATTTTGACAAAATACTCTGCCTTTCCTATTATCTCCAAGCCATGTATTTTTAACTTTTATTTTACTGAAACCCCAATTATGAAATTTATTCTATCTAACAATAGGTTTAGCAAGTAGGTCAGCCCTTTTTCACATCCTATTGCTACTGCCATATTCTAGGCAGTTGTGTAGATACTTTAGTATGTTCAGCTGGGCATAAATTATCTTGGAGGACATTCACAGTTGTTTTGGGGTGTGCACTGGAGCCAAAGCAGCATTGCTATGGAAAATCATCGAAACAGTGATGTCTCAAACTTGTCTCCATGGCAACTTAAAAAATAATGACAGCTGTACCAAGAAATTTGCTAATAGAAGGCCTTAACACATTTGTCTAGGCTCAGTCATACTTCATACTCATTATAACCTGTGGAAGGATTGTAAGAAAATTAAATATAGAGAAAAAAATAGGGAATATCTGCTTTTCCTGGAATCTCACACTGGCTTCATTTAAGTTACCTTACATTGTTTACGGCAAATATAACCATAACACAGAAATTTAAAAATATTTAATAACATAGATTAATTGCAACTCCTTTAATTCCAATATATACAACATTTCATTTATTATGTGCTATATACACAGTGGAATTTTCTCAATAATTAGCATAAAGCTAGATGTCCTGAAAATAAATAGGAGGATTCCCATGTTGAGAATGTGAATGTTATTGGCTGTAACAATGTTGAGAAGATTGAATGAAAAATGCAGCAGCATGAGAGAGGTTCTGTTTTAAAATGGCCTCACTCAAGTTCAAATTACAGGCCATGGATAGAAAAAGAGAAGGATTCTGTAGGATCAAAGCACAAAAGAGTTAGCTAGCTTTGGTCTGCTAGAAATGCACAAGCACACTAGAGAATAAGAAAATTGACTGTGCAACCATTAAGCTGCAATATGCAGCAAGAGCAAATGTTTTTGGGGTTGGCATCGGTTTGAAAGACGTGATATAAGTTGCTGATTTTAAGGCAGCCTTTGAATTTTTTAAAATTTTATATATAACAATTTCCTATATACAAAAATTGTTTCTAATGGGGCAGAACTCTATTCAAGACCTTATGAAGTGAAGAGTTAATCACAGAACTGAAAAAATAGATGAAACTGATTTTATCTTGATTGCATTTTTATTGTGAGTTCTGCCAAAAACACATATTCTCAGGGGGTTGAAAAGGACAATTTAATAAAGCTGAAAATAATATTGAGACCATCAAATGGAGAAAATGTAAACAGAAACATGAGAAACATAATTGTCCATTGCTGAATAACATTTTGCTAGATGCTCAAATTACACATTTCAGAATGATGTTGTTGCAGTGATTTAAAGAAAGAACAGTATGGGTCAAAATAAAATGAAAAACATCTCCAAATCATAATAAAACATGAGAAAAAAAAAGCTGGAACAATCATAGTAACAAGTCTCTTGGATTTTAGGAAGTAGATGGTGGAAGCAAAATGTTAAAACACAAATATCTGTGGTTATCAGATCTAAGAACGGAAAGACAGAGAAAGGAGTTCCCAGTTGTATTGGGAAACTCGATAATGTTATTGCTCTGTGACTGTATGATGATAGCAGGACTGACAAGAATTCATGAGAAGCAGAATCTCAGTCACTTGGAGTCTGCATTTGGGGAAAGCCAGATGGTAGAGTCATATGACATGAGGATGCAGTCCTTTTAATTCTAACCAGTTACATGGCTGGTTGTTTAAGTTAGACATTTTAAAATCTGCATGTCTAATTAACTTTCATCTGATAGTTTTAAAAGAACTAGTAAAAGACCCTCATAGGCTTTTTTTTTTTTTTTTTTTTTTTTTTTTTTTTTTTTTTTTTTTTTTTTTTTGTGATTGCAGGGTGGAAATATCTGAATTTCAAGCTGGGAAAAATTTAAACTGTACCAATATTTAAAAATTATAATGGGACTAACTCAGGAAATTAAGGACTTATCAAGATGAGATTGCTTACACACAATTAATGTCCATCAGTGTTAGTTTCACAAAAATAGTTTTTGTCAGACTAATTTGATCCCATCTTTTGATAAGATTACAAGTTCTTTTCAATCAGGATAGTATTGTTGATGTAATAAAGTTTTTAAAGGACATGCTCTCACTTATGCCAGAAGACATTTAATAAAATAAATGAATAGAAAATCAACCTAACACCTATGAAATTTATAAAAAATATAAATCTGTCTAAGTATAACAGCAAAAAAGGAACCATCATGGTGAGGTTTTGGTCCTCATGAGGTTCATCTCCCTCACACTTTATCTTTCTTAATGAGACAAGAAAACATGACATTTTCTTCATGAAGTTTTCTTCTACCACTAAAGCTAGTGGAGGATTAAATGATAAATAAGGCTGGTGAATGACACAGCAATCTGACTTTCTCTACAAAATGGAACAAGTTATTTTTTTTTTAAAGCCTGTGCAGTGAGGAACAGCGTGAGCCATGCTTGTAGCATGGAAAAAACTCCATGCTGGGCAGTAGGGACTGAAAGGGGGTTTGATTTTATAATGGATAATCAGATACACGTGGAGCTCCCGCGGTGCGCCACGGCCAAAGTGCTGAAATGATCATTGGACTATAGTGAGGACAATATGAATAAAAGCAGAGAGCTTGCATTATTCAGGTGAAGATTTACTGCCAGGGGAAAGGGAAAGTGCTACAGACTGTAGCCCCTTGGCAAGGGAAGTCTGGGGCTTTGTGCCTCTGCTAGAGGAGAAAGGGAGGCACTGCACAGCTGCTCACAAGTGCCACTGCTGGAGTCCAGCAGCCTCCACCGTGCTTCATCACTGCTCATCCTGCCCTCTGCAAAAGGATTTTGGTCTTCTTCCTATTTTTTTTTATTTCTGATTTATTTGGTTTTCTTTAGAAAGAAGGGTTGGACAGCAACTCTATTGAGCTATTGAAAATGAGGGACCACAGTTCAAAGTCTTGACTTAATAAAGAATAGAAAAATGGTACAAAGGCATCTCTAATTTCTCTGGAACAGACTAGCAAACTCCACCGTCTGGAATTAGAGAAATTTAGCCTTGAGGTAATTTACCTCAGAGAAAGGAACTGACCACTGGAAAAACTTACTGTAGCCAGCAGTGGACTTCATCTGAAGAGAAAATTTGAAACCATGATCAGTTTTTATGCTGGCTTAGCTGCACTATTGGTCTTGATACAGAAATTAATTTATAGGAGTCCTGTAGATGTGTGATATAAGAAATCACATTAAATAATCAACAGAACCCTTCTGATATTAATATATTTCAGTCAAAAATATGAAATGATCATGTTACTCTGTTGAGATGATCTGCAATAAGGTCTTAGTGATTTTTTAAAAATTGTACTTTGCAAATAATTTTGATTTATGAGCTAAATAGAAGACATATAAGATACAAAATCTTTAAGTTCTCCACTAAGTAATAAAAGACTGATTTTTCTGCTTGACATAAAGAACAGAAATTCACCTAGATCACAAAATCTGGTCTTTTGTCTCCAAATAAGCATATTCAGAGACCCATTTCTGTCTACACAGGAAGAGGAAAGGACAAAGCACTGCAGCTCTAGAGGTTAATTCTGCAACTCAGGAGGGTCTGTCCTGCTGTGGGAATAAAACCCACAGCCCACAGACCCAGCCTATAGTTTGCAAAGTTTTAGTTATTTTATTTTTGGCCAGTTCTCCTTTGAATTACATACTACATCAAGCCATTTTGTTTCTTCTTTCTTGTTTCACCTGCTGGCACGAGTTTCACCTCATTATGCCCACTGGCATAATGTCACTTGCCTTTGAGCACTGGAGCTGATTCAGCCATCCACTCCTCTGCCACCCTGCCCTTCCTTCTTGAAGTGATTCAGAGCCTGGCCTTCACATGTGGCCTTCACCAAGAAGTCAACGAAAAGAAGGAAGAAAGCCTTTTAAAACACGCCAACACACCCTGCTTCTTGTATGGTCGGTCATTTGGTCGGTGTTACAGACATGCTGTCTGCACTATCAGTGAAGTGACAAAACCTGTGCCTTCTTGTATGTTCTTGGCTGGCAAAAAATTCCAAGATGAACTGTGCAGTTTGTGAACATCTCTGCTAAAAGAAAGAAAGAAAGGCTGAAGTGACTCAGGAACAGGATGGAGTGGATTTCAGTGGGCTGGGAGTGGTGTCATGTTCCTTGGGAGAAAGCACTGCTGCAGGCTGCCCCTAGAAAGACCAACATCCCAAAAGACTGATGCAAATGGAGAAGGGCAGGCCTCCTGTCTTCTTCAGCCAACTAATAGCATTCATGGCAACCTAAACACCCAAGCCCCTTCAGAGGTTGCCTCAGGAAACATACCATATCTTTGTTTTATTCTCCAGGTTTTAATTTTTACCCCTTCCCCCGGTTTGTGTTTTTTTTTTTTTTTTTTTTTTTTTTTTTTGTTTTTGTTTTTTGTTTTTTGTTTTTTTGTTTTTTTTTTGTTTTTTTTGTTTTTTTTTGAGATTACTACCCTCCTGCCCTCTGAAATATCTCTATAATTCTCCTGGGTTACCCTCTGCCTCAGATGCATTTCTATAAAGGTGCAGCCTCAGCATTCCTTCACTTTTACGTGTGTTTGAGTTGTGTGTATGTACTATCTACATCTGGAATGAGGGACCGTATTAAAAATAAAATAATTATAAAAATAAAATGAAATGGCCTCACATGGAAAGCATTTGGAAAGGAAAATACCAGAGTAAAAATGGAAAAATAAGTACGTGTCAGGCCAGCTGCAGGTTAGGAGCAGCCCTCTGGGAAGCCAGTGGGATTTGCTGGTGCCCTGCATGGGAACGCACAGACCAAGTAAGCACAGCTGCCCTGCAGCACTCTGGTGACCAGGACCTCAGATATGCCTGCAGGAAGGCTTTAACCTTGCTGGCCTCAGGAGTATTTCTCAGAAGCTAAAGATGTCAACTTCAGCAAGACTGTGCCCATAGATAGCGATGACCAAAAGGGAAATCCCTGGGGCAGGCTGCAGGAAGCTTTTGAAGGTACTTGTGCCAGCAGATATCTGGCACGTGGGCACAAGAAAGGGAGGTTCCCTTAACAGTCAAATTCATATATTAAAGCCTTCTCAAATCATTCCTGCACAAAGGATCAAGAGACTCTTGCTGCAAACAAAGACATCATACACTGAGTTGTTTGTCAGCCTCTAAATTAAGAAAGATTTTAATACCTTGCTTCGAGAGATATACTCACATGATTAAAGTTAGGCATGAATTTAGGAATCTCAGAAGATCAGCCACATGATAAACTCCCTGCTTCAGGTTAAAATAAATTACATTGAAAACCACGTTTTTGGAAAAAAAAAACACAAGGAAGAGATATTATAGCAACAAAAATTTGTCTTAAAAATTATTAAATTGTTTGGTCTTTCAATAATTGAAAAGGCTTCATTACCATGTAAACAAAAAACAGGTTGGCTATTCACCTTTTTTTGGAAGATGGCATTTGCATTGCTTATAGCAGGAGAGAAGAACCTTAGAAAACTAATGAAGGAGCATAAAAATGCAAATTACTGCAGCTAATTGGCTGTGCCTTCTTACACCTTCTGAATTATTAATTTATGACCGAGTAAATCTGCCCCTTTTAAATAATATAATAAAGAACAACATTGTGTTCTATGCTGTTGAGTGGATAGTGTTTGTTCCCTTAATTTTATGGTGAGTTGCTCTTGTTTGCACTAGCAAGAGGCTTGCAGTGCTCTGTGTAACTCTGCAGGTCCAGCACTCTTCTCATGCAGACTGACACCATTTTATTTCCTTTTTCTAGTTCCTGACTGGGAAAAAACAAGACAAAAGATGATGCCATTATTACAATAATGCTAATTACATCTTTATTGCCATTGGCAGTAAAGTTTAATCATAAAGCAGGCTCGGAATTCTGCAGAGACCTATTTACATGCCAATATGTGAGTAATTCCATCCAGTTCAGTGTAGTAACTTAGAGCTGGTTGCTGCCCAGGGGGTTGAAGAAACATAAAAAAAAAATATTTGATAACAGGGGTTGATATATGCACATTTTTCCCTGAATATAATTTCTTCTCCCATGAAAAATTTGGGAAGACTCTGAGCAACTGCTTATTTTACCTGGGATTTCTAGCCCTGTGATACATTCCTTTGGCATACATGGGCACAATTTTGCAAGTGCCAGACATTCCACCTGGCAGACCTGTACATTCACAGTGTACAGGTATTCACAGGAAGGCCCTGGAATTCCCTGTGCACACTCACTGGGAATGTGCATGGCACGAGCAGTGTGTCCACTACTTTCTGAACTTGCCTTCTATTGCTTGAATGCTCTACAGTTATCTGAAAAACCTTGGAGTCATGTGTTTAAGTAATTCCGTGCAACCAGGGCTTAGAAATTAAGCTCAGCTTGTATGATTTCCTTTTCCCCTGATGGCTTTGTGTATATCCCTGTAGCATACTTAAATTAACAATTTTTCATTTAAAAAAAAGTATGCTACAGCACTGGGCACTTCTGTGTAGGTGGCACCTGCAAAACCAAGATTGGAAGAATTTGGCCTGTGGGATGGATCATTGCTTTAGAGGACACAGGCAGCCACCATATGCAGCAGGTGGGAATGCCTCTCCTTTTCTCCTTCTGTAAGGCAGAATGTCTTTTATTACAAAAATCAACCTTTTGAGATGAAGTTTCTCATTCTCCATTTTAGTCTCCAAATAATTTCTTCTTTAAAATGTAGCCAAAATAGGTTAAAAGTTTTGCTGCATGTGATTATATGTTGCTTAGTGCATGTTACTCCAAACTAAAAAGAAATCCACGTCCCGAGGAACTCTTTTGTTTGTTCCAGCCTCTGCTGTGGTGCCTAAACCAGCTACCACAATGAGGCACCCCCTGGAAAAAGCTTTGCCTGAGTTTAAGTGATCTGGACAGCTCAAGGCTTCAGTTATGAAGACAACACAAGGGAATAGCAGCGAGTCCAGGGAAATTCCAGTGTTGAAGGCAGGTAAACAAAAGCCGAAGAATATTAAGTCTGATTTATTTTGTTTATCTTTTAGGACTTTTATAATTTGACTGTGCACAAGCTTTGCCTGGGTCTTCTTTTATAGCATCCAAATATCTCACTAGTATCAGTGCATTTCCCAGGTGGGAAAGGAACATTATCTTCAGTTTATAGAAGTGAAATTGAGAGATACAGGTTGGGTAAAATAGCTCCCCAAGGCTGCCTATGAAAACTTGGGCTGGAATTTGGACTGTCATCTTACTTGCTGCAAAAACTACTGAGTCTTCTTTTTTTGCAGTCTGAATTTTCAAAGTATTTTCTAAACAAAAGAATACAAACCTTGCTCTAGGATGACAAAGAGACATTGTCTTCTTAGGCAACAGAAACTTGGTGGCTGTAGCATGCCAGTTTTTGTCGAGTAAATTTCCATATATCAGTCACTGAGGAACTCTCTGTAGTGGGTCTGTGGAGTATTGCAGTCCAGGATCAAAACCAAACCTATTGCCATTTGAAAGGGTCATATTAAACATTAGGTTTATAGTATGTGTTACCTGAGATATTAATGATGTATTTAATAGCTGTTAAACTAAAGCCAACAGAAGCAGTGAAGAAGAAACCCTGATAAATTACCCAGAAGAGCAAGGAAGAAATGACTCCAGGGAGAAGTATTTCAGTAAGAGCCTATTAATTAAAGGTGGTAATTAAAGGCACACAAAAGAATTTCATCCAGACAGATGTATGCGGAATGTAGTATTTGCCAAAAGCTTGCTGATAGTGTCTCCTTCAGTCATCTCTGCACACCTGGAATCTTCTCTCTTAACTAGGAAGGAGAATAGTAGCAGATGTTTTTATGCTCTAAGAGTTGTTGAAGAAACAAAAATTACCCAAAACAGATAATAATTGCCAATAGATCCACAGAGAGAAGGATCAGGAGTACAGAGACTAGACATTTTTGTTTGTCAACAGGCCAAAACCTAAAGGGATTAGCCTGCAGCAAATTAAATTAAATATCAAGGAAAAATATGAATTAGTCATGAAGGGAATACTTTAGAATTAACATCATTGAGACTAAGGCTAAACTTCCTAAAGCACAGCTGGAGATGTTTTAAGGTCAGTTTAAGTCTTCCATCACAAAAAGGATAGCGCAGTTTACTAGGAGCGGGGTCCTCTCACGTTCTAACCATGGGCTGTCTTTTGATCCTCAGCGAGGGTTTCCTTCTCCCTTCTCCCTTCTGGAAAGTGACGGTCTGGTCGAGCAGCTCTCTCCCCTCCTTCATATTTTAGCCCAGTAGCTGTACACTCCTTAAGCGGCTTTCTCCTTAGCATCTGTGGAAAAGCAGGCGTCTGGAAATGTGCCGGTCTCCCTGCCTTGCTGGCGAGGAGGTGGAGGTGTTCATTCACAAAGACATTTTCTGCAAGATGGGAGAGTAGTCGCAATCTGAGCTTCTTTAAAACCAGGGTTTTGAAGAAAAAGCCAAAGGAATATTTACTACCCCACGAGGAAAGAAACCCAGCGCAGTGACTGAGAAGTGCTACACTGACCATTCCTTTGGGAAGAGTCACGTCTCCTCTTCCCTGGCTCTGTGCTTCACCCCTGAGGTGACTCTGCCGGCAAGGCTGCAGTGCGGCCTGCTCAGCTCCTCACCGGCACCGTAACACCGCCCACGGCCCCTTCACTGGGCTGGGCAGGGGCAGCGCGTCGCTTCCATCGTGCCCGGGCTGTCCTGCAGGGAAGCAGGCGATGGCTGCCCGGGCGGGCCATGGCCCCGGGATCATTGCGGGATCATTGCGGAGCGGCGCGGCCCTTCCCGATCCCGGAGTGCCCTCTAGTGCCGGCAGCACGGCGCGGCTCCGGCACCCCGGCATGGCACCAGCCCCCCGGGCACCCCCGAGCCCGCCGGAACGCCAGGGAAAGAGGGACAGCACCTCCGGCTGCGCGTCTGCCCTACCCACCCTGAACAAGAGCAGCCTGCACCGGCCATAGGCACTCCTGCTTTTGCCACAGGACCTTCCTCTTCTGCCTTGATTTTATACAGCAGTTCGCTACCGAAGACACAAAGTGATGGGCAACGCACGCTTGGAATATTTGTAATTTATGGATAGAGTTTTATTTAAACTCATTAGAGTTGGAAGAACACATTCAATAAATGTGAACGGGAAAGCTTGCTCTTTGTAAGGGTGATGCTGTGTTGATCAGCAATTTGTGTACCTGGGACTGTTTGACCTAAGAGAAAATGACTGGCTACATGTGATGCAAACAGACTGAAAACTAAGAAGGAAAAGAACTTTTAGTTCTTGTCTAGTCTCACCTCCTCTGTCTTGTATTTTAACTTCCCAGCTGATGGGAATTTATTTTTAAAATCACAAATGTGAGGCAGCTTTATAACACTGGTTATTTCCAGGTGATTTTTGATGCAAATCTCACCTTTTGAATATCTAGGTCTCCTAAATTCTTAGTAGAATTAAGATGAAATTATCTACTTTGCATTAAGTCTGCTGCTGGAAAAGTATTGACAAACCAGCAAGTCTATTAGGAGCTACAGGGCCAAAAACCCACATGGCATGCCACCTGTGGAACATGACACATCTGTCCTTAGCAAGTCACTCACCCTGGGTTTGGGTTTTCTTTTTGAAGGAGACACTACTACCTGTTCGGACTGTTGTGGAGATAGACTTGGGGTGTAGGTGAAGATCCTGTTGTGGTTTGACACACAGGAAGATGGTGTTATAAATAGGCTCAAGAAGCTCAGGAAAGTAAGTGACATGCTTGTCAAACCCAGATGGGGTCTGCAGAGAAGAGCCTGGGTGGGAGCTTTTGAAAAAAGCTTTACATCTCTTCTCAGAAGATTTGCCAGCACTGAATGCGCTGCTCTTTTAATGACTGAGGAAATTTTTGACAACATGTCTTCAAGCACCTCTCTGGTAGGAATTTCCATTTTGTGTTATCTTCAGAGTTAGTCAATCCACGTAATTCCATTTTTACATTGCTCACTGTGGTGAGTGAGGTCTGCTTCTGCAGTAGCCATCATTTGCTACTTCAGGTAGTAACTAAGGAACCAAAAAAATGGTTATTTAGCAGGGAGGGCTATATCAGAGGGAGTAAATCACCTATGACTAGATGAAGACATAATATTTACCCTCCCTGAGAACTTGCTCCCATCTGTGTATTCAGTACCAAAGTCTATCTGAAAGATTTTTGTGGTTTTGTTAGGAAACATTTTCTAGCATTTGAACAAATATTAAAAAACCAAATTAACTGCTCTTGATACAGTTTTCAAACGTGACACCTCACCACATATTTAATCTCTTTAGCAGCAGAAGATAATTGTCTTAAGAAGATAAGAGCCTCTTGGGGAAGAAGGCCATCAAACTGGTAATAATAATGAACATGCTATTATTATAATAAAATAAAATGAGTACTCTTTTTCCTATGTTTGAAATAGCTCACATTAGATTGCTATCTAATCTGTTACTTGGAATAACAGAGGGAAACTACAGCTTTAGCACCTATGCATGACAGCACTTATCTGTGATGGCAGAGCCATAATTAACCAAGTGATTTATTAAGGGAAGGGACTCTAGAAGAATGACTTGTATTAAATCGTGTGAAATACTGATGCAGCTTCTTAAGATATTTTTCTTTGTCTTGGTGTAGAATTTCTTGAACAATTAGGAGTTTTCTTAAGTGTCAAGAAATCTACTGGCTTGTGAAACTTGTGGAAAAATGACAGCTAGGCTGAAGTGACTCAGAAATCAGTTCAGCAATTCCTATTGAACTGAATGTTTAATCTACTTTAAAAAATTGCTTTGCTTTTAAAAACATACCCCAAAATTCTGTTTCACTTTGACCTTTTTTACATGCCTTATGATTTTTTTTTTGGCATAGCTACTGACAAAAAAGCTGAAGAAGAAAGCCAGCTAAGGCTCCAGAAAAACTTACTTGGTGTGGCAGAATAATACCTTTTACAATTGCTTTGCAAATGCTCTTCTTGCAACAGTCTCGTTTATGCAAGATTCTGGAAAAATAGCAAAATGACAAAACCAGAAGTTCTGTTCAAGTATTTCCCTTTTACTGAGTGATAGCTTCATTAACCGGAGTCAAGTGCTTCTGTGGAAAGTATGTCAATCTGTACAGGCATGTAGGAAAGAAAGGCTGAGGTCACTAAATCATTTCTGGGGGCTTTGGGTATGTTCTGTGGATGGCAGTGCTGTAAAAATGTTGATAATTAATAGTATTTCCAGAGGACGACATTTAAATTGCTCTGTTATCTTTAGCACAGAATGTCCCCAGATTTCTGCTCATAAAGGTTTTGCTTATGAGCTCGCCCTAAAGCATGTACAGACCAGACAGGCTTTCTCTAAAATTTCTAAAATGCTGCTGCAGACCTAGTTTTGTGGATGTTATTTGCTTGTTTTGGACATCTGGAGTGTCATGTAAAGTTTGTTTTCTTTCTCTGAAATGATGTGGTTCAGGACTTTAAAAATAAGTGGTATCAAAGTTTTACTTACAAATATAAAAATTTAAAAATGCTGAGCAGTTTCATTTAATTTCAGAGAGATCAGTGCTTTAGAAAAATCAAATTATTTTTCAACCTAAATTTAGACACTTGCATTAAAAATCTCTGATGAGTGTTCCAAAGAAATAAGTTAATAGAAATTAATTATCATCCTAACACTTGGCTTTAAAGAAAAGTATTTTCAGTATTAAGAAATCTGGTAAAAAAAAAAAATCCTACAGATAAAGGTACTTTAAAATGTGAAAATTATTAGAAACCAGTGTGAAGGCCACATGGAATAATTTCTTGCCAGAAATAAGTACAACAAAAGATGGTAAGAGCAAACATCCCAGACACAGTGGCAAGGCTCAAATGGTTTTTCCTAAGCAATCAGTAGTTCTTCAAAAATTATAGTTTTGCTCAACAGAATGAAATAGAGGACAAAAAGATGAGAATTGAGAAATGTGGGAAACCTGGGAAACACAAACAACCAGAGATAAAGAAAGCTTATGTGTTCAATAAAGTGAAATCAGAAAACCTGCATGAAAATCTGTAGGTTTGCTGAGCTGTAGCTAAGGAGAATGAGTACTGCAGTATGGTGGAAGATCTGTCTCCATCTTCACCATGTGAATTAATAGTAGATATATTTTTCTGAAACCTATTCTTCATAAGAAATAAAAGCAAAGGATGTTATAAGATCAGGGTGCTGACACATGGAGATACTGGAATAATATTCAGATATTTTAAATCCATATTGTGTTTCACATGATAAATCATAATTTCTGTATTAAAAAAATAACACCCTGAATAAGTTAACAGAAATCTAGTAAAGAACAGGATGGCATTTAAGTTGGATTTTCCTTTCAGAAAATTCTTCATCCCTCATTAGAGGTATGACTGAGGATAATAGGTTTTCATGGAAGAAGAGCTGAAATGCTGCACCATCCTGACTGAGAAACAAGAAAACCTCACTGAAGTGGGATTAAATGGTTAAATCTTAGTAAGGGAAAAGGTTAACACTAAAGTGCCTCTGGCTCCCTCTCTGCATACACGTGTTTACATGTACACTTTTCTTGAAAAGCAGGTGAACACTGAGATGAAAAATATGCAGTAGGCAAAGTGATCAAGGTTAGCTTGGATGAGAGATGACTGAGGGACTTGGAGGAACAAAAGCGAGCTAAAGCATGGTAGAGTGGAAGCTGAAAAATATCCCTGAGTAATGCAAGGCATAGAACACGCATAATTGGAAAAAAATAGCTTCAGCTGCTCTGGAAAAAGAAGAACTAAATGTTATTGCTATTTTAAATGGAGGTCAAAGTAAAAAAAAAATGTTAGCTATCTTAAAAGAAAAAAAAAAAACCAAACCCATAAACAAAACCCCAAACCCCAGGATAAACCAGTTTGACAAATTAAGAACAACTCCCAGTCACAGTTATGGGTGATATTTTACTGTTAGAGAAGTAAGTGGAAGAAAATATCCTGCTGACAACTTTAGTGTTAGGAATTCACTTGTTTTCATTTATAGTTATGTTTTAACCACAAGGATATTAAAGTTGAAGACCAAGTTCATCATGCAGCTGCATTAGAACTGTGGTTGTTACGAATTTCACCCAGTGGGCCACTGGTCCAGACCAGCATTATTATTCTTCTGGGAAAGCAAGCATTTGCTAAAAATCAATTGATTTAAAAAGAAAAAAAAAAAGGATCCTATGCAAACACGTCATAATTAGAAATGCTCAGCAAAGGTTTACGATAAATATATTGAAATGCATGGAAAAGTTTATTAATCTGTCTCTCATTTTTCATGACAAGATGACATCTTCATTCATTATTTACTAATTTTTGGACTTAAGTGCATGGGTTTAGTTGCTTTTACCATATCTATATTGTTTTATAAAACTGCTGTGTTTATAAATAATTGTGTAATTTAATATTTGTAAAGTGTGAGTTTTACAGAAGCACAGCACCCTGGTAGCTGTCACTAATATTACCTTATATAGCAGATAATATAAAGTGCTTTAATTTATTTTTAATGTAATAACCACAAAGCTGTAGGTGTGGAGCTGAGTGCAAAGTCAGTGAGTCATTTCAGTTCCCCAGTGATTTGTATCATCTCTCTGTTCAATACTGATCCCTTGCCAGGCTGTTGGCTTTCCTTCACGATATGTGGCACAGCAGATACAGCACATAACAGAGCTCTCCGTGAATCAGCTTCTGCCAGGGGAGAAAGTGGGCACAGTATTGGCCTTGATCTTGCCAATATCACAGCCTTGGCACGTAAATGTGGGCACTACCTGGCTTTCCTCTAAGACAGCCTTCTGGACAAGGAAAGGAGCATAGCTCTTGGGGAGTTCGAGAGAGCAAAAATGGCTATTGCATTTCAGCTTAAGCAAGAGAGAGCTCACACCTTCCTCTTTGTCTCGGTGTTGCAAGACTAAGAGTCACAAGTTAAAAAAGAGAAAATGTAAGCATATGTTGCCACTCTCAGACTTTGGGAAAGCTGGCAGCGCTCTCTAGAGAACCAGTTCCTTTTGGTCCCTTTCATCCCTGCAGAACAGCAGCATCTGGTGCCAGTTAGCAGAAAAATGATGCTGCTCTGCTTCCTCACCAGGTGAGAGCAGGGCTCTGGGGGAGGCGGCAAAGATAGCAGAAGAGGACCTTGTTTATCTTTACATGCATTTCAGACTGCAAGTTCACCAGCATAATGGCATCCACTGGTTTGCATTCCTGTAAGTTTGTAAGAACTCCCAGTGTGCATTTTCTGAACTGATTTCAATTAGCTGGAAGCTCACCATGTAGGAAGCCCAACTCCTCATGAAGCTGAACAACACCACTTGCAGAAGTCATGTTTTGAGAGAGGTGTTTTGCTTCTAAAATTTTCAGTTTCTGCTTAATATAGTATCTAGCACAGTACAAAGGTTTTTATTCTTTTTGGGGCTTGGAGGATAGTCTGTGGGGTATAATGTACTCTTAGCTACCAAAACAAACCACCTCACTGGTTCTGAGGAGAAGCTTGTAATAGCACCATTTGTTCAAATACTGAAATAAAAGTGAAGCAGTTAATCTAAGAAGTTCTGACAGACAAAAAGCAGTAGCAATAAAAGCTAATTGTCTGTTAGCTCCAGGTATATTTTTATTGAGTGTTTCAATCCTAGCCTAGAAGCATATATTAAGAAAAGGCTCTGTGATTTTCATAGACCAAGCAGCAACTAGAGCAGTCTACAGTCTCATTTCTCTCTTTACTTCTCTTCCCTTCCCAGCCCATCCCTCCCTCAGCTGTCTGCTCCTATTTCAAGGAGCTTTTAATGCCTTCGTGTGGCTACTACTGAAGCTCCTCCCAGTAGCTGACAACCCACAGTAATAAGGTGATTTCCTGATATCCTCTCTTACATCTAGCAAAGCACAGACTTAAGGAAGAGGTCACTGTAGCTCATATGTAGAAGGAAGGGGCAGCTCATTTTCACATGAGTTTGGTTTTTTTCAATGACAGAAAACATTTTTTCTCAAGGTCAGCAGCACAATTAAGATTTCCATTAATCACTTAATGTGCTTTATGTATGGCACACTTTAGACATTTCCTTGGTAGGGAGAGGACCTGCAAATTTTCTGATACGCTTTTCTGTCTGATTTTGTTTAGCACGGCCTTTTTGTCTGGGTATCAAGAAATTAGATTTTTTTAAGACAAGATGCCCCAAGTCATCTTCTGTCTTCTGTGACTCCATCCAATCTGAATTTCTGTCAATGGAGCCTCCTCACGTTTTCCACTAATTTGTTTATTCACCCAGCAACAACAAAAGCCACAGATTCAGTGACTTTAAGCTCCAACCCCTATCTTGAAATATCAGGGCTTTTTGAAATATCAAGTTTTCTGGTATATTTACACTAATAATTAATAATAAATCAATTTTTTGCTATTGCCCTCCAGTAATGGATCATGACCGGTAAGATTGTGCACAAATTAAGAAAAAAAAAAAAAAAAGTGATTTTTCATTTCAGGTAAGTTTTATGAATCAGATAACCCTTAGTAGACCAAAGATGGGAAATGAGTTTTCCCTTTAAAAGATTCTTTGTCATAACCCACAATGATCAGCACTGTTGTGAACATACTGTATTTGGTTATTTTTATCTAGCATGTGGCAGCAACTTGTGCATCACTGCTGAAACCATCAATTGAGCCATTAAGAAGGAAGACACACTTAGTAATCCCTGCAGTTCTCATCTCAGCAGGGCTAAGTCTAACAGTGACGTTAGTAGAATCAGCACTGAATTTCAGTGCTTTTTATTACATTGGCCTTGTTTCATTAGAATTCAGCATTCTTCTAGCTTCTTACAAAATGTATATTTTGTACTTTGCAAATTCTCTTGGCTGTTGTGGGAGGACTGGTGCGGCTAGAAGACCAAAGGACAGTGTTCACAGAATAGAGGGAAAAATCAATTTGACTTTAAAATGTAAGCACTTACTGAGGCTAGAGATTAAACAATGGAGGCAGGCTCTTCTGCCTGGCATGACAGGGGGATCTGAAAGCAGGGTAAGATACAGAGGAAAAACAGAGTAAGCAGCTGGAGTGAAATGCCATGTTTGTTAGGCAGGAAATCAATAATCTTTGATGGGCAAATCTTATACAGACCTTTATTCTAGGCCTGCTATGTTTGGAAATTGCAATAGAAGAAACAAAACCTCATTACTTGGAAAAATCCAGCCTCTGGTTATGCATGTTTACCAAGCTGAAGGAGTGCCTGGAATCATTCTTTTGCAGAAGAAAGGCAAGTGAGGAGGATTTTGCTGGTGAAGGCTGAATATATGCTCCTCTGGGAACAGAAAACACATGGATTTGATCACACCTCTTTTCCTGCTTCCAGATATCTGTGTTTGCCTGAAGAACGCTGCTCTCCCTGGGGTAGTTCAAAAAACCGACGTGGTCGTTAACTTTTCCAAAGATAGCAATGGGGAAGCAGAAGATCAGGCAATGCAGTGGTTCCTTATGTGACCCTGGGGAGTCCCTGGTGCATCTCAGAAGAAGGTCATTTCAGGAGATGCAGCCTGGTGGAACCAGTGGGAAGTGGACCCTAGGGAGCAGCTGGATTGTAGGAATATGTTTTCCAACCTGCTTGCTCAGATTGCAGCACTGCCAATCCCAGATGTTCACAAATCACAAGAAGAGCCTGAGAAAGGCCTGATATTGATTAAAAACTTAAAATTAGTATTTTAAAAATAAAACAAGTTTAGGGTGTGGTTTATTACCTAAAGGTTTCTTAGCCTTTAGGGTGCACTTGAGTCATGTTTTTAAGTTTCTCTTTGCTACTATGAGGTCTAGGAAACTTACTTAAAATCATAAGCCAAGATTCTCACCTAATCATTTGGCTGTGGAAGCTGAAAAATACAAACTTATGAGAGGTGCAGCACTGGCTGATGGGGCCATGCATATGGCAAATACTTGGGAAAGAGTATTCTCTTGGAGAGGGAGGGGAGGCAGCCTGGGAAGCGGATGCAGCAAAAAGGCCTGGGAATTCAATGGGGATAAATATTGAGAGGAAGGCAGGGGAAGATGGGCTCTTGAGGAAAGTGAAGTTGAACATACCAAATTCAAATTTCCAAAGGAGATGGGAAAGTGTCTCCTACAATTAACTCCATCAGTTAATCCCTGTGATTTCTGTTTACCGGGTGAATTTGCTTTCCCACAGAGACTATTTCGTTGATTTATAAAGACTAAGCCAGCACAAGAATG
>VZSR01001479.1:21935463-21978461 GCA_013398615.1 Brachypodius melanocephalos | reverse complement strand
GAGGTTGGTCCAGATGACCCACTCTGGTCCCTTCCATCCTGGCCCGTTCCATGATTCTGTGGTTCTGTAATTGTAACTCAGAGAAGTGGGTGCTTGGTCTGAGCTGAGGCTGATGAGTGACAAGTCCAGACTGAAACTAACTGATCAGAAGGTGACCTGTGGCAGCCCTGGCTCAGCTTTCCAGCATAATAATACCAGTAAAAACCAGTCTCTTTAGAGCCTGAAGAAAGACAAAGAGCAACTGAACTCAAAAGATGATACAGTTTTAAGGTCATAACATTTACATTTCTCAATCTTTTAAAATACCAAGTCAAGACAGGAGTGCATGAGGGTGTTGAGAGCTGTGAATTAGCCTCACTTTAGCTGTGGGGTGCTTGCAAATGCAGTTCAGAGGTGTAGACAAGGCTGCCTCGCAGTTCAAACACAAGGTGAAGATTTTGGAAATTGCGGTCCTGCCGTCAGCTCCATCACCACTGGCACGGTCAGTATGCTCAGTGTGATGAGTGTTACAGATGAATGTAAGGAGCTATGTATGCACACCCGAACCACTCTTCCTGTCCTCGACTGTGGAGCAAAGAAATGGCACAAAACATTCCATGAGGGCTCTTCCTCACATTTCAGCCATCCCTTCCTCCTATCAGAAACTGCCTGGCTGAATGCAGAAATGGTGTTTGCATTTCTGCATGCTCTGTGGGCTGTTTGCTCTACCCAGTGTTAGGCATATAACTTAGAGGACTGGTCTCTGACAGGTGGAAGAAATAAGTCCTTTCAAGTGGTGAATGTGAGAGCAGCCTTCTGTCTCCTCTTTCAGTGCAGGGTCACGTGGGCTCTAGCTGGATGATTCAGATAGCTCTGTCTGGTGTGCAAACACCCTTTTTCTCTGTCCAGAAGCATCCTGGGGTGGCTCACGGTATACAATCATGGAAGTTCTATTCTGTCTTAGACATTGTTGAAAAAGATTACTCTCAGAAAAAAGAAAAAAAAAAAAGAACAAAAAAGAGAAATAAGTCAAAAGGAAGCAGAGCCTTTCCCCTTCCCCACAATACCTACTGCATTGGATGATGCTTTTGCTATGTTTACTGCTGTACTGAGCAAACCCCTTGCTGCACTGAGAGCTAGCTGGTATTTTGGGTTGGCTGGCTCATACTTACCCATCTCTTCAAAGACTCTGCAGTGATGCTGCATACTGAAAAAATTGTGCAGATTAGGCACTTTTAAAAATCCCATTTGAAGGATCAGTTCAATATATTTTGTTAAGAAACTTGGAGTAAAATAGAGCCATGAAATCAAAGCCAATCTAGCATTAATATTCTACAAAAGTAAGAGTGGAACATTATAGACATCAAATCAAAATCAAGTCAACAAATTGACTGCGGCACTGGATCAGGATGAGACCAAATTGCCAACCTGATGAAAACACACAGTGTTTATGAACCCAGACCATCTATGGAAGCACCTGTCTATTTAGCCAGGAATTTCAAAAAGCACATTTTCCCAGAGCCAGACAGAAATGTAGCACTGAGCTGGGTTACTTTATGGTGAAAACACCATTTCAGAGCCAGTTATCTAGCTTCCTTCTTCAGATCCTATTCCTCAGTAATGAGTAAATCCTACCCCTGCCTCCCAAGTGGCATCCTATGTAGCACAGTCTCAGAAAAGGACACTTCTGACAAGCAGAAGTTTGTCAAAAGTTATTTATCAGAAATTGCAGATGACAATTTCAGGTCTTTCAGGATCAAACAGAAGCCCCAGAAAATACAGTAAAGAGCAATTTTATGCAATGTTACATATAACTTCTAAGGTTCAGGAACTTTTCTTTCCACCTGTTCTCCTTTCCAGAGAAATTTGTGCATATCTGGAAATATAAAGCTACATTTTAACACCAGTAAACTGAAGAGTATAAAGGACCTGGGTGTCTTCTACCTAATAAAATAAAGAAAAAGTAGATGACTAAGACAAATGAGTGTAACTGCCTCTTGAACGCTCACTCCTTCACACTTGCAAAAGGGTGGTGAGAACTACAACTGAAGAGAGAAATGGAAGTAGTCACAGCCCTATTTAAAATCAGGGGTTTCCTGCTTTTGGAAAAGACTCGTGGAATTCTGATGCTGCTGGCTGCTGCCATAATTCCGAATAGCCAGAGGTTTTAGAAGATCTTAAATTTCAGTCCTTTTCCAGCAATACAAGCTTCTGTCCTAAAATCAAAGCATGTTTGAATTTTCAGATGTCCCTCAATCAGATTTGTGGTACTTTCTGCCAAGGATGAGCCTTGCAATTTGACATAACAGGGCTCAAATGCACTCTTGCACGTCAAGTATCATTTGAAAAAAAGATTTTTAAATCACAAGAATATTGTGCTTTGAAAGCCACAGCAATGTGTACCTTAATAGACTCAAATGCATCATATGGATACAAGTCAGTAAACAGCAGAAGCACAGCTGGCTGCTTTTGAGGGAACTGCCATTATCTTTGGTGAGGCAGAGGTTTCAAGATTGCACCATGCCATTATTCTATGGAGTGCTCTCAACGTTCAAAAGAGTTTTTTAAAGGTAGGGAAAAATAAACTCCAGAACAACCTGGTGACAAGTGGTGTTGATACTGTCTGTCAGCAAAATTAAGAGACAAAAATGTAATGTGTGTCTCATCACCTCAGCTACATCTTAGAAGTTTTTCTCTATGTCTTAGAAATGAACCAGACAGCTTCCCAGCAGGAATCTTTGTCTTCATATGCTTTATACAACAACAATTATCAATATGAAATTTATCATGAAATCTTACATTTTGTACGTAATCTGCATGTAAGCTATTTTTTTAAACTCTATTTTAATCTCATATTTTTTAACATTCTTGATCCTCTTGATTTTTATTGCCAGAGTCACTGCCAGATGCTAAAACGCCAAAGGACCAACACATGACCAAAAGGGCAGTATGCTTCCTGCCTGAAACCTACTGTTTTGACATCGTGTGTGCCCAATTTTCAAATGTAAAGTTCTGATTTTTTTCCCCATTTTTATTTGGTATGGTAGACAACATTCTGTCAACATTGTGGAAGAAATTGTGCATCTCAGATTTTGACCCTTCTAGCTAGCATAAGCATACCCACACTTGCTTCTCCCTTTGAACAAGTCATTACACCACTGACTCATGGCTCTTGTCTGTGCAACTGGGGTGACAATAACAATTTATCTCATAAGAACAACTGATTTAGTATTTGAGAGTTAAGGCATTGAGTATTTCCCATTTTAATAAGAGTAAAATTAATGTTTAGATTTTAACTTTTTTTTTCCCCCAGTTAATATATATGTGTAATTTTTTTTTCAGAACTTTGCAGAACACTAGAGAGGAGGGTGACTGAAGAAGTGTAAGGAGAATCTTGCTGGGCCCAAGCAAGAGTAGCTGAAGGAGAATAAACTTTGGGTCAGTCATTTTCATTCTAATGAAGGTCCTTCAGAGTTAGGAAACTGTGAGATTTTATTTATTTCTTTCTTTAAGTAAAAACACAAGATTAAAGTCAGCCAGTAAAAGAGAAGCCTGCCTTGACAGATTTTTGATTATGATAAATTTAGTCAAAATTTAGCTTCCACATTGAAGCTCTTAAGCTGAGTTTACTATTGAATTTAAGTTAGAATGCACTGCAAGTTAAGAAATGTTAAATATAAAACCATCTCCAACTTAGAGATCCCACAATCTGGAATTGTTTTCAGGGCAAAAGGGGAAAATTCTCAGATAATATCTGACATAATTGGAAGTTTAAGATCGCCTCCAACTCCAGAACACCATTTTATGTTTTAATAAAACTTGAGTTGATCTCTTGCTTTGTAGAACTTACCTGGAAGAAGCCAAAAAACTATACAAAGATCTGTGCCCATACTGAGTCTTAAGGCTGCAAACATGATGCTGTTATTTCTCCTGCACAAAGTTTTCCAAAGGAAATTGCAGTTGTGTATAAAATTCTTGTTCAAAAATAGTTTTCTATAAGGGAACATACTAAGCATAAATACAGAGCAGCAAGTTAAGCTGAAACCTTCAGGTCAGCTTTTTCAGAATGAATTTCCTCTGTGGCAGAGAGAGACAGCTGAGATGAACGATAAAGTGACTGGGTAAAAGCTCTCTTCCCAGTCTGTGATCCCAGAGATCACAAGCTAAAAAAGCTAAAAGCCCTCAGAGCCTTTCCCTAAAACTACAGTTATATTACATATTTTAATAAATGCATAATCTCTGTAATATATACCTCTAATGAATGCAAAGGCTAATTCCAGTGCTTTCTTCCTAACAGAAAATATTTCCTGTCTTTTTAATAGCAGAATTCAATGGTTATTTACATCAGTTGATGCTAGTGGCCTGTTCCACACCGGCTGCAGTGAGGACTGGGACTATTTTTTGTTACTTTTAATGCTTGTCTTTTTATTCAGCAGGAAGCATAGAGATGAGTTTTCTCTTTGATAAGAGAGCTGTGAGCTTCTATCAGAATTAAACCTCAGGTCTGGTTGTCTCCTGCCTCCTGGTACCCCCCTCTGTGTAGGTGTCACTCGCCTCATCCTTCTGATCAGGGAAACACTTGCAGTAGTTATTCAGGTTTTAATATATATATTTTTAAGAGAGTTCAATACTACAGATTCACAGGCATTTCCTTAGTTTGGAAGAGGGATGTCAATCAGCAGCATTGCCACTTTATCAACTGCTCCTGTTTCCAAAATTACTTCTATTGTTACAGTCTGACAAACTACCCAAAGAGCTCAAAAAATTGCTGGCTGCAGGGGCTAATTCAGCTCCTTTTTGTGGTGTTTCATTCTTTCGCCCTGCCATGATTACTGTCCCATTTTTTTTGATGGTTGCTAAATCACCAACTAATTACATATTATCAAAGCTGCCCATAACAGTGGAGTTTGTCTTGTGGTTGATGTATATAAAAACAAGCCAGGTGAGTGAGTCAGTCAGGGTACAGATGTGCCACTCCACCTGGAGCCTGTGGTAGCACTTATTCACACCTTCCCTTTGTTCTTCTGGGCTCCTTTTGCTTTTTACTGCACAGCTAGAATAGGTACTGACTGCTGCATTATGTGTGCTTTAATGGTTTTTTATTATTACTATGGGAGAGCAAAAACACTCATAAAGGTTTATTTTCTTTCTGGCAAAATTTCTCAGTAATGCAGTAGCTTCTTTGTTGGGGAACTTTAACCTTGGAGACTGTGACAAAGATTACTAGATGCCCACTTAGTTTCCTAGATGCTCAGGCAGTTATTTGGAAGAAGTGAAAAATCCCTAAGTCTCCTTCCATGCTGGTATGAGTTCAACAGTCTGGAAACATCAATGTAGAAATTTTCATGCTTATCCCTTGAGAAGTCTTTGCACATATGGTATTCTTTTTTGAATTATTTAATTAAAGCTAAAAAAGCACATGAAGCCTGGAATGCTCACTTGCAAGAACACCTACAACATTAAATCAAACTCCCCAGGTTGAAACATGGAGGGATTTAAAAAAAAAAAAAAAGTAATTTACCTTTCCTTTTTGTATTCTTTCCCCTCTTCCCCAATTCCCTCACCTCTAGCAACAGTGAGAGACCTGAATTTTCTTTGGCAATTTACTCAATTGCACAAGTGAATCTGTGGAATACTGAAATGAACCTCTGAAATATGGAAGTTTCTACCTTACGTGTTAACTATGGTTTTTTTTATTATTATTATTATATAGAGGTTAAAGTAAAGGTTTTTCTTGTCTGCAGAGTCTTGTTCATGTTGGTAGGTAGAAATTCTAAATTTTCAGGTCTTGATGTGACCTGACAGCATTCCTTCTATGTTTGTTCAGTACTTGGCAGTTGAGGAAATACACAGCAAGGCAAGACAGAGATTACCCACTCTGGGGTGGGAGATTGAGAATTGCCTACCATATTCAGCTGCCACTACTTGAAAAGAGATACTGAGCTTGCCAAAGCACACTGCCTATAATTATTAAACCTGTCCATTTGGTTTCTGCTTTGAATAAATGCGGCGGAAAATGCCAAAATCAAAGGAAAACTCCCACCCTTGGTAATGAGATCATAACCATTTTTCAGAAAAACGTGATTTCCTTTGCCAAGATGCTTACCTTGGTACCTGAGTGCATGGGGAACAAATCCTGGATTTTCACCAGGCTGTTCTCAAAGGAGCCTGTGGAGCTGTTGCTGGTTTGTAATGAACAGCCACAGCCTTCTGTGAGAGGGTTGTTCTAGCAGAGCCCCTCTCTCTGCACCATGGACATGGGCTGGCAGGTTACCCTATAGTCTACACCCTGTCTGTGGGGTGCTCTACCTGGTGGAGTACTTATGTAATAACCAAACCAGTTCACAAAGAAATGGGCTCAGTTTCTCCCATTTCACATGTGGATTCAATAACTTCTACCCTGTGCTGTCTTTCATGCATCGTCAGGAAAGATCAAAGTTTTCCAGCTCCAGCTTTTATAGCTCAAGTGTGTTTTTAAAGAGAAAAAAAAGGGAGCTGTGTAGCCACACCTGCTCTCTTGCCAAAACTGCTCCTGATGTTCCTATGGACACTCCCAGCCTGGCCTGAAGCAGATGATAATGGAAGTGTGGTACCCCTCCAAGCCCAGGCCTTGCTGCCAAGCCTTGGGCTCCCTGGGCAGCTGCAGAGCTTGGTAGCTTGCTGCCGTGGCTGTCTGCCCATCAGTGCCTCCAACAGGGGTCTAAACACTGACTCCCTTATGGCACACACAGGCTTTTGGCACAAGCAAGCAACAAAATCTCTAACTCCATTTGTAGAGTTATATCCACAAATACAAGAAAAAGCTAGTCACTGAAGTCTTGCATTTCTGCAGGATTCCTCATTTCCCCCCCCCTTGTTTCCTCTCTCAAAGTGCCCCTCTGGAAAATATGCAGCTAATTGCAGCTTGTCAAATTACTGGGGAACTTTGGATAGCTTAGGCAATTAACAGAAGTTTCATTTTGATTACTTCGTGCAAGTTTTGTACAGAAACGATGCTCCGAAGGCTCGTTTTAGGGAGAACACTATTATATCAATGTAGGTGGTAATTTCTCTCTGATACAGTAACTTTTGGGTTCAGGGAGGAAAACTCCATGGCTGCCTCTTCCAGCAGTGAGATCTGATGATTCTTAAGATGGGGGACCCCTAAAACTGGGATGTGAGAAGTAAATAATTACCTTCAGTTATAAATAGTGCTAATTGTAGAACTAAAGGAACCATTAAAAGCTGTGAACAGAGGGTTCTACTACTTCTCTTCTGATTCTGTGTGCTGTAGCCAGACAGACCCATTTGGTTGAGGGAACCTGGCAGTGAAAAATGCTGCTCTACAGCATTCACATGAAAGTGACAGCCCAGAGAAAAAATAGGTTCAAACTTGCATCAACAGTCCTTGGATTATTTTCATGTGAATGGCAGAGTGAAATAATTTGTGATTGCAGATAATGGCATGAAGCAATTACCAGAAATATGGTATTTTGGCCCAAGGAAATTCGTGTTCAGGCAATAATTTCAAATGTTTTAAATTCTACACTTCTGTAGTAGGTGACACAAAATCCTTTTTTGGTAATGATTATATCACTAAGTCTGTCCTTGCATGCCCTTCCTTGTTAGCTATTCAAGCATTAAAAAGATTTATTAACCTTGTCTTAGTTTCAGTAGCCTCTTTTTTTCTACCTTTTAAAGTTTGCAGTGTTTGACATGCAAAATGTTATGGTTTTCTAAACCAAGTGCTCCAAGTAATAAACTACTGCATTTAAGAACAAATAGGTGGCTTTACTCTTCTCACTTGGACCTGGAGAAGTCTGTACAGTTACAGAAACCACAACATTTCTATTCTTGGTCAGCCTAGTCCAGCTACTAACAATGAAGCTGATAATATTAGATGTTCCAGAGGTATAAGCAAGATATCTCAAGACGGACAGTATAAAGCAATCAATTCTTTAATAATACACTAAGAATAATGTGTGGAGGTTTATTCTGAATTACTTTTAAACCTGTGCAATGACTTTCTGAAAATTTGACAATTTAAATTAATAACTAGACTTTCACCAAGCCTTGAAAGAAATTCTAGTCCAAAGGGGTAGCATCTTCCCTTTATAGCACGGAAAAAAGATATATTGAATTACTTTCTCTAAAAATCCATTATGAGATATACCTACTGCATATCATCTTTTTCATTTCTCTCTGTAAATCTTTACAGTCTGTCTTATTAAGGATAGTCTTCCAGTTTCTTTATCCTTTCAAAGTATATTTTCAGAACCCTTCCTATATCTAACTTTTTTTTTTAATAACATGAGAAACACAGCATTCCATATACGACACTGAAAGAAAATAGAATAAAAATGTCAGAATTTTTTTCTCGTTCTCTGTGCTCTCTGCATTTTTCATCCTTTCATAGCTTCTGGGTTACACTCTCAGGTTGTGTTTGGTTTGTTTTTTTTTTCTTTCAATACTGCTACTTAAATTATGTGCATAATATTTGAGGAAACTAGAATCAAAATGAAACAAGAGCAGAAATTGAAATCAGAGGAACAAATAAATGGAGCTGCAATAAATGACCAGAGAAAAAGTAAAGAGATCAGCCAACAGAACTCAGGCTTTTCTATTATTAATACCTTCTGGAATAAAAATAAATTTGCTTTCAGGAGACAAGCCTCAAAACTTTTAGCTGGTGTAAGTCTTTGAGCCATTGGCTCCATTGGGAGTGTGGAAGCTGTGCAGGGACATGCACTGGACACAGCCATTTCAGCAGCTTTTCCAGCCTGAAGAATGACATATCTTCAGGACAGGAGCAAGCTGCAGTTTGTCAGTCTGCAGGGAGAGGAAAGCCAGGGGTGGCCTTTGCCTCAGCCAGTTTTTTACATGACTGGAGGTAGCAGCAGTCTCCAGCAGCTGGAGGGAGGATGCCGGTGGGAAGCCCGGGTGGTGTGGGCTCCACCACCACAGGCAGCTTTGGAGCACACCCAAATGTGGCTCAGGTACAACTGCAGCGTTTAATCTTGACAGGAGTAAGTGGCGATCCACATGCCTGAGGTTGTGGAGGTGCTGAGAGAGCAGCCCCAGGCTGTGTCCCCACCACCCCCATCCCAGTGGTCACAGCTGTGGTGTGGTGTGTACTGGTGCATGTCTGCAGCACAGGGCGCTCCCGAGGTGTGTTTTCAGTGACCCTGCGAGTGTCATCTTCAATATTGCTTCCCTTCCTGGGGGTGTGGGCACCTCCACATCCTGGGGCGAGCCTCGTAGCCCTTGCTTTGCACAGCTCCACACTGATGAACTGGGGAGCACACCGTGATCTGGAGTGCTCCTGCAGCCACCTTCAGCAGGAAAACTCTCTTTTGGGGTCAAGAACATGAGGTCACTTATTTCAGTTTCAGCATCAGCACCAGAGAAATGCAGTGAGCTTGCTGAGCAGCACACAGGGCCTGGCACTTTATGATGACACTTTGGGGTGGTGGGGGAGCTCCAGCAGTGCCAGGCTTTCTTTTCTGGTATATTTGGGGCAAGACTGGCATTGTGGGGTTGAGGGAAAACTCTGGTCCCTGAGGCAGGAGGCTGCCTACAGAAAGGGAGGTACAATGTGTGCCTACTGCGCCTGCAGCACATGGGAATAGAAATGTGGCAAATCACACACAGAATCACAGAATATCCTGAGCTGGAAGGGACACATGAGGGTCATCGAGTACAACTCCTGTGCCTGCACAGGATACCCCAAGAGTCACACCATGTGCCTGGGAGTATTGTCCAAACTCTGCCAGGCTGGTGCTGTGATCACACTCTGGGGAGCCTGTTCAGTGCCCAACCACCCTCTGGGTGAAGATCTTAAACCTCCCATGACACAGCTTTGGGCCATTCCCTCGGATCCTGTCACTGGTCACCACAGAGGAGAGATCGGTGCCTGCCCTTCCCATTGTGAGGGAAGTACAATGAGATCTCCCCTCAGTTTCCTCTTCTCCAAGCTGAACAAGCCAAGGCCATAAGCAGCTCCTCATACAGCTTTCCCTCAAGGTCCTTCACCATCTCTGTTTCCCTTTGGATGCTCTCTGATTTCTTAATGTCTTTCTACATTGTGTCACCCAACACTGCCCCCAGCACTCGAGGAGAGGCTGCCCCAGGTCAGAGCAGAGCGGGACAATCCCCTCCCTTGCCCGGCTAGTGATGCTGTGCCTGATGCACTCCAGGACAGGGTTGGCCCTCCTGGCTGCCAGGGCACTGCTGACTCTTGTTTAACTTGCCAGTGACCAGGACTCCAAGGTCCCTTTTCACGGAGTTGCTCTTCAACTTCTTTTTCCCCAGTCTGTACGTACTCCAAGGGTTACCCCTGCAAAAACCTAAGAATGCTCCTCCTACCCCAAACGGGACACTAGCATGAACTGTAACAACACCTGCTGTAATACAGCTGTCTGCATCAAGTGCACGTGGCATGCCTGGGTAGATGTCATTTCATGACGACCTGATACCATCTGTAAATTTTCTTTGGGTAACGGGGTCGAGAAGCCATTCTCCCAGCTGTGGATGAAGAGCTGAAAATATGTGCACATATTGCTTATGTGCTGTGGATGTGTTAAAGTGCTTTTTTCCCTCCCAGGAATGATGTAGCGTGACAGGGTGGGGATGCGATCAGTCACTGGTGTTACTGTTAGTTTAACAATAAGGATCTTTTGATATTTGCTCTTAAACTATGTCACATATTTTTTTTTTCTTCAACAGGTGTTAATCTCTTTGCAGAAACAGCTGAGCATTTGGCTTTGCTCAGCTGTTTCCAATCAGAGCCAAAGGCTGTCCTGAAGCAATAATAGTATGTTTTCTTTTTAAATTGTATATGCATATTTAAAAAGAAATACTGCATTTCTGTGCAGCTCTAGCTAAATGCATGTCTTCTCTGCCTCCATAATACCTGTTCAAAATAGTGCAGAGCCAGCTGGAGCCCAGTTGGCCTATTTTACTCTTTCAATCCACACTGAAATGTCCAGGGGACAGACACAAAGTAGGGGAAGAGCCAGCCAGTGAACCTCCCCTTCATTCTGCTTTGCTGCCAGCACCCAGTGCTCTGCAAGGTGGTTGGGATGGATGGGCAAAGTCCCCGAAAGGCGAGATCATCTATACAGTGGTGGTGGTGTCATGCACAGAGCAGGCAGCATCACTGGCTTTAATAACTGGAGGCTAACATTCAGCAAAACACCTCTAATAACCTTGGAAACTAATCACATGGAGAGCACACGATATATTGCATATCTGCATATCACAGAAACACACTGAATGCAGCAGCTCAGGGGATGTCTGTGCCTTGATGAGCTTGCAGCTGACTTTGAGGGTGCCAGTGCCTCCTCCCCCTGACCTTGGGTCCATTAGAGAGAACCTCCTGGGATGGCCTTTTGGGCTTTGGCCACTAGAATTGATCTCATCAGGCTGCACCATGTGCTTATTGTCAGCATGCTGAATGAGTTTTGGCCCTTGAGGTAACTAACCATTAATGATTTTTATGAGTCCCATCAGAGATTCTGGTCCATCATGGACTCACATAAGAAATTTCTGCATTTGAGGACCATATTGTTACAACAACAACACCTGCTCTCGTAGAGGGGTGTGACTATCTGTAAATCTCATATTGCTTTACAAAGGAAATTCCAGAACATAAATCCTGGAAATTCATAGTAAATGTCAAACCTGGAAGAAATACAAACGCATAATGGTATTAAAATGCACATACCTGAGAAATGTTATTAATTTGGTTTTCAAAGCAGAGCATGCTGGTAAGCAGTCAGTTAGGCATTCCTTTCTATTCATCAGGAAGTAGCTCTATAGAAAAAACCTGTAGCATGGCTATCTCAGTGAAATGGTTTGTGGTCCTGTGGCAAACCAAATCCTCACTTCTTTCTCTTTCTCTGTGCAGCTGCTCTCTCTCTGCCATCTAAAATGCTTCCTTTCTTTCTTCCTTTCCTTAATGTTGTAATCCAGAGCCAGTCCTGGTGGCTGCAGAGCCCTCGAGCTGTCCACAAGGAGCTGGGGAGAAGAAGGAAGCAGTGACCAGGGTGCAGGAGGTCTGACACTGCTGGATAACTCTGCCCTGAGGCTGGAGGGAGTTTCCCTGTCATTCCTCCTTACCAGGTGTCCTACATATAAAAAATATCCTCCAGAAAGTCACAATAGTAAAATGTGTTGTATTTGTGCTGCTTCTCAGTGTAACAGGGAATGGAGGGACTTACTGCAACCCCGAAAATGTCCTTATGGCTACAAGTATTTCTCTACATCTAGGGGTTTTTTTTTTAATACCAAAGAGATACAGATATAGTCAAAGCCTCTAATTTTTTAAATTTTATTTGACCTATTTTAGATTCATTTCTATAACCTTTGTTTTATATTACATTGTGTTACAGATCTACAGTATTGTTGAAGAAGTCTATTTTAATTTTTGCTACATTCTGTCACCCAGGGGGCTGTTTTGTGTGAAGTGTAAGAAGGGGGCAGGGGGAGTATAAGATACTCTCAGAAAACTCTGAGAGGCAACTTAGATGTCAGGATAAAATACCTAATAAGTCTTGCAGGTAGAGCAGCAAATTTGGTGGGCTGTGCTAGAAGGGCTGCTCAAGGGTTAGGGAATCGGTGCATTCAGTATCAACATTGGAGGAGCCTGAGCTCATGTGGAACACACTGATAGTTAGCTGCAAGATGACAGGCTCTGTGTGGCAGTGTGGGAAGCACAGACCTTTGGGCAGGGCTTGTTTGCCCTTGACTGTGAAATCTGCCCTCGTCTACTCTCCATGCATCCTCATTTACTCATGAGGATCCTGCTTACTAAGTCATTAGATAAGGTCTCGAAGGAGCAGGGAGAGAAAGAAAACTGTAAGCTTTTGACAAATGCAGGAATCAAAGAACACAACTGGGAAAGCTTTAAAGACCTAAACAATATTACTTGTTTTCTTCTTTAAGAATTAAACTGGCTAGTCTAATTATTTTGCTTTATCAGTTTGTAGATATTGAACAAATAGGCAAGAAATGAAAATTTGTCTCTCCAATCAAGGCTTTTTCAGCAGTATTAAAACTAGAGCTGCTTCTGATCAAGTGCCAAAAGAAACGTGTTACTTACTGTATGCTGTCAGAAAGAGATTTTCCCGACCCTTATTTCTGCTCAGATGTTGTAGTTGTATACACTAAGAAAAGAAATGAAAACTGAGCACTGTGGAGAGCACGTTGGGTTACTATTCTACAATAGGCAGACCATTGGACAAATCAATATCTGAGTTTCTATTTGCTTTTTCCTCCTCCCCAGATCAAATACAGCTATTAATTAGTGTTATTCGTGGTGCTGCTGCACTTTGCAAAAAATACTCATTAAAAATGCTTCTTGGTTCCAATGGTGCTCCATAAATTGTTCTCAAATGCAGTTTACAAATGAGAAAGAGTTTGAAGCAAAAGTACATAATGTCCAAGAGGCAATCAGAAAATAATAAATAGAAAAAGATTTATCTCTAGAACATGTGTAGCACAGTAACAATATTATACTGCAAGCCTAAACAATAAAATGAAGAAAATCATTAAGTACCTATTAGGATTACCTACAGCAGCTCTAGACAGTTGGATGCCTTATTTAAAAAAGCAGCATTATGAAACCACACCAAATTGCCCAGCTCAGACTGAAGTTCATTATGAGCCTTTCTGCACACACCCATCTGAGGCTTTACTACACAGCCCTTTGTGCTGGAGAGTGCTGGCCATGGTCATCCAACACCTCAGAAATGGGGCCGCGGGCAAATTCCCTGAAATGTGTTTCTTTACCGCTTGAGCAGCTGTCTTGGGATGGCTAGACACAATGAAGTGCTGTACATAATTATTTTATCCATGGCTGAATGATGGCCAGCTTTGCTGGAAAGCCAACAGCTGTTTAATGGTGTACGGTCACATGCTGTACCAGCCTATCGAGGGAAGGGATAAATACATAATCCAGCTGATGTCTTGGGTCATAGTTGAATAACCCAGTTTGGAAGTAAGTCAGAAAGAAGGAGGCATCCTGATGGGTTCATTTATACCACAAATGCCCAGGTGATGCCTTTAATCCAGGTGGCTTCTGAGGAGAGCAGTGTCTCAGAGCAGTGTTTGTGCTGAGTACTTGGCATAGGGCTGTTTAACAGCTGTGACACTCCTCTGAGTATCCTTTTGAGACTCAAACATATATAATGCCTTGCACTGTGTTTGCATTCCTAGCAAGGCTCATTGCTCCATGTTTTCATACTAAAATATGTGTTCCCCAAATCTGGTCAGTGCTACAGGGTTTATTAAACATTTCCCTGTTGGCCCTCCCAGGAAGTCCTGGAAGGGGTGTGAGTCACATCTACAGTCACCTTACAGGCTGGTTGCCCTGCAGGATGCCAGAAGGGGCAGGGACTGACCCTCTTCCCCAGCTCCCAGAGGCAGGATGGAGAGGAGGAGTGAGCTGTCTGCTGACCCCTGGCTGCCACGGCTCCAAGGCTGGATGCTGTCCCATTCCCTGGGTGAGGGGACAGTGGCGGGGACAGCCACTTGCATGTCCCACGGCACAGCGTGGATTCAGGACTGCAGTAACCTTTTGGAGGCCTGTTTTATTCTGATAATTTTTTGCCTTCCCTAAATTCAGTCTTCTGCTTATCCATATATCAAATCCTTTTCTTATGAACTGTAGCATAAATGATGTACATGAAAAGCCACAGCCCTCTCTCCCCAAGAACTTGAACTTCTTATGGCAGCTGGGGTCCAGTGCTGCCATCCTCCTCCTTCTCTTCTCCCGGTGTTGCATTTGGTTGTCAAAGCAGAGCATAGAAAGGCAGCCAGGTTGTGAACCCTTTTAACAATGTGATGGATTCTACTTCTATTAAAATTTACTGTCAGTAGAGTCTAGAGGAAGGAAAAACCTGACTTTCTTCTGTATCTCCTCTTTTATTGCTACCTGTCCTGTCTCAAATTTCTTTCCAAAGTCTGGTGGCTTGGATTGTACTTCCATTCTTCTATCCCAAAAGGTTCTGGCTTTGAGGAAGGAAATTAATTTTGGGTACCTGTATGTGTGTTTCATTTACAAGATGCAATGAGAAGCCCTACTATCAGTTTCTGATTCATTCTGTCAGATAGGGTCAAGTCCTTCACATGACAGACCAGTAGGGCTAAAGCAGACTGCTTGAAGCTTATTATGTAATCTACAACAAATGAATCTTTGTTATAGATCACATAATAAAGCTAATAATAAAAAATAATAAGAAATACTAAAACAATAAAAAACACCGCCTACCATTCATAGAGTAAGAATCATACACCCAGAAAGTAGCGAAAAGTCACCTTCCAAAATTGCCATGGAAATGTAGCACCTTGTGATACAATCTCTGGATTGTGTTTCTCATAATTTTTTTTTTAATTGGAGTTAAGAAACTTTATATTAAAGCAACTTTAAGGCTAATATAAAACATAGACTCATCTGTTCTCAGGAATATCTTTGAAAAATATAGGCATCTTGATAATTTCCCGTTTTGCTTATTGTCAGCTAACACATATCAGAGTGCTATCAGTGTGAATAAAATGTCTTTCCTTTGAGAGAAATGATTTAAAAATTATGATTGGTGGTTTAGAGTGACAAAAAATGGGAAAAGACAATCTTCAGTGTTGTCACTAAAGACAAAAACCACAGCATTTAAAGAATATATTATTCCCAAGGAAAATGTAAAGACAAATAGTCCATATTTTGCAAAAGAAACATTTGAGGTCTTTCAGTGTTTTACACAAGTTGTGAAAAATACTTAAAAATAATTTATCCTCTTTCTTATGTTCTATAGTGAGGGTACTTTCCAGCTCTGTAATCCTGGTCCAGGACCCTGAATGAGATGAAATGTGAAAATACAGGTTGTGTACAAGCTAAGAAATTTGTCACCTGAGCAAAGAATTACCTGAAAAGAATTGTCTAAGATGGTGTAGGACACTGCAAATGTGCATGCTGCTGTAGAGCCTCATGTCAATAGAGGTGTTGGGCTGCTTTTAATTGGATGCTGTATTTCTATAAGGGGCTGTGAAGGCAGACCTCGAATTGAGATTGAACATCTTTACATTAGCATAAAAATGGATGACTTTTGATCTCTTTCATGCAGCATACAGAAGCATTTTCACAAAACCCAGGATCCAGTCACTGTATCACAGTAGCAAATAATTAGAAATGGAAACGCCCCGCTGGGTTATTGAGTTCTTTCCTCTTAAAATGCAAATATATTTCCTGTGATACATATTTTTTCTTGTGAATTTCACTCTTGAATCATGCTTCATGACCATTTCATCATTTTCCTCTGCATATCATCCCACAGATTCAACTATTAAGTGCCTCACTTATGTCTCATTAATCTTGGTTTTACCTTTTGACTGTATCCTTGTTATCATGTTCTCTAAGAATTAAGGAGAGCTGTGGGAAAATCTGTTTGCATGAAATGACATTTAGATTTCTCCAAAACTGCAAATGTAACATTTTTGAGGTTCAAATATGTTTTGCTAACCTTTTACGTTTGTTCATCCTTTGAATTTTTTCATTTCTGATCAGGACAAGAACCTGAAATAGCAAAATACATCAAGAAAATTATTCCTATGGTATTTTGGGACAGAAAGAAAATTAGCATCTTGTAAATCCTCCCTTCTGTCTAGGTGCTTTTTGAGAACCAGAAGGAAAATTAATTAATTTTGTGTTCTTCTGAATTCCCGTGAAATTATCCCAAGTAGTTTTTCATTTGGTGGGCTGTTTCCCATATGGTGGACATTAAATATGACCTATTCTTCAGAGCAAGCCTGAAAAATAGAAATTAGAAACACACACATTTAATCACAGACATTACAAGTATCCCAAATATCCTCTTAGTTTGGAGATCCTAATTTGACAGCATTCTTGGAGAATGATGATCTACTAATATTCCCGGATAAAGTTGAGAGAATAAGCTAGATAGTTACTGGCACGCATTCTTGCTAATTTAATAGAGTATTTTAAAGCTTGTTCTGTGCAAAGTAGCTGTAGCCCTAATATGCCTGTCACCTTCACAGGGGAGAGTGACCATGGCATGGCTCAGGACAGGAAGTCCCTAAGGTGCAGACAGGCACAGGAGTCACCACCTGGAACTGAGGGAAGGTTCAGACAGACATTGCCATGGAGACCTGGTCCAGTGGCATCCAGGAAGGTATTGTGACCACTCACCAAGCCATGGAATTGCTAAGAGTCAGCAGAGGCAGGGGTCTGCCCTGCAAGAGGGTTGCCCATGGAGAGCAGAAGAGGGCTCTTGCTGACTGCTCATACACATTATGAAAAATATTACTTTATTTAGAAATCCCCACGGCTCTTCTGTAGGCAAAACAGCTACTCACTTCAGGCCTGAGTAGTGGCTCCAAATTCAGGTCCTGTCTCTGAATTATTCATCAGTGCTAGCTTTATTTCTCCAGCTCCCTGTGAACATTTTGTGATCCTGGGAGCGAGTGATTTGATATGCCAAAGTCCTACCTAACCCCCTGTGCAGGGGGCTACATTTCATCTCCTCTTTTCCTGAATGCAGAAGCTCATCAAGGAAGTGTTGGGACACCAATTTTTGTCCCTTTGTCCAGCCACACTTGATAGTGAATCAGATAAAATTTAATGGAGATGATAATTGCTTTTTCCAGTCACTGTATTTTTCTCTGTAATTTCATTGTTGGCTAATGATCTGTCTATTTTTTCATCTTGCATGTCTACGGGGCTGAAGAACAGTTCCTCAAATTGCTCCCAGGTGAATACATCAGCAAGTGGATTCCTAGGAATTTTATGATGCTCCACAACTAATTAAATCTATTTCAGGAGATGTAAATCAGGAAGGATTTTTTCTTATGCAGCACTTAAAAGCTGCATATCTGAAAACTTTCTACAAACAGGAAGGAAATGCCTTTATCCCTTTGTGATCAATGAAGCTTCTTTTTTGATGATTCTTTGTTTTGTAGCTCAGGTGTTTGCCTCGTAGGCCAGACTGACATTGCTATTACTGGCCTTTCTCACAGGGACTGTCCTTATCCACTAAGTGTTTTGGACATTTCTGGCTTGTGGACAGTCTCTGCAAGCAACAGAGATTTCCATTGTTATACATTATTTGCAGCTGGGAACACAGAGCTGTTGCATGACACAGAAAATCTGTCAGACAGCTCGAAGTTCTGATTCAGGTGGTGCTTGACCACAACAGCTTTGCTTTTGGTCTGAGCCCTGTCCAGACACAGAAAACATACAAATCCATAATAGCTGAAAACCAACTCTTTTGGAATTATATAAAATGGACTTTTACTTGCAGGTTCAAAGACAACAAAGTGTTCCCTGGTCCAGTAGTGGCTTTCACCATTTTTCATGAAGAAAACACCTTCTTGGGGACAACTGCTTTCTTTTTTCAGAGTTGTCCTGCCTGAGAGTGGGGAAATGGCAAACAGAACAGACAGAGTTCATATCTTCACAAAACTACTTCTACCTTCCCCATTTCCTGTCTTCCCTGTCTTCTGAGGGATGCCATGCTATTCCACTCATCCATCATTTACAGTACCTCGGTAAGGCAGCAAAAGCCCATGTGGATTTTATGGAATCTGGAAGGTTTATGCAAATGTCAAAACAGAAAACTTCTCCAGAATGTTGTTAGCCCACATGTCCCAACATGTCTTCCCCCAATATTTGGCATTCATGTACAGATACAGTCCCTCTCTTGTAATTGAGCACTTCGAGCTCAGGCACCTAAATGGGATGGGTGTTCCCATTAGATGATGGATGTTTTTTTGTGTTTGCAGGAATACAGTGGAGGGTTGCATTCTTGTCTCAGTCAATCATCTGAAGGTGGAGAAATTAAATTGCAAATTATTACTTACATATTTTCTCTGTTTGTATGTCTAGAAAACTAATTGTGAGAGAGTTCACATTGATAATGAGTGATGACCAAAATTTTCTGGTCATTAAAAAGTAAGGAAGCTTAGGATATGAGAAGTAGAGAGACCAGACAATGGCAGCCTGACTAGGGAACAGAAAGGGCTGATGTTAAAACAAGGAAAATTGCCTTTGCCCTCTAACTTAGCCAAGGGGAACCTTGTTCATCAGTATTTACAAGTAGTAAGTCCATTATGCAAACAGCTTATACTGGTTTACTGCTGCTTTCTTCCAGTTCTTTCCATTCTGACAAAAGCTACCAATATATAAGCACAAAATTGAAAGTACTGCAGTTATCAAAACTGGAATTTGTTTTGAACCTTTTCCTGTGGGGCAGAGACATTTTTTTTTTCTTTTCAGATTTACTATGCTGTTTAGCATCCGCTTGGTTCTGACAGTACAAGTGTTAGTGGAATCATATTGTAGAGCGGATCAATGAGATGAGAAATCACCACAGGCAAAACCAGGTCAGGACTTCTCCAGTGACCCCCAAACGAGGATGATTAATTATTGCAGAATCACCAATGGGGTGATCCTGCTGACACTAATGGGGGAAGATGAGTTTTAATAATGAAACCAGCCAGGAATACAATGAAGCAACAGATTAGGTGGAGATGACCGAGGAGAGTCAGTGACTTTTCTTCAGTAGATACAGACAGCAGAAGGGAGGATCTGGGATTAATTAAATCCCAACCAGCAGGCTGTGAGTGCTAGGAAGGGAGGAGAGCACAGAGCTTCTGACTCCTGGGATAGGAAGGAGAAAAAGCAGCAAAATGGAGACCAGAGGTGGGCAGAAAGCTGAATTCACTGAATCAGTGGTGTTCTTACTCAGGGCCCTCAGGAAGCAAATCTGGTAAAAGGAGCTGAGGTGTCTGTTGCTGACAAAAACAGTACGAAGAGCACAGCTACAAACACAGCTACAAACCCTCCCTGTGCTGGAACAGTGAGAAAGAGTAGTAACAGACCCACTGGCTGAATCACCATCTTCTCATCACTTACCCAAACCCAAGAAACATTTGTACAGAAATTGGAAATTAGGTTGACTTAGATTAGCATGAGTATAAAAAGTTATTACAGACAAAATAAGAAGGCTCTTCTAAATGATTTGGTGGTTACAAAGGCTGCTTTGAAAATGGGCAAAACCAGGATATGTATGAACACCAGAAAGAAAATGATTGTACTTGCCTCACACTGTCACTTGATTATTTTTTCTGTTGTTCTGAAGTATTTACCTTCTTATATCAAAAGGACAGAGGGCCTTTTTTAAAAAAGGAGCATTTCCTGTCATATTACTATATTAGTATTGGAACCATGGGACAGACTTTGCTTCAATGAAGATGGAAAAAGGATCCAAAAACGAGAAAAATCAGTGAGAAAAACACAGAAATCTTAGTTTAAAATCTCAGAGAAAATGTGGTGATTTAAATTAAGAACCATTTGCAAAACAGGGCTCCCTTATGATGTACCCTCTGTAGGGGTGAATTGTGCAGTGTGCCCTTATAAAATTTCCAAATTCCCCAGAGCAAAGCAAGCGCCTGACAGGTAGATGTATATGAACAGCTTAAAACTCCCTGCTGTCTTCCCCCTTTAAATGTGCTCCTAAGGTAAATACATGAGAGAAGGGATGAGAAAAGATGTGCTCCAAGAGACCTCTGTCTCAGCTGGAGTTGACCCCTGAGCCAATACCAGGGTTTCTTGATGCCATTGCCCAGCCATCTGAGTGAACGGCTCCATCACCCAGCCTGTAAAGGAATTCAATTCAACCTGAGTTTCAATTCAATCTTCCCTAAAAGCAGGTCTTGGGACTTCCTACCTATTATCTGTGACCTCCTTTGTAGTTTTCAACTACTCTCTGGTTATCTCACTTTTGCTTAACCCTCTAGTGCATCCTTTTCTCTCCAGACTTGCCTTCACCTCTTTCCTGCTGTAATGACTGTCTCTGTGCTATGCCTGCTCATTTTTTGTCTTCAAATTGCCTGGATTGGTCTCTCCTAGAGGCGTCTTTTCTTAGAACTACATATTTTGTTCTTTCATCCTTTACCTTAGGTATGGCTTAATGTTCTTTTCATCTAAGTAGGTGCTTAGCAGGTAAAGTTCAGTTCCTAAAGTTCAGACCTCATGAAGAGAGGATTGATTCTTACCAGATGTGGCTATTCAATCAGTTTTTAGTGGGAGAACTTCAGCTGGTTCCTTATATCCCTCATTGCTTGGTAGTAGGGCAGGTTCTCACTTCATGCATGTGTATTTGAAGTCAGCATAGAGACTTGCATCTTAGTCACTAATGATGCTTCAAAATCTTTCCTACTATATCCATTACCAGACCTCTTTTTTTTTTCTTTTTCTTTTTTTTTTTTTTTTTTTTTTTTCCAGTGTTCTGGGTGGAATGAGTTTTCTATGGAATTTTTAGTCATTTCTTGGTGTCTCTGTAAAACAATCTATTTGTGGCATTTGAAGAAATTGGGGGCTGAGAAAATTTTAAACTATTGTCACATCAATGGCAATGAAAGTGAAGCAGAAGCTGTGATCAAGAGTTCCTATCCTGTTTTTTATTTTAACAAGAGAATTGAAAAAATGCCTGCAAGTGCAAGCTGAGTGTTGCACTTCTCTTTCTTAAGAAGCTCCCTTTCTTATGTCTTCAGACTTACTAATTATTTCTCCCTAGTAGTATGTGTTAAAACCCTGTCATTTATTTCTTATTCACTGTTCTACCTATGTGGAGAGAGGAAGAAAAAGCTCATTAGATGAGTTACACACCCTGAAAATGTAACAGTGATTTGAGTTAGGGCTGAGGCTTCCCTGAAATGCACCCTCTCCTGCTCCTTCAGACACCTCATTGCTTGCTCATTATTAGACAGCTGCAGGTATGTGAATGTGTGTGATATTTGTGTAAAACATAGATGGCTGTGGAGACCTGCACTCTGCTGTACATTCATTTACACAAATATGATGGTGGTATCCTTATAGCAGCCTTTCAGTACCTGAAGGGACCCTACAAGAAGGTCAGAGGGGGACATTTTACAAAGGCATGTAGTTACAGGACAAAAGGGAATAATTTCAAAACAAAAAAGGGAAGGTTTCAATTAGATATTAGGAAGAAATTCTTTACCATGAGGGTGGTGAGGAACAGAGACAGATTGTCCAGAGAAGCTGTGGATGCCCCATCCCTGGAAGTGTTCAAGGCCAAGTTGGATGGGGCTTTGAGCAACCTGGTCTGGAGGAAGGTGTCCCTGCCCATGGCAAGGGGATTAAAATTTTTTCATCATTAAGGTCCTTTCCAACCCAAACCATTCTATGACTGTATTCATGATGATTCTATTAGTGTCATTCTTGTCTGTGGTAGTAAAGCTCTCTAAAAAGAAAACTAGAGGGGGCAAAAGTGGACAAGGAGAGTACTACCTGATGACCCACTGATGAACTGATTATTCTTGGCTAAAGTCAGAATATTAAAGGAAAATAATGAAACTTTTTTTTTCTTTTCTCAAGGGCTCTATACCAGGAGGTTCATGCTTGTATTACAGTGACATGACTATTCCTGAAGGACTCTTTTTACACGGTTTCTTATAACATTTGCATTTATTTGTTTTTCTGGGTATGTTTGTTAAAGTTGTGAAACCATGAAACTAATTTTAAAATGTATATTTAAAGGAAAAATTAATATAAAACATTTAAAAGGTCAGTTTAGATTTCAATTCTTGAGCTTTTTATTTGATTTTCTTTTTTTTTCCTCTTTAAAAATATGTTTGTATCTTGATCAAGATGTATTTACTTTTTTTGTCTAAGCCTTTATCAATATTAGAGAAAAAAAGGATCTACAAATTGCTCCTATAAACAAGAGTAGATTGCTCCATCTTACTCAGGGCCCCAGTTGTCTTACCAGTGCTTTCCACCAGATGAAAGAATGCAAGTTATATTATTATGCTCATTAAAGTAAGACTAATGCCGAGTTTGAGCTCAATATCAAGTAATACACAAGCACATTTTACGAAGCATTTGCTCTCTCTGGAGCAGCAAGAGGGGCAGAAGGCAGGAGGTGTGGGTGAGTAAAATTGCAGAAACTCTGCATTGCCAAAGGGTGCTCCTACCCCAAAGCCTTGAGGCTCATTACTGCACCTCTTAGCACTCAGGATGGCAAAAACCTGCCAAAATGTCTTGGTTTGATGAACAATCCCACCTTGCACCAGTCTCACTTTTCTGCTCTACCTGGTCCTGCTCTGAAACTGTCAGCTGTCCTTAAATGTATCTCCATATGGTTTCTCACCCCTGCCCAACAATCAGATGCATTTCCTCTATACCCCATGAGGTCTAATGCATTCTACTTTTTGTGCCTGTCTGTGCTGTCTCCCCTCTGACCTCTCAGGTGCTTCTCTGTCCTGCTGCTGGTGGGACAAGGTGCTTTTGGCAGCATTTCTGGGCTGTCTCCTTGTGTAACACCCCATTCCCCAATGCCTCCAAACTCCAGCACCTCTATTAACTTTTCCTGACAAGACTGGCTTCCTGTGCCTCTCCTTCATGAAACGACTATTATGGAAGGGAAGGGATGGGGATATTTATTTCCCTCTGCTGTCAAGCCTGTTGCTGCCTCTGTGAGCCTTTGGAGATTGGAGAGGCACAATCATCCCTCTCCTCTTTGGGGTGACTGGCTCCCCTTCATATCTCAGTTTATCCATGATCCTTATTCCTTAGGTCTTCTAAAATGAAAGTAATTTCCAATGTTTCTAGGGAGATCCCAGGATATTGTTCTTATATTAAATATTAAAGATTTTGCACAAAGCTTATTGAAAACCCCATGGGATTTCTTTTGTTCTTTGAAAGCTTTCAAGACCTAGCCCCACATTTTCCAAATATTTGGGATTAAGTTGTTTGCGATGCGATGCTGTATCCTCTGGAATGCATGTCTTCAAAAATGTGTCCCATATTGTTTATGATAGAGAAAAAAGTCTAATGAAAGGAGCTTCATTCAGGTTTGTGTGCAAGGGGAATTGCTACCAGAGCCTTTGGAAGTCAGCCCGGAGTGAGGATAATTTCCACATTTTTGTTAGTTGTCTTTCCCTTTTCTCTATGCTTTGCTAATTTCTTACATGTGCTTTTCCCCCCACACTACCCAGCACTGATAATTTCCTCAAAACTTGGTTAAATGATAATAATTCTATGGGCAATTTAACCACATTATTTTAGATGAAATTAGAATTTACTGTCTAGCCTAATATTGTGGTAAGAAAAGAGACAAGCATCCTCGAGCATCCTTTTAGTAATCACTAAACTAATTTTATCTCAGCCGTAGAAACATTTTGAAGAATCTTTTTTTTCTTTCATGGAATTTAAAACATGGAAAATCAGGATCTAGGTTTCACTTTCTTAAAACGAGGCCAGTGTAGTAACTCAGACACTGTCTGGTGTAATTGAGAGAAAATCTGATCCTTGTATTACTGCTGAATTGTGCCCTTGCAAACAAAAATGAAAATAAATGAGAAAAACAGACTCAATTTACTAACAATCTGCATGACACAATCTCCATAAATTGTGCTAATAGAGCAATTTATAAAAATTGTGGTAGTATACTAAGGAGAGCAATTTACAAAATCCTTTTAGAATAATAAGCTAAGAATTGCTGGTAATGCATCTATATTTTCAAATATTGTTTATGTATAAAACAAATTGACTGTCTGTTCTTATTTACTCTATGTTATGTTAATACCAACTATAGACAAGTGTGAATAATGAAATACTCAGATTTTTGTTTATCTACAGATTGCATTGATGGTCAACACATATTTTAGATGCATCACACTTTTTTATGAGAAAAAAAATTTCTCAGCTGGACCATTGCTGTGGTTTTTGTTTATGAATTACTGAAAAATGTTTTTCTGAAACTGTTTATCTTGTCACTCTGACGTAAAGCTCAGCATATGAAATTAATACCTGAGGACTGCAGTAAGCCACGCTCAGCTAAACGAAATGCTTCAAAATCCATTTAGAGTTTGGTTGTCACTCCCAAAATAACAATGAAGATTTAACAGTGAAATTTTACATGGCTGACATTGTGTAAGGATTTAAGACAAATCCTTAACAGACAAAATAATGGATAGGCTGCAAGATGTGCTGCTTTATCCCTGATCATGGAGGGATAAATCCTGCCCTGCAGTTGCTCATCTCCTGGAGGTGGGCTCCTCTGAAGAATGGCTGCATTGTCCCAGGTTGTTTGGAGAAGCAGGATGACATGGAGTCCCGAAGGCAACTGGGATTGCATTCCAAGTGCAGGACACTCCCCTTGGGTGAACACAGAGCCACTCGTAGAGCTGGGTGTGTCCTGCCAACCTTCTGCTGCCTCCTCCTCACTCACTTTCTTCTCCAGTAGCATCTTGCTGCAGAATGTGGTGCCCCTCAGCTAAGCTGAACAAGTTGAAAATAGCCCTGGCTAAAGCTGGCCAGCTGGGACTGCAGAGTGCTGTGCATATCCAGCTACTGATGAAGCCAGCATGAGCTGGTGGTGGGAACAGCTACATCTTGCTGCTTTCAAGGCACCAGGGTACATGGAATAACCCCCCAGGGCTTGTGTATAAGGTTTCCTCCTTACTGAGCTCCAGGAGGCCAAAAGCTCACCCCAAGCAAAGACTTGGGTGAGTTTGGGTGAGGCAGGGGTTGAAGACAGGTTTGGACTTGTTTAAAGAAAAATGTGTATGCAGTTGTGGGATTTTCTTTGATGTTGTTTTATCTGGCAAAGAGGCATGGCACCGCAGAAGAGCAAAAGCAGGAATTGAGGTGGGTCAGCGTGTGCGCAAATGGAGGTTATAAATATGATACCCTGCTCCAGGGGTGGGGTTGATGGTTTACTGCTTCCCATCTCTGACACATCAGGGTGGTGGAAACAAGTCTGAAGCTGCAAAAAGGCCCTCAGGCAGTGTCTTGCACCTCCCTGCAGGGAAACAGCGTGTACAAACTCTCACTGCTTGTGGGTGCAATCTAACTTGCTCTTTAACATCCCCTCCTAGGGGGGAATGCTCAGCTCTTCCCATTGTCTGCACATTCTGATGCCACAAAGACAAATAATTTAGTTAGAGCCCTGGGGCATGGAGCAGAGATTCACTGCATGATTCTTAGCTGCTTTGTGGTGACTTACTCACCTTTAAGGAGCCCTAAATCTGCTTAAAACTGTGCGAGGGATTTTTTTAATAATAGAATAATGCTGAGATACTATGGGAGTAGCATCTTCCTTCTCACACTATTTGAAAGAGTTCTATGCCTAGCTCTGCCACTATTGAACACCTCAATTTTCAGAAGAAAATTTAATTTAATTTTTCCTAAAAGGTATCGTTCAGTTTGCTTTAAGGAAGTGGAAGATTAGCCGACTAGTCCCTCAATTCTCAGGAGAGTGAAGAGAGATATATTTGCATATTCTTTTAAAACACTGCTGAGAGTGAATGTTTCATGATAACAATTTTAATAGAAGTTAGAATAATTTGTAAGCCAGCACATATGCCTGAAAGAAATCCTAGTAGACAGTGACATGAAGAAATACACAGACATAAAGTATGAAGTATTTTCAATACATATTATTTGACTTCTTAGTTTGTAAAAATTTGAAAAAATGTTTTTGAACACGGAACAATTCCAATTTATCAGTTAATTACTTCTATGCATACAAACAAATGGCACTCCTACACCATCTATTTTTGTGCCAATAAAATGTCCATATACTTTTAATACCAGACTTTGCCCTTCCACTGTCTGCAACCTTATTTTATTTTGATTCCTTTCTTCTCTTGCACCTCAGTTGTTTAAGAGATTTCTGGGATGTTAGCTTGCCTGCCGTCACCAGCAGTTCCTGACAATGACTGATAATCCCTCCAGTCACTTCTTTCTTCTTGCTGAGTGGTGCAAGATGGGAGAGCAGGAGTCAGAGCACATGCACACTATGCACAACAGTGAAGGGAACTCCAGCCACAAGGCCTGACAAACAATGTGAGGAGAAGATGGAGATGGAGTGGCATTTTCTTATTTACTAAAAGCAAGATGTTTTCTCAACGGTAAAGAATGCATAAATATATGGCTAAGACCAGAGTATCCAAACAAAAAATCCGTAAGACTTGCCCTGTCTTTGACTGTCAAACTGTCTACAGAAAAAACATTGTGTACATGACATGTTCAGTCAGTTTATTCATTTGAGAAAATATATGGTACTGATATAATTAAGAGTTTATTTTCTCTGTGGTGAGAGTTACAGAATAGTCTGACTATTGTGGAAGCATTGCTAGAGGAAAGCACACTGTTCCTAATCCCTGAGCTTTTAAAGCTAGTTAATGGTCCAAGGTGTCTAACAGCCTAAGAACACTGGCCATTGTAAACTGTGGAAATTATAGTTAATAATCTGTGTGTCAGATGACTGTAAATTCTGAACTTGCCAGGAAGTTCATATCAAGGTAGTTGTCTGAAACAAGTGGTGGCCATGGGTAGTTGTCTCAGCATGTCCACAGGCTACAGAAGTAACATGAGGAGAATGCATCCTTTGTCTGTAATTGTTTGGGGGGAAAGGATGGGCATTAGAATCTGAGTTCTTGGGCTTTGTGTGGAAATGCACATCTGCTGGCAAAATTCGAGAAAGAGAATACCAACCAGGACTAAAGTATTAGATTTTAGGTCTGCTGATTTGGCTCATAAACTCTATAGGAAGTTGAGGTGCTTGAAACAAATCTCTTTGTGCTTGATGGTATTTAATAGAAGCCTAAGTGGATAGAGTTTTTGTACCTACCAACCAAATTGGTGATAAAGCTACACCTTTGTATGTAACCTAGGAAATGTATCAGATGGTACTGGAATAGCTATTTTGCCATTTGTATAGAGAGTAGAGTACTGAGCAAACAGCACACAGCCAGAAGGCTAATTGCTTGTTTCCTATGGATTGCCTAAACTGAAGGAATACCTCTTTGTAATTTTTGGGTTGGACACAGCTTGTTCTTTCAGTTGGGAATAGATTTTGGTCTCAAATTATCCTCAAAGCACTAGATGAAGAGGCAGATTCTTTCATTGGCATAGCACTACAGTAGTCAGAGCACTCACATTTTCTGGCTAGTTAGCAGGACATCTGTGTCAGCTCAGAATCTCTTTCTTACTATAAAAACACCCCAACAACTTGTTGGCTCTTTCTATATGAACTATAGAAAGTGAGTGGCTATAGGGAGAATGATCATCTTGGGGAAACATGACCAGGTACATGAGAAATGCAGCCTTCAGTCTGGGTGTTACAAGGAGCAGGAAAATGTTATAGGGAGACAAAGAGTATAAAGTGCTCTCTCCATAGCAAAGATTAGAAATCAGAGACCTTACACACACACACAACCTTTTTATTGGAGGAGAGGTGGAGGCTGTGATGAGGCAGTAGTTTCCTTTAGCTAATTGTGATGTGGGCATGATTTGGAAAAGGGATTGCAGATGGATAGGCTATTTTGTTTTCCAGCGAAATCATGATTTCTCCTGATTTTCTACTGCTAAAATGCTAATTTAGTGGATATGATGATAATTGGTTCTGGCTCTGTTTGTAACTACTTTAAAACCTGGGCCAAGCATCTGTAGGAATTTTTGTCTTGTTGAGAGAAATGAAGGACTGCTGTCTGTGGAGTCTAACTGAGTTGAATGCAGGGGATGGTGTGGGTGACAATAAACACAGAGGTGTAGGGGAAAGGAATATGAACTCAGTCACAAAGCATGTAGCATGGTGTTGTCAGATCAGAGAAACACCCTCCCTCCACCCTGTGTTTCCTCAAAAGAAGGAAACATTCACAGAGTGTGTATATCCCTAGTTTAGATATAATTAAAAAGAAAATGCAGAAAATCTGCTCTCAGCTCACAGAAACTTCCTGAAATAACCCCGGGAATGCTTTGTTCTGAAGTGCTTCAAAAATAGAGATCTGAGACAGGAAAGTGTCATGAACTTCTTATCTGATAGAGTGACCAAGGGAAGAACAAATAGGAAACTTCTGCCAGATCCTTCAACCCATTAGAAGAGCCAATGGCATCAATTAAATTCCTGTAAGCAGGTGCTGAAATAATGGCCAAACCAAAACAGGAAGGGATTCAAGTGGAAGGGTGGTAAACCTCAGGAGCCAGCATACACACCCAGCTACAGATGGGGACTTTGCAACAGATGATGAGAGAAGGACATAGGGCTGTGCAGGCGGAGGGGTCTGAACAAACATGATATCCTAAAAACATAGGAGGTTCAGCACTGACAAATGAGGGAATCACTACAGCTATGCCCAAAGCCTCTCAAGAGATTGTTGGCACATGTGACATCTCCTGGACACTGCATATTCTTAAATCTGCTCCTTTTCCCTGAGGCTCCCTTTGAAGATCCCCTTCATTTGTTTCTGGGATGGGAGCTCCTGTGTGCTCCCCTGAGGACTCTCCTGTGCCAGGGGCTGGTGGTGGGATTTCTCTGCAGTGTTAGTGGTGTGCTCTGTGTTGAGGGAGACAAGGGTGTCCCTTGTGCTGTGAGCTATGTGTGCAGTCCTGGGAGATGTGATCACTCATCTCATCTATATCTGGATAGTGTTGGCTCGTGTTTCCTATTAATGCAAAGTAATAAAAATATTATTATTATGAAAGTCAGGCTCAATGACAGCCTGAAATAATGAGAGAAAATTCTTGGCTGCCTTACAAAGTCCTCTTCTGAATAGCATAAAAGTAATTTTATTTTTGTTACTGTTTTATTTTGAACACAAAATATGCCCTGGAAGTAAAGGGAATGTATTGTTTTGCAGTGCTTCAATAACACATTAGCTCAGGAATTCTTTTTCATTTCTAGAAGAAAAATCTCAGTTCAGGATTTGAGAAAAAAACCCCCAAGAGCAACAACAGCAGCAGAACCACTCTGAAATACCACTGAGTCACCTTTGGGACTCCTATGGAGTTTTGTTGAGTAGTGAGCACCTTGAATTTAATTGACAATGATCAATCATCTCCCATCCTTTCCCTCAGCTATGCATGTTCAGTGTGATTCACTGAGAAAAGTTTCAGCCTTTTTTTAGTTGTTTTTTTTTTTTTTTTTTGTTTCCTTCTCTTTTCTCCACAGTAAACAAACCCAGCCCCAGCATCAGAGATGTTGGGCTGGTGCTGCTGTGGCTGGAGGGGGAGCAGGCACTGCTAGTGGAGAGCTTCCTTGGAAAGTCCTGTCTGCATCTGCTGCTGCTCAGGGTGGTCTGCCTGGGCCACAGTGAACACAGAGGAAAGCTGGATTATTGCCAGACATGGGGCTCTGGAGCTGAAATAATTCCATTGGCCAAATAATTCCATTGGCCTCAATTCCACAGTGGCCCTGCCGCTCTGCAAAAAGAGGTGCAAGGTACAGGGTGGCACTGGCTGTGGAAGGGTGGCAGGGTGGCAACAAGCCTCTCTGTTGGAGGTTATGGCTCGTGTGCTTGGCTGCCCTTGGCCTTTCCTGGGAATGCTTGCCTGAATTAACTGTGTGCAGAGCTGATACCAAGATGCTGCCTCATGCCAGTGCCTGGACCAAACCAACTTTTCTTCTTCTAGGAGGGCCCAACCTATCTTGACAAAAAGTCACATTTTAATTAAAAATTAAAAAGAAGAAGAAGAAAAAATAGACAGAAAGGAAAGGAGGCCCAGCCTGGCTCTAGTTTATTTCAAACGTGTGTAACAGGATTTTGTCATAATCTAAATCCATCTGAAGAGGCATTTTCCTCACAATGGCACCTGAAAGTATATACCTGCTTCAGGGCTGTAAATGGAGACCTGAGACAGGTTCCTGCTCAAGACAAGAAGCCAAAACACTGACCTGATCTGTATAAATGGGAAGGGTGCAAAATCATTATTAACCTGTTCTCCTATGTGCTGAACTCAGCCAGATTTATGAACTGACCGGTTTCACCTTGGGAAAGAAGAAAAAGGAGTTAAACAAAACAGCATGGAGTGGAGAAAAGACAGAAGCAAACCTCTTTCTGTGGCAAATCTCTCAAAGTCCCTTCCCATTAGCAGCATTTCCAGCATCCAATCATGGAGTTACAAATCCCAGTCTGCCTCATTGTCCAATATTACTCACATAAGATAATTGCTTAATCCTGTATTCCGGCTACCCCACTCTTCCTCTGTCTTCTCCATGGGATTCAGGGTACATTTATCTTCTCAAGGCTATTCCTTGGAGAGCGGAAAGCTGTGGAAATTATTGAATGAACTTAAGTAATACTTTTCAGATAATTAACACAATGAAAATGAACATTACTAAGCATGGGATCTCTGTGTTATTTCTGCTTGTTCTTGGATGCTGAAGTTTTGTGCAGAATTCAGAGTAAGTCTAAGGCAAATGTCAGGAAATACAGATGTGAAATGAAGCCAAATCACAATATAGTTCCAATAAGTGTAGCAGGCTTAATTAATTAGTTTGTTTCCTATTTTACAGCACCAATTTAGTGGTGCAGATACCAGAATTCCTTCTGTTCTGTCAACATGTGTCAGGTGTGACTGGAAGGCTATTCCCATGCACTGGGTCAGAAAAAAGGATGATAAATCTTACATAGATCCATGTATGATCTGGATGACAATGAATAAAATAAGCAGATATTATATTCTATTTAATTCTGTATTTTTTGCAATAAAAAAAATACAGAGGCCAATTCAAAGCAATGAAGCCTTTATGTTCACACAAATCTCTCCTCGGGGTTCAGAGCTGACCTCTCGATGCTGTGCAGAGGTGTATGAAACTTTTGGTCAAGAGATGGCTTTCCCAAGCATAAAAAAAAAATGTATTCATAATACCAGTGTTAAAATTCAAACCTGTTCATCAGTGTACTTGAGTAATTAATTGAGAATCTTACCATCATAAAAGTAATCAATCTGAAGTTTGTCATTGTACTTGCTTAGAGAAGACTTTGTGCCTAAAATATCCAAATAGGACTTAAAAAAAGGGAAGTTCATCTTTAGAATGGATTGGGGAGTACAGGAGGAAATATAGTAACAAGAAAAAGGGAAAACAAGAGAATGAAATTTGCACCTCAGAATTTATTTTAAATTAAAGCATAGAAGCTTGGGAATTGTACACTCAAACAAATCTGCCACGGGACCTGATTAGCATCTTCAGAAGGGAAAAAAAATAAGTCAATTTCTTAGATAATACAGTCAACACATTATAATTAATGCATTTAAATATGTGCATTTCTTAAGGGCAGGTACCATGCCAGCAATTACGGTTTCAGTAATTTTTGCAAAAGAAGCTGCATCTCATTATATGATCTTTTAGACCCATGTTATTCTTTCATAAAGGAGCCAGTTATCTTGCTTATGGATTCTTGAGAGAGCAGAGCTGGAAGCATAAAGTATTAATGCAAATGCCTGAAAGTACCTCACTGGAAATTCAATCTCTTTCTTTTCCTCTTCAGAGTATTTCCTTTTTCTAAAACTGTTTTTGTTGCATTCAGAATGTTGCATATGTCCATGAAAAAACAAGCCAACTCTTCATTTACAGAAGCTACAGACTTGTACTTTTTACTCAGGCAAAAGCGCCTGACTTGGAATCCTTCTCTCATAACATGTAAATTTCAAAAATAAATATAATAAATCAAATAATTAGTATAAAGCCAAATTAGCTCTTAAAATATTGAGGAAGAGAAAGTGTGCCTCATGTTACAGTGTTAAATTTGTATTTAGTGTCTCCTGGCAGTTCACAGAACAAAGCAAAAGAGGATAACTCTGCTCTCAAGTCATTTAATATGGTTTTTCGGTTACTTTAAGCAGAAGCAGAGTTAGAATGAAAGGAATAGGCTTTTACCCGCCTCTTTCAGTGCCCAGTCTCTGATGACAACTTAGAATTGCCTCTGAAATGTTGCAAGTAGGAAGTGCAGGGGCAGTGAAAGTTGTTTATACAGAGCAGACACTTTCCAAGTTTACACCAGAGAGAGTTTTATGCACTCACAATCTCTGGATCAAGTTCATGAACAGGTCATGCCCCTGAGTGATTGCTGTGCACCCTTCAGTGCCCTGTGCTGGCCACACTTGTCCTGGCTGCTGCCCATCAATCCAATCTGCCAGACAGAACCACTGGGGAACACTGAAAACACAGAAATGTCCACGTGTAGGGACAAGCTGGCACAGGGTTAGGGCACAACTCTGCCATTGCCTGAGATTTCCCCAAACACTGTGACAGCTGCTGGCTGAGGAGCCTGTGTGTGGGCCTGCATGAGACTGTAAAAGGAGCCTTCTGTGTAAAATGAAGTCGCTGTGTTTTCTGACCTAGTGTAGGGCAACTCAGAACTTACATTTAATGCACTTGAATTAATGTACATGAACACTCCACTGAGTGTTCATCTCTCTCTCCAGAGAGCTGTGTAATCCTGAAGATGCACACTCAGGGCTTCTCAGAAAGGAGCTGGAAACTCCTTTCCTTCTCCAGGTTATTTTGAAGTCTTCCTCATCGCAGATACAAATGTAGAGACTGAGAATTTTCATGTCCTGATTAACACTTGCACCATGGTTCTACCTTGTAGTGAGTAAAAAAACCCAAACAAAAAACCTGAAACCAAATACCTTTGTGATCTGGAGGTTCCAGTTTCTCTTATCTAACTTTAGATGTTCATAAAGTCATCTGAGTCATGCTGTGATCACTTTATAATCAATGGAAAAATAGAAGAGCTTCAGGAGGGAAAATTATTCCATGCTCATGTAGAAGTCAAAAGTGGTCAGATGAAACACACCCTAAAGGACCTCTTTCTCCCATTGGCTATAAAGACAAAGATTTGGCTGAGGTGTAGATATGTTTGCTTTAACTGTGCAAGGTTAAAAGAGGGGAATACCATCCCAAGTGACTTCGGTGGGCATTGGATCAGGTCTGCTATGGGCAGTAAGGATATGCATTTGAAACCCCTATAATGTGCTCAGGTTTGCCCTTTGAATACAATACCATTGTGCAGCTTTAGTGCTCAGCAGCCTTTAGGAAGGAGGGCAATAAAACTGTGGCTGCTTCCTTGATGATACTGCAGAGCAGGCTTGGCTTAACCTAAAGGTCGGGAGGACAGACTGTAATTCACTGGTTTCTACTTTGCTGTCTGCTGGCTGAAACGTTTCAAGGAGGGAGGAATTGTGCATAGTGTAATTTGCAATGTCCAATGACCCTCCCAAAAATGTGGAGTCCAGATGAAAATTTTTTATAATCACCCAAAGATTAAAAATTATTTTACTCTAATTGTTTGGTGCATCCTCATGTTCAGATCAAAGTCCTAAGTTCTTGGACTATTTGAGAGCAAGCACAAATTAGAAATGTTTAAACATCAGTAAATTTGCTTGTGGGTGGGGGGGATAATTTTTGCAGGATCAGGTTTTTAATTTGAAAAATTAATACTATAACCAAGGGAAAAAAAACCCATTTATACTGATAACATTATATTCTCTGGTTCACTGGGATGTAAACTCCATTTTACTTACTCAACAACTTCACAGGGCACAAGGGTTTTCTGAGGTAGCCATCATAGATCAGAACTTCTCTAGATAAATACGTGAATGAGAGTTTATCTTATTTACAGTACAGTAATTTTCATCCTGTATATAATAGAATTTTCCTGTTTTCTGTGCCTGTAATTGCATTTTCTCTTTTATAATATGTAATCAATTACTTTTTATAGTCAGGTACTTCCATTTAAGTGAATTGAAATTTTATCATTATATTGCAAATGTTCATCAGAATTTACTTTCCTACAGGTGAGAGTAATTTCTGGCCTTCCCCAGGAGAGGCTGAAAGCTGATGTCTATTGATTTAGGTGTTTCCTTGAATTTAGCCCTTCTTGCATACATCCAAATATTTTTAATCAACCTCCTCCTTTATACCCACAAGCAGCAGTCTTTCACTCCTGGCAGCTGAGTCAGCCTGGCTTCTCTGTTGTGTGGCAGAAACGTGCACCAGACTTCAAACATGATTTATTTTCAACATGCACCAGACTTCAAACATGATTTATTTTAAATATAGTGCTGATAGAATACCGGAGTTTGTTGTTGATGGACTAAGAATTCCCCTGCCAGTCTGGAACTGTATATCATGCTCTAAATGTGATCTAATAGTGCAGCTGTGTGAGTGTATATACACACACATATGTACTTACAATGTTTCAGAGGGTATGGAAAAATGTCCTCTCAAAGGCCAGATTGGTTGGGACATAAATATATTTATATGAATCTGTTATAGTGTCTCCTGTGAAGATGTATTCATTGGAAGTTCACGCTCTTTTCTGTTATCCTGCATTGCTCCAGAAACAGAGGGAAGAAGACATGCCCTCCATCTGTGACTTCTTCTCGACCCATAGTGAAGCTTTTCCAGAGTGTTTGATGGAGCTGAGGACACAAGGATGAGGAGGAAAGGGGAGTCAAAAGGGCTGCCGTTCACCCACCAGCCCTCAGGCAGTGCAGATTCCCAGACATGTGCCATGTGCCATTTTTTTGCCCAGTCTGTTCATATTAGGGTTGTGCCTTCCCATAAATGCTGCCTGTCTTATAAATTAGTGTAATCTTAGATGTCAAGGCTCTTGGGAGGTCTAGAGACTATCCAGTAGCCTTTCGGTAGCTCTGGTTACTAGGACTTTGCATTTTAAGTTAATTGTTGCAGTAAGTTAATGCTCCAAACTATTGAAAGGCTCTTTTCCTGGGATTGTCTTTTGAATATTCAATGGAAGTGAAGAAGTGAGAGTTTTTGTTAGCAATTTTCATAAATTTCAGGATATCTGTTCCTGAAAGTGAAGAGCACTTATAAATTGAGACCTTATTTCCTCATCACAGAAAAATGGCTAAAACTTGCATGGAAGTTATAGGTTGAGATATAAGTGCTGATAATTGTCTCTTGTTTTGTCAGAGAAAAAAGGTCCTAACCTGACATTTCTGTTCAATACTGAAGAATGAGGATATCTGTTTCCCCTAGAGCTCTCCTGTTCATGTCTTGCTTAACTGTTCTTTTGCACGCAGAAGGGGAAATATGATGCTAGTGTGTGACCATAACACTCCCTTCTGTCCTAGAAAGCTGTGGACCTGCTTAGCCATGGGGACAGACCAACAGGGCATACCTGCTCTGCTCCCTTGGGAGCCTTGATAGTGTGCTGCTCTGGGCAGTGACTGCCACAGGGCACTTTGCCTATAGCAAAGAGGTCCTGCTGCCGTGTTGCAGCAGCCTGTGCTATCACAGGCAGGCACACAGGCACGTGAAAATGCTAACAAAACATCCACAGGAAGTCCCTGTTGCAAGAACTATTGTATGAGAGGACATAGTTCATGTTTACATTGGAAAGGAAAGGATCTTGATTATATAAGAGTTTCCTTTAATTAAATCCAACTTAAATCTCAGCTACATAGTCTACTGCATCCATCTACCTTTTTATAGAGAGTGAGAGTTAAAGACAGAGCTACTTGAACAAACCAAGTTGAACACGGGATCTATTTATATGTATGAGAGAGTTATATGGTTTTGTTTTAAAACCAGTACTGGTCAAAAAAAGAAGTTTTTGAGAAGGTAGAAGGGCAATGGGCTGTTGCCAGGCTTTGAGACACACTGTGTGCTTGGTGGACATTTCTTTTAGAAGATCCCTTCTGGAATTTATACTTCCATTCAAAGCTCAGTAATCACCAAAATACAGAGCTGAAGACCTCTATATTTGTACAAAATAATTGTCAGTTCTTCTACTGTTTTCAGACTCATGTAGTGTCAGTGACTTTCCCCAAAACTGTTAATTTTTTTATGTTTGTTTGCCAAATGATTTTAAACAACCTTCTCTGGTTTGTGGAAATGCATAAATTGTGTGCAATGAGTCTGAAACTGGGTAGTTTCTTTTAACCTGGCTTGTGATCTAATTCATAGGATGGAATTTCCTTTTCCTAATCAGGTGTCCATATTCAATGAACAGAACATCTGAGTAAGCAAATAATTGCAAGTTATCCAAGCAGAGTGAAAACTGCTTAAGCTATTCAGCCAAAGAGATGGCTTGCCTAGGGAACTACAGATACAGATTTCCTTTATAAATCTTTCCCCTACTTCACTGGAAATTTAAATATTTTTCATAATACTTACAGATTTCAGTTGTAGGTGTCCAAGCTTGACTCTTGTGGCCATCCCACTGATCCCAACAGCAGCTTCCCAGTTGGAGAACCCATTGACAGTCTGGGTCATTCCACACTGGCCTCTCTCAGTGAGGTGCATGAAGCTGGGGAGTGTGTGTGATAAACTCCTGAGCCTGAATTGAGATATTTGAGGAATATTTTGGTGTATCCACTTAAAAATACCTGTACTGTACTTGAAAAAGAGAAAATTTGCAGTCCATCTTGGTGCCTACCTATCTGAGTTTATACTCTGTTTTATTTTATCACTGTCACACTATTGCAGTAGATAACAATAATTTACTCTGTTTGTAATAGGGGATTAGATTCTCTGACATTTATTTACCTTGTTCCACGTTAATATGCCAGGACTCTGGTCACTGGAAATGGGAAGCTGGTGTGTATTCTCTGTACAATAAAACACATCTGCCACATATGTGGCTTTAAGTTCACAGTCCTTAATGGCACATCCTTATCCAAGCCTTTCACTTTATTGTGCAGCTTATAAAGGGTCTCTCAAGACACTGCTGTGCCTTTTCCATTGATTTCATTGTAATAGAAGCAGTGGACCATGGGTGAGCCAGCAAGAGTTTTGACAGTGTTATTTGCTAGGGAATGTATCTGAAACGCATTTTAAAAAATGTTAGGTGGTTTCTTTATGACCAATACAACAGGCAAAATTGAGAATGAATCAAATAATTATGAAAAGTAGATTTTACTCAAAAATAAAATATCTGCAAACCCTTTGAAAATTCTCAGCTGCATGTAGAGCCAGGTGAGAGTGGTGAGAAAGCAGCTTGTCCAGGAGAGATGTGGCTGGATCTCATTCCCATTTTTCCAGCAGCCAGGTTTTGGCCCTGCTTTTGCAAAACATGTAAATTAACACAGGTGCACAATGTTGCTCCAAATAGTATTATTAAATATGTTGTTTACTGGGAGCATTGACTACTGCTGTAAAACATCACACCCCCTCCCAAAAAAAAAAAAAAAAAAGAAAAAAAAGGGTTAAAAAAAAAAAAAAGCAAGCAGCCTGGTTGCAGTTTATTTTGTACCTCTTCAGAGAATGAAGGAAAACAGTGATCCTCACGTTGACCCTTTCCATAGCCTCATCAATCACAACTGGAAATGAAAACATTTTAACTACCTCTTAACAGTGCCAGGGATTTGTCACCTTCTCTTGACTTCTTTTGTCACCCCCTCTCTGCACTTTCTGGGTGATATTTGTGGGCAGGACCAAAGCTGCCAGGAGCAGGACTGCATACCTGCCTGCTTTATCACCAGGTTATTGCAAGCTGCAGGCCAGACTAAAGCACAGTCTGTTTAGTGTGGCTCACTGCCACATTAAAGATAATCACATCTGGGATCACACAGCCCTGTGAGCTCCAGAAGCCTTTACCTATAGCTTGTCTGGGGTTATTTAACATCTCTGTGCCTGTGCCAGTGAAACCTTCCGGGTGGGACCCCAGGCTCTCTATCAAGAGCACACGAGAGACTTTGCTATTAGGTAAGCATATACATTCATGACCACCAAAAGACAGGATGAAATATGGAAACACAGGAGAGAGAGCAGAAAGAGTAGACATGTGGGCAGGTTTGCTGTCAGATTTGGTTGACTTATGGCTCCTCTGATGCCTGGGAGCTTCTGGAAAAGGTCAGAAGGTTCCTCCTATTTTGAAACACTAAACCAGAGCTCAGGAAAGGGCTTCTCGTAAAGACTGCTGTACAGAGAGCAAGAAAGGTATTTCAGTGAGGATGTGAGGATGTGGCAGGTAGTGGGGATGTTAAATAGTAAAAATGTCCCATGGTGTGAAAGGGGCCAGCAACCCCTATGTATGTCTTACGTCAAGGCAAGGACTGAGCAACACAATTGGTGGAATACTTAAGGGTGAGCCTCAAAGCCAAAAAACCAATCAGATGCTTCTGAAAAGCAATGCATGCATAGAACTGAGGGGAGAGGAATTCCCCTTATGTAGATAAAAATGGTTAAAGAAACGCAAGTATAAAACTATAGCTTTGCGACAGATTTTTCAGCTGTGTTTCTTTTTATTGTTTCAAGTTTGGTGGCACCAGAAACAAGCTCTGGCCTGAAGTAATTCAAATGATAGTGAAAATGTATAATTATGCATATCAATAATTTTGATTATTGCAGCAATGGGTACAAATTCTTCATACAAAACAATCTCTATTGTAAGACTCAATGTACTGTGATGAAAATAAATCTGGTTTGTGGGAAACTCATCTGGCTATGAGAAAATATTTTAGGTGATGCGAGACAGACTGTGTTTCTTGAAACAGGCAAAGCTCACAGCTAACTGGGAAGAGATTTTGAGTAAGTTTGGATATTTGGATATGATCTGTTCTTTTTGAAAACACACCTGTGTAAATTTATACAATTTCTAGTACTATGAGATCTTTGTTTTTATAGATCAACAACATAAAAAAAAATTTAATTGAAAAACCCCAGGATTTTGGTAGGTTTTTTGTCACTCCTAGGTGCAAATGATTATTGCTTGATTTTGCATGCTCTTATATACATATACGGATGTTTTAAATACTCTCATAAACAACAACAACAAAATGTCCCTGGCAATCTCTTTGTAGATTTCATACAAACACTAGGCACAATTTTTTCATTATTTGCCTGCTATTCAAGTTCTAATGGTTTTTTGTGAAAAAGTGGGATTTGGGGAAGGAGGAAAAGGGTATGGTTGTATATCACATTCTCTCTATACCAGTTTAGGAAGGGACACTTTGTTACGGGCTAGGAAGAGTTCATATAGCATAGCATTGTAATGGTAAGAGAGTAATAGAAATAATAGTAATAGCACTGTCACCACAGCTGGAGTATTTGTTGGTGTATTTGTTGTACAAAACAGCAGAACAATTTTTTCCTGGGGCACACAATCTTCAGAAACTTTTGGAAAGGAAAAGGGATGCAATAATTATAGAAGTTGGGCACGTCGTCTCTGACATACTCAATTGCTACCTGGGCTTGTAAAAAGTTAGAATGTAACTTTTTGCATCTACTCCCTGTGGAACAATTAGCCTTAGTTAGCTAAAACCCCATGACGTTCTAGGGGACTTTTCATTATTTGCCTCATTTTAAGAGTAAATTTGACACATACACAAGTAAAAGCACTACAGTAATAGTTTAAGTGAATCAAAGAAAGAGCAAAAAAAGAAAATTAAATTATACTTTCTATATTAAAAAAACCAAGAAAAAGGAAAGGTTATAATTTATTTCAGTAAAATCAAGGATAGTACAACATAAAATACTGTGCTTCATAAAAGTAATTCATTTAAGTAGTATAAGACCCCCCAAAGTATGCGCTAACATGTATTTGTAAAAACATCATCCTAAGCATTTAGTGAACAGAAACCCTTCATAAAACCATCAGAATTCTCCTTTTCAAAGCTTCTTTATGGTTTGTTAGTGGGATTTGTTTAGAAATAAAAAAACACAGGGAACAAAACTCTACTGATATTAAGGAATGTCCAACCAGTTAAGCACATACTTATCTTTCAGCACACAGGACAGGCATTCATATTTGGTAAAGCACTTCAGCATGCATTTACTTTCACATATGTGATATATCAGCTATATTTGTCATATGGGGATACATTGTGAGCTTAAGTTTTTAAAAATGCATTGAAAGTTAATCATGTGCTTAATGTTTTGCGGAAGTGAGGCCAGTTCACAAGAGAAGCTTTGTCTGCTGTAATATTAAAATGCTTTTGTTGGATACAAGAAGAAAGGAAAGATATTGGAAAAACCCTCTCACTTGCTGAGAGCTTTTGGAAAGCTTTTGAAAGGGTGGAGTGGAACAGCCACTTGCTGTTTAGATGATATAAACTTGGGCATGGGGATACATAAATCCTGAAGAATCAAGGTACAGTGAGATATATTTCAGGAGGATTTCCTTTGCATTAAAGCCAGGAATGTTAACACTAATCTTTTATTATTTGCTATCCTAAATGAAACTTCCAAATAAGTGCTTAGGTAAAATGAAAACACTGTGGATGAAAAATAACTGCCAGTGGACATAAAATACCTGAATATGCAGATACACGATTGTATTTCCAGTAAAGCCAATTATCTTCCCAAATTTAATACATTTAGACAGACTGTTTGAATAGTTCTGTAGATTTAAATGTAACAGGGTAAGCATGTAGTACCAGAAATTCCTATTTCAGCCTCTTAAAAATTGCCTAGACCTATAGCTTCATTTAAAAACCCCAGACTTTTAAAAATCACCTTACAGGGACTACAGTTAGGTAAGATGTATATTTGTGTATATATATTTTTAATACACTCTTCAGGGACAGAAGATGACTAAAATATTTTTATCTCAAATAGGTGTAACTTACATTTTGGAAATTAACTTTTCAATTTTACTTTGCTTTTAGAAATATTTCCTATAGCATTGCCTCAGTCTTTCCAAAACCACCAAAATTTTTAGTATGTTCCATAGTGGTTTACTAAAACAGATAATCGAATGTTTCCTCTGTGGTGCATCAGCTACTGTTATTTAAGCAGTTAAATAAAAATTAAGGAAAATAAAAAAAAAATCTGATTTTACAAATCAAACTAGAAGTTTGCCTAATAATAATTATCATCATAGTATTCATAGTAAGTAGTATTTATGCCTGATCTCTCTAAATATGCAAGTAAGATTTATGGTGAATGTTACAATGGTTTATATCAGTGGTTTCAAGAAGTGTGAGACAATCTTGTTCTCTGTTAGGGATTTGATCACCTGTGGTGAGAGTGTGTATTTTGTCCCTTATACACCATATGTGCATCCAACCATTGAACTTTCTAAGGTAATAACACAAAAATTTTTATCTTCTTTAAGCACACTGGAGATGGCAGAAGGTTATGAGGACAGCACCTTAGAATCATAGAGCCATTTTGGTTGGAAAAAGCCTTTAAGATCATCACATCTGACCATGAACCCAGCACTGCCAAGTCTGCCACAAAACCATGTCCTCAAGTGCCACATCTACACGTCTTTTAAGTGCTTCCAGGGATGGTGAGTCAACCACTTCCCTGGGCAGCCCATTCCAGTGTTTAACAACCCTTCCCATGAAGAAATGATCATAAACATCCAATCTGAACCTCCCCTGACACAGCTTAAGGCAGGTCTCCTCTCTTGGGTAATGGGCCCTAGGTGCAGCTTTTCCCCTTGCACTCTGCAGCTGCATTAGCTCAGAGGGCTTTGAGGTCTTTCAGCAGAAATGCCTCAACAGTGCTTAATGTACATTTAGGGAGGCACACAGAGAGGATTTTCTCCTTGTTTTCTGATGAACTGTGAGGACATCTGAGAGGCTGAAAAACGCCAGTGTCTGACACCGTGTGAGCTGGCTGCATGAGGCTTTCCCAAATGCCAGACTCCAGTGACTGCTCACAGAGAGTGTTGTGCTCCAAAGACATACATTTCTCTCTAAATGGACACGGCACTCCCTTCCTGTGTTCATAAAAAGGCTTCCAAAAGACAATTAACAGATTCTTTCCTGTGCTCTGGTGTTCCTGAGAACATTCCCAGCTACTACTCTGCTGGAATGTGTAGTCCTGCAGGAAGGTAAAGGCATAAGTTTTCCATGCCCAGCATCACAAAACAGAGTTGTATGCTGTGAAATAAAATGTTTCAACCCGTTTCATTCAGTGAAATTTAAAATACAAATAAGAAAATAATTTAAGTAAACTTGCCCAAATTTTTTTTAATCACTTTTTTTCATGTTTATCCACAGCTACAGATTTTTTTTGTCCTTTTCTAATTTTGCTTGCAAAATACCTTCATTGACAGGTTGTGAGTAGGCACCTATTATTTAGACAATTGCCTTTCAGCATAACACCTGCCTAAGGGCACAAACCTGATCAAAGTGCTGAAATGAAGAAATATCACGAGTAGCCATAGATGTGAGCCAGGGTTGTGCAGGAGACACTCAGGATCAGATTGTCTTCTCAGGCCACAGTGTAAGAAGGTATGAGAAATGTCTTCATGATTGTCCTGGGTTGTAGTATAGGATTTGCACAAAGTATTCT
>VZSR01001479.1:21875161-21935363 GCA_013398615.1 Brachypodius melanocephalos | reverse complement strand
ATCCTCTCACTTGTTTTGCTTTCAAACCTCTACAATGATATATATACATGTGGAAGAAGAGCCTGGATTCCAGTTTCTAAATAGCAATGTTGAAAGTCGCTCTTTGTGCTTGTCTCAGTCAGATGAACTCAAGTAAGCCAAGTGCAAGTGTTTATCCTAGATGACACCTAGGTCTGCTGGCAAAGTTGTCCTCTCCTGAAGGAAATGGTGGGCATTGGCAGGAACTGAAACACCATCCCTTCTTTATCCTGAAGCATCCTGTTCCTGTTGCCTTGGCAGCAGATGCTGGGTGTGTGTCTGCATCCCAGCATAGCTCATCTTTTTTGTGTCTAGCATGCAAATAGGTCAGTCGAAAGGAGGGCTGTGTCTGAGGGCACCCTGAAATAGTTATTGGCTGGGACAGGGTGAATAAAGGGGAGGAAGATTAAAGCCTCCAGAAGATACATTCTGATACTGAGGTCTACCCTTCTGCAGAGCACTATCCATAACAAACTGCAAAAGCTTAAATGCTTTGGTCATTTAACCCTCAATTTAACAAAAAATTGTGTGCAGAGTTTGAATTTTAGATTAATTTTAGGGTTTCATGTCTATGAAAAAGATGACCTAGCTGGTATTCACTCTATGTGGTTATTGAACTCTTCAGTATGTTGTAGATACAGTCTGCACTGTAACATTTGAAACTAAATTATACCAGCTGTACCTCTATTTGCTACTTAGCTGCACTGAGCAAACATGGAAAAGTTAGTTTCTCAGCAAAGAGCACCATTGATCAAAAGCATTTTTTAAAGTTTCAACAAACAGGAAAATAATAAGAAAAATACGATAGCTTTTTCTTATATCAGTTCTGCATATAAAACACAAATATCTGTGCAGACAGAAATAGCATAAAATGATATAGGATTTAATTTACTCTGTTGAGGATTGAATGCCATGTAATAGAAAGATTTCTAAAGGATGAAGGTTAAAAACATTGAAGCCATTGCATTTCAAAAAATAATTGATTTTACATGCCAATTGACAGCAGACTTTGAGCTTCACAGTGGGATATGTGGGGAATATGCAAACTTTATCTGTCCATTAACAGTGTTGAACTGGGAAACTAAAATTGTCAAATTACAATTAAGGCAGAGAAAGAACAAGTTAATCAAACACAGAGCACCATACTAGCTTAGCTGTTCAACACAATTTAGTGTTAAATGTGCGGTACTGGGCCTGATTCCATTTTTAGACATGTCTAAGGGGACACAAGAGAGCATCTGAAATTTCCATGATGACCTACAGATAATAAAAAATGAGTTTATTCACAGGATAAAGTAGCATTAAGCAACACCTTAGCTTTTACTTAGTACTCAGAGAATAATCTCTGTTTCAGTTGAAATGAAAGTGGACCTCATAAATAAAAATAAAAAATCCAACAATGAACCACCCTAAGACCTGTACATGCTGTTTATATTGCTAAAAACAACAGTGGGAAGAAATACTGCAACAGTAGGCCATAACTTTATTTCTTTTACTTTGCAATAGAATACAAAGTATTTAAAATGCGATCAGTATGTTCTGAAGAGAAGACAGTATGTTCTGAATTCCCACTTTGAGAGGCATCAAATAATAATTTAAAAGAACTGAAATTGAAATGCATTAATTTTAGAAATATAATCTAGGCTACCTGAGAGCAGTGAAGTGACATTGCACAGAAGACTGTGTTTTGCAGCCTGTTACAGGAGACCATTGGGATGCTCCCTTGCCTGATGCCCAAGCAGTGGCCTGGAGGCAGAGGCAAACTTTCCTAGGGATGAACTCCATGGCCTGTCCAGGACCATCCATGCCTGGGTGTTCCACACCTTCATCTGCACTGCTTGTGAATCTAGTCCTGAATCTAGCATCCAGATGAACCTTGTAGATAATCCTCAGAGTCCATCTTGTTCCAGGCAAAATGGCAATATTTTGGTTTAGAATAATATAGATATCCTCTAAATAATTTGATAAGGAAAGATATGGCTTTGACTTAGGCTCCTGCAGAAAGTTTAGAGACAGAACTGACTGGGAGGAGAGGACAAAAATGGGAGGGATCAAGGGCATAGATGTCCCAAACTAAAGTTTAATTAATGCCTAGCTGGCCTCTGGCTTGCCTGTGAGGTGGAAGTTGACCTCAGGAGCTGTGGTTTTTGGCATCATTCTCACTGAGGAACAGCTAGATCAATTCAGTTCCACACAAACAATTTACTCCCGAGCTGGGGACACACTTGCCAAGATTTATCCTGATGTGAATAAAAATGGCCACATTATAAAACACTCAAATAGGCAGGTCTTAATGGGAGAGCTGAAGGACCCTATGACCATTCAGTGTGACTTCCCAGTTGGGTGCCACTCTCTTAAACAGTGAGAGAAAACAGGCCTTTGGAAAAAACCGTATCTTTATAAAAAGAAAGTTAATTATAGAGACACATGATGTAATGTTGAGTGCCTTTGGAACACAGAAAGTCAGATTTTATTTTCTTTTCAAGGGTTTTAAGAAAGGCACCCGAGAGACAGGATTGAACAGAATTCTCTGGAGGTTAAAATAAGCAGCACAGCTATTATACTGAGACCTAGATTATACACTTCCATTGCTTATGAGTTTCAGGGAAAGCAAGCTCAGTTGTGTGTTATTGTGAGAATGTTCAGTTTCTGATCGAGGAGAGTAGTGAGGTATCAGTCAGCTGCAGCTTTCTAAGTAGCACACCTACAACTGTAATAAGGATTCCTTTGTTTTACTTTAGTAATTAAAATAAAGATTTATGCATTCACTCCCTGATCAGTGACAGCCACATTTTTAACATAAATGCAAATGTAAATGTTCTATGGCTTTCCTGTGGGGAAAAAAAAAAACCCACCAACTATTGGAACATTAAATTTATGTAGCAAGTCTTAATGTAAAATAGTACCTAAAAAATAAAGTGTTTCAATTTTATTTGAAAAAATTTTATTTCCCAAAGTGTGAGCTTTTATTATCACTGGTATAAGTTGAATTTACATTCTCCTACAATAATCTGGCAACCTTATATATAGTTTATAATTATCTTATATGGAGCCTTATCACCAAACGTTAAAAATACAAAAAGGTTTCATCTATAAACCCTCTTTTCTTAGACTAATAAGTTATAAAGAGTGATTCATCTGTGCAGATCCTACTTTCTTCTTTTGGCTTCCCCCAGATGCATATTTTTGAAGGCATGAGCAGAAAAAAACTTATGTGGTTTTAATCTGGCTAGGGAGAAAATCAAATATGTCATTATACGCCTCTCAGCAAAGAAAAAAATCCACAGACCACAAAATAATTTTTAAACAAAATCCCTAGTCAACCACTTTGCAACAGGTAACTTGTCTGATATCATACAGACACCTCACTGGGTGTTTCTTGGAAAAATGAAATAAGCATGGCTAAAATAGAAATTGGGTAACTGTAAATTTTGAGATGCTTTGCAAGAAAAGTTCTACTAGCAAAGTACTGTAAGCTCTTTGTAGAACCCAAAGTCTTATCTGAGCATGGAAAATATAATTTTGGATGGCTTTAATGTGTAAATTGAGAGAGAGAGGAGAAAAAAATGCTAATTGCGCTCAGATGTTCAAAGGTGTAATAACTAACTGTTATTCACTAAATAGCCACTGAAACTACAAGAGGCAATATTTGATTAGACTTGATTTAGGTAAGCAGCGAGTGAAGCTGTAGAAGAAATAACATTATAGAGAATAACCGTGAACCAAGTGAACACGAACTAATCCCGTTTGAGACATAAATAGGACAGCTAAGACTAATAAATTGAAAAGCTTAAGTTTGATTAAATGTGGCAGATAATTTTCGTGAGACTGCACTGGAGAATATAAAGCCTCAGTGCAGAGGAAGGTCGCAAAGCTGCTTGTATCATTAAGAATTTGTATGGGAAGTAACATGGAAAGATTTTTGAAAAGAAGCACTGGATGTAAACAGATAAATAACTACCTTATCGATATTGAGCCTGGGTAGTCAGACAGAGCCTCTAAGAAACAGAAAAATTTTGTGATGGGTGAAGAGAGCTGTGTGCTATAAGTGAAAAATCGTGGTGCTGAGGTGAGAATTGCTAAGTCAAGCTGACTCATAACTCAGAAAGAACACTCAAAAAAAGACAAGAAGTTCTTCAGTGGCATATTTTTAAAGAAAATAGTGAAAGACAAGGTGAAGTGGATACAAATTCAGAATAGACAGGTATTACTCAAAACTCAAAAAAATACTGCAACTTCTTTTCAGTAGATGAAATGAGGCTGCATATGGAGATAAAGACTGATGGCAGGAATACACCTGGAAATGGATGCTAGAGGCAGAAGTAAAACTGCAAGAGATTCCTGTAATCAACAAGGGATAAATGCTTTCCCTGGATTTCGGCAGAACATTCGCATGCATTTGCTTCTCCAACAGTACATTTCTTCTAGAAAATTATAAAAGTGTGTTAATATCATAAAGCTGGATATTAGCAAAGATGATATGTGTATTTAAGAGGAGGGGAAAGGAGGGAAGGTGTTGGCAAACCCATTTTTGTGTGCATGGATGAGACCTCTTGTGAAAATGTTTAATCTTGCTGATGCCTTTCAGCTCTGCTGGGTAGAGTCAGTGGTAATTCAACTTTGCTGTCTACTGAGGGTATGAAGGGACTCAAGTGTTCTATCTCTTTCTAATAAATAAACACTTTACAAGATAAAATTTTAATAGTCCTTTAATAAATGTTGAAGGCTTTTGTGGCAATCAATACTAGTTTAACAAAAATGTATTGTACAGGTGACTGAAAGAAAAGCCAGGATATCAGTAGGGAATAGGAAAGAGGTTTGGCTAAATTTCTCAAAGCTGTGAGAAAATTCCCAGAAGACTCAATAAATACAGAAAGGTATTGGTCTGAAAACCAGGACATGAATAAAATTTTTCAGTTTCCCAAAGGAGAGCAGAGAGGGATAATCCCTATGAGTTTCTTTGACCCCTCCATTTGTATATATTTCTCATGTAGGAATTGAATTTTACATGAATGATGAGATCATCTGAAGTAAAACTCATAGTGGTAATAAAAGGATCCCACAAGGCCTAAAACTTTATATTTTGGAGTGGAAGGAAATCTCTGATTTGGGAGCAAGGAAGAAGACTTCCTGTTTGCAGAAATGGGTCTTTTCAAGGGACCTCCTGCACAGTTTTCTACAGCCCTGGCTTCCTTTGAGGAGGAGGCATTGCAGTGGGAGGGTTGTGTGATGGTCTGGATCTTCCATGAGTGGATTTTGGTTTGCCCCTGGCTCTGTGCCTGCTCTATGCACCCTCTGTGGGGCCACGTTTGTCACCACGTCAGATCAAACCCAACAGGACAGAGCAGGAGGCAAGGAAAATTTAGGTCACTCTACCCAAGCAATAAGTATGGAAAGTTTGATTCTGGACTCCTCTGGTGACTTCTGGAGTAACTATTTTATTTCTTAGAGTCTTAATGGCATCTGTGCAAGAAAAGGGGCAATAATACCACTTTGGCTCCTGTAGATAGATTGCAAACTTTCAGACACAAGGACTTCTATTTTTCTGTGTAAAGAGCACCTGGAAAAAAGCAATATTGTTATCTCAGCTGGAGCCTCTTTTTGTTACTGTACTACAAATAAATCCTACATGCATATTTGCCTTTAGACATCCAGGAAAAGAAGGCCTCTTTCTATGAGAGACCTCCAGCTGTGTATGCAGGAAAATTCACTAAAGTCTAGAGGTTGTTTATGCTGATTATCAGTAGCTACATCACTTTCTTTTCCTCAGAGAAACTCAGAAGGATGATGAAAAATCACAAACACCCTGAAGTAAGATATTTAGATAACACCAAAGGCTAACGTTTCTTGTCTATGGATTAAAAATGTAATTTCCTAAATGATATCTCAAGTATGCAGAGGCTGAAGGTTGTACCACCAGTTATCTTTATACAATTCTCAATGTAAAGTCTGTTTTCTCCTGTGTTCTCCTTTTCCTGTTCAATTTTTTAAAGTGCTTTTATCCAAACCATCACATGAACACCTCTTCCCTTCCTTTTCATGTTAAGAGAGGCAGCAGGACAAACCTGGTGAGGAACATCAAGGTGAGAACCTCAGAAGAAGAGACTTTTCCTGAATATTTCCTGAACTTAAGGATTCTGAGGGCCATATCCTATCACCCTCTGCCTGAATAGCATCACTTTCTCCAGGGCACACACTGGAACTGCAGTCCAGAAGGGATCAGCAGGGATTTAGGAACTTGCCCATGTTGGACAAAAAGGGTTCTACTGTTGTGCTGTGAAGGGGAGGCTGACGTTGAAGAGAAGCTTGACGTGTAACTTGACAGTATTCATGGGGAACATTGAGAAATGCACAGCCCATATGCCATCCCTTGTACTATACAAGCAGCCACCATCACCTCCTGGGTTGCAATGGGGTTTTAAATATCTTGTGCTTCATGGAAAATTGGTTATCTTTTAGGAAAAAAAACAAGTTCCTTCCATTGGTAACAAGGAAACCCGTATGAATTCCTGCCAAACTGTTCTGTGATACACTGCTAATAATGTTAGCTGGTGATTATTTTATTTCTTTTGCTTATCATATTTCCAAAGAACACTACATCCTTAAGTGTTTAACATCTAACTCGATGAGGGAAGCTTTTTTCATTTTTATATGACATGGAGATAATTCAATATGACATGTGTGTTTGTTATTTTATTGTAATTATTTAACAGAAGCTAAATATGTTAATTTTATACTCTAGTTGAAATTTTGAGGTCTTGGTCATAAAAGACTCAGTTTGACAACGAGGCTGGCACAAAAATGCCTTTTGTAAGATTTTGGACTTTGTCTTATAAAGAAACCCTGCAAGGGCAGTAACTGAACTTGTAGGAAGGAGGAAAAACTTTGGTGAAAATTGTATGAAAATCTACTTGTTCTTGGCAGAGTTTAAATGCACTAGCAACCTGGTCCCCCTTTAGGGAAAAGATCAGGAAGAAGAGAAACATTAAACAGCTTAGCTTAGTCTAAGCTTTGATGAAAGTAAAATTTCTGGGCCAACCTGACATAACTGAGCCCCCTTTCCATGTAAAACTAGAGATGACTTTAAAGAAATATTTTTCTCAGGGAAAAAAAATAATCCTTAAGATTTCTCACAGACTCTTATGTTGAATGTGTTTCTGATTTTGCCCACTTTCCCCACAGACCATCAGCTCCCTCTCAGCATTTCCATTGAGCAGATTAAAATGTGAAGGGATAAGAAGGCAGGAAATAAATCAGTTCACTAAATACTGACAAACCCCCTTGACTTTTAATAGGAAAAAGCCATAAATAACAGAAATTCCACTGCATGTTTGTTTCAGAATCCTCTTTCACACCTTCCTGTCAGACGAGGAGACTCACAGCCAGCTACAATCTGATGCTTCGTAGATGGCCAGACTACAGCATAAACTGTGGACAAAACTCAGAACTGGGAGAAAACTTCCATCCTTTTGACAGAGGTCTGCCTTAATTGGGGTCAGCCTCCCATTAGGTTGGAGTCAAGCCCTAATTAGTGGCCTTCCTTAGGCCCAAAGTGCTGCAAAAACTCCTAGCCTGTTGCCTGGTGGGTCTTCTCCTGGCTGACAGAAACACCATCATGGACAGATACTCCACTGAAAATATAACATCCACCAAATCTCCAGGTGCCCAGGCTTTTGCACAGGGCCTCTGGCAGTGCGTGAGCTGGATCCGGATGAGAAGGTGGGTGCAGTATGCTCCTGTTGCTCAGCTGCAGATTGAGAACCAGTTGAGGCAAATTAGATGATTTGTGTTCATTTTCTGCATGTTTTCCTCATGCTTTCTTGGTTCTGTAAGCATTACAGAGGGCACGTCCTGAGAGTTTAATTTCACTGAGATACACTGCTCAGAAGATGACTTTTGGCAGGAAGCTGGTTGCCAGTGTTTTGTAGGAGGTCCCTTGGGAAGCCCACCTGGTTCCATTTCAGTCCCACTCATCCATTAATACTTAGACACTTTCAAATGCCACACAGATTTCAGTATCAGTCTGCTAAAAGCTACCTTTTAGTGCAGAAGTACTTGCTGAAGAGTAAAGATGAATTGCAGCTGATGTAGTCAGTTTTCAGTGTCTGCATCTGCGTAGCCTGAATAGTTAATAGTTGGGGGATGACAGTCATCTTCTTGAGAAAAATGGTAGGGAATGAGTGAAAATCCAGGTGAATTGCAGCCTTTCCCCTCCCCATCACTGCTATCTGTTATTGCCAGGGTTCCTGCTGAATCCTCTGGACTGCTTGTGTGCTTGGTGGCAGCTATTCCAGATGCCTTGGGATATCATCTCTCTTTACATGTATTCATAGACACTGACTGACGCACTGGTGGCTGCCTGCTGCTGGAGGTATATGGGAAGAGACAGCAGGCAGTATTTTTAGAGTTTCCAAGTTTCTCTCTGGCTAAGATTAATTCACACTTTTTATCTTCCTTTCCTTCTGGCTCTGTTCAAAGTTTGCCACATTTCCTTAGCACTCAGATTGTTCTTGGGCTTTTTATTTATTATTGTCACAATTTTAGTTTCTAGGACTCTGATACTCAAGGTAAAGCTAGAGATGGCAGCTAATCATTTGATTGATAATACCACCATTAAATTTAACTTTTTTTTTTTTTCAATCCAATAAGTTGTTCTTAAGCTCACGACTGACTATCTCTGAGATGTAAACGGTTCTGTAATTTAATAGAGACATTACAATCACTAAAAGAGTGTCAAAGAGCTAAGCAAGGGAGTCTGCTTATCTACTGAAGGAATTTAATAACTCAGAAATCTACATAACTGACATTGGTTCTAATTGTAATTAAATCACATTCCAAAACTGAGCAAATAATTCCTGTTCATGCCTCGGTTATCTCTGAAGTGGATAGGGGAGTGTTCACTGAGCATTCAGATGTGAAGCCTCCAACATTCCTTAATAGGGAGATGAAAATTGTCTCCTGGCTGCTGGCCTCACTTTTCTGCCAGAGCTACTGACCCTGCACAGTGGCCAAAGAGCAGCCCATGGACCTGCCCCTCTGCTGTGGGAGTTTGCTGTTCACTGCAGTAGGTTAGAGCATTATTTAGGTTCATACTGAGTTCCACAGAGTATGTAGACAGTAGTTTTAATTACTAGTTTTTGAAATGGAGGAGTAAAAATTTTGCACAAGAAGTCAGAACAAGGTCCTGGTTTTACTGACTCGAATAAGTATTGATTTGTTGGAATCCTCAGTTGAGGATTATTTATACAGCTATATAATGGTATATACAGTGGTTGTGTTTGAAGTCTTTCTGCTGCCCTAGTGAAGGTGCAGAGTGACACAGGATGCCAAGGAATAAGTGCATGAACAGTTACAAGGCTTTCTTTCATGTGTTGTTCAGCTACTTAATAAAATGGCAAAAGGGTTTCCTCACAACTCAGAAGACAAAAAGCCTTATAAAAATTAATACCTCTGAGGACTAAAAGGAGTATATGAACTTCACCAGTGCATCAATGGAAATGGCAGAGGTGATTCTTCTAAATGTCTTCAAGCCAGGGTTTCTTTAAATAAAAAGTAACTTTGTGTGTGACAGAGGTGAAAAAATGGTCTATCAAAAGATAATGAAGCTGGAGTCTGACAACAAGAATGAAATGTAATGGTGACAAACTGATTTGGCAAAGCAACGTGGTGCACACACATGAACAAAATGGCACTGGATATGTTTGGACAGAAGGTCGAGAAGAAAATATAACTGAGGGCTCTGACGGTACAGCAAGGTATTTGTTAAAAATTGAAAAGGAAAGAGTAGTGCCATGATGCATTTACCTGGAGGTTTATTTGGAAGTTAACCTCTTAACCACCATATGAGGAGGAAAGAGAGTTGCAGTCTCTCTTGACATCATTTTTGATGCAAAATTAAAGGGTGTATAAAGACTTGCCTCTCTAAAATTCTCTTTGACCCAACAGCAGTTCCCTCTGTGGAGCACACATCTCTGTCTTTGGTCCGCTGCTCTAGGCAGCCCTTGACAACACCTGTACTCTCTGTGTTACAGGCGGTGGGCACAAACAGCTTTTGCACAGTCTTGTTGTGAATCTTCCTGATTGCCACTGGCTAGAAGACATTCACTCTTTCTCCCTGAGTTTCATTCCTAGGAGAATGCATCTCATAACACAACAATGAATGCTGCAAGAGGGGTAAGAGAAAGGAAAAAGAAACATGTTCAGGAAAACATTGATTTGCATAGTGAGAAAGAGCAGTGCCCCAGCCAGAGCCCTGGCTTTTACCCTGTGCTGGGCTCCTATTGCAGAACTGTGCAAAGACATAGGAGATGTGCCCAGACACATTTTAGCCTAATAGCCGTTATTTGGGAATGAAAGACAAATATTTGGCTGTCGGCTGTAACTAGAAAATTATAATCAGTAATCAAATAACTACCACCTCCTTTCCCCCAAAGTTAAGCAAGCATTCATAATTAGCTGTAGCACACGGGTGTAATTAATTACAATGACTGATTATTTGTAAATGTCTGTAACATTTTGCCACGGCAATTTGTCATTCTTGTTTTACTTATCTGAATTCTTACACGACAACCATGAAATCGTAAAACACAAGTATTGACAGCATTGATAGTTGGCTTAAGCTACTATGTTTTTGAGGGCAGATTTTAGAAAGATCACAGTTTATTAAGTACAATGTTAGCTTACCACCCAAGTAAAAAATAATATGCTCACAGAGCAAAAATATAAATATAGACATTATTTTTTTTTCCTTTCAGGAAGAAACATGAATTGTAGTCCTTCATGAAACAACAAAGCTTGTTCTTTGAAAGAAAAACAAACAGACTATTTTGTCTGCATGCAATTCAGACATCAACTCAACAGTGACCAAAACGCCCCCTCACATGTTGAACTGATTAATTCTTTGCCAGGAGGGATCACGAGAAACCTGGATCTAAAAGGCTTTTTAAAACGCCATTTGTCTACAAAGCCTGATGCAGTTGGTTTGGTCAGTCAGAAACCTGGTATATGTTCTCTAGTAAATAGTAGAGATGAAAAAAAGCTGTATGTTTCATTACAATATGTGGTCCACTCTGATTTGTTCCTCCTGCTCATGTTTCCTATCTTATGTATATTTGTTTTCAGATGCAAGACAGGTAGCAAAGAAGAACAGGCTTCATGGTACAGAGTGAATGGGCAAAAGGGATGCCCTGGGATGTGAAAACCTGCTCAGCTGGGTACAGAGCTGCTCCTTCAGGTGTCTCAGACCCTGTGCTCACCTCTCTGAGGAACTGAGAAAATAAAATACATAATATGAGTGCTTCAAATAAAACCGGTGAATATATTAAGGACTTGTTCCTTGGGACAAATAATTAGGATTTAACTCCCACACTTGGCTAATTTCTTCTGGAGAAAATTTCACAAGAATCTAAGCAAAGCATGAGTTCAAGTCCAGTTTTTAAACTCGATGTGTAATTGTACACAGAATCTGAAATGCCTAAGGATGGTAACACTGTTATAAACAACTTTGCATTGCAAAAAACATCTTACTGGAAAATGGGAACTTAATACTTCTCAATACTCTTTAATGCTCCTAAGGTTTGAATGTTTGATACAAGAACACCATCAACACCCACTGTGTGGAGCTGTGCAAATGGTGCCCCCACGGAGGGTGGTTTGTCTGTGGAGGGATGGTTTGCCTTGCTCTCTGCTCTGTGCTGCCACAGAGACAGGGTCCAGAACCCCCTTGATCCTTTTGTGACATTCCACTCACCAGGGCTGGACTGAAGCAGGTTGCAAGGATATTTGAGCTACCTTGAAATTACCTGTGCCCAGCTTGGACAGTGTGTCCCAGCACACTCCTGCCTCACACCCATCCTCACTGTCCCCCAAGCACATGGATGTCTTAGAGGGAAGGTGGCCTCGTGCCTATCTGTTATTGGGATTTTTCTGTCTGTTGTTTGTGGCATGCTACAACACTTCTCTCTTCTGGGTAAGTTATGGAAACTCTTGTGCAAAACAAGGTAATGAATGCCTGGAATATTTTTTGGAGTAAACAGTTGCACTGAATTTCCAAGACTTGCAAGGACATTTAGAGTGCAGCCTAGAGACCTGAATGCTTCTTGAATATCGAGTATCATGAAGCTACAAATCAGGGTGGTCTATGCCTGTGGTTTTCATATGAGGAAGGAAAATTCAAATGAATTCTTGTCAGAACTTTTTATCCATCTTTAGTTACAGGACTAATAAAGCAAAAACAGACTAAGCTAAAAGAAAATACTGCATCTCCTCGTGTAAAACTAATGTCTGAGCCCCAGTGCACACGACTATAACACCTATGATTTAGCTTGGGCCTGTATTTTAAGCTTCACATTTCGCTTTTAGGTCAACATTGTCTCACTACATTGGACTCCTAACAATTACCTAGAACTTTTGCAAAAATACACAGAGTACATGCAAAAGTGATAAATCATGAGTCTACTCCCAGATGCCTTTTATCAGCCTGTTTTTCCTGACACATTGGATGTGATGCACAGCCAGCTTCTCTAAAAGCGGGCTGAGACCTCCCACACTTGATAGTGCTTTCACAACTCCTGGAAAAAGTCCTAACATTATTAAACTCAGTTCCTTGTTTATTCCCATAAAGCCAAGATTTTACCTTCAGAATATGTTATTTCAGTTCATTTGCAAAACAAAAGCTTTCCTGGTGAAACATACAAATTTAAGGCTCATTATAAATGAAAACTGTGCTTACAGCTCTTATTGCTTCATTATGATAATAAAAGTGCAGAGTCCTTAAACACTGTTCATTTTCTCTGTCACAATCACAAAAGGGCAAAGAGAATATGCACTTACTTATTTCAGGCTAGATTTTGTGTAGGCTTAAGGATGTTCTAAATGGGTTGAGTGTAGAAAATTACCTTGCATTTTATGAGCAGAAGTTAAGATCAAGTTTAAAATAAATAAAGTCATTTCAGGAGGGCAAAATTTGTGAAATTGAAGGAAGTGGTCAGTAAAACCAACTGGACTGAAATGTTCAGGGGTTTGAATGTGGAGGAGGCTTGAACTCTCCTCTAATCAAAATCACAAAATCTAGAAAGAATTTGTCAAACAAGCAGAGGGCGAAAATTGTAAGAAAAGATTCCCAAAGCTATTTGAGTCAACAGCTGCCTGTGAACGATGGTAGGAGTGAGCATACCCAGCAAACAAAAATTATTACAGGGACATATCAGGAAAGACATCCATTCATACAGATCAGAAACAGATGCATACAGATCATTCATACAGATCAGAAAGTACAGGAAAAAGTAAAACCACAAAATATTAGGGTGAAATAAGCCTACTGAAAAAATGTTAAAACATAATGAGAAAATTATTTAGCCTTCAAGTGACCAGCTTGAACAAAGTAGCACAGGTGGAAAACATTCAATATGGGACAGAGGTTCAAACTGACTAAGAGTAGCTCAAAAGTATTTTTTTACTCAGAAAGAGAAGGAAAATGGCTCCTAAGAATCAGGAGTGGCAGCAGAAGGCATTAGAAGAGAGGAAAAAAATCAGCTGGCAGTAGGATTTTTTCCATAATTCTGCAATATCTCTGAAATAGCACATCTACTCCTTTAGGCACAGAGGGAGCAGAGCACGTGTCCCTGAGCTCTCTGGGATGTCCTAATCGAGCAGCTGGGAACTCAGCCTTGGAACCTTCAGTCTCAGACCCTTTCCCAGACCCTGCAGCATCAAGGAGGAGCAGCCTGTGGAGCTGCTCTGTGCTTCTGTTTGCAGCAGCAGCAGCAGAAACCCCTGGTCCTGGAGCAGGTGGGTGAGAGTGAGGGATGGAGTTTGTGCTTTCCCCAGCCCTGGGTGAGGCTGAGGCTCTCACTGTAGGGCACTCTGCTTTCTGAACACAGGTCAGAGGCCAAGGGCTGAGTGGAGGGTGATGGAGCCAAAGCTGAGAGAGAGGATGCAATATAAAGGCTGGGCACACATCACAGGCAAGAACAAAGCATTTGGCACAGCAGAGCTGTAGACGACAGTCCTGGAGTTTCTTCTGTTCTCTCAACACAGCCTGTGATTTCTCTGTGTGAGAGCAGCACCAAAAAACCAGTACAGGATTTGAGATTTGCCAGTAAAAGCCAATTTTTTAGTCTCACTCAGTAGAAATTAGGAAAGTAGCAGTGCTGGATTTTCTGTATTTTAACTACATACATTTAAGGTGTAGCCTACCCAGTGTTGTGAGTATAAAATGATGGCACCACAGATGAACAGCTAGCTTTTCGGGCTAATGACTCGTTTAGTAGCCTGCCATAAAAAAAACCCCAAAACTTAAGGAGCATTCAGTAGAGGAAGAAAGGATTTTGAAAGAAATGATAATGAAAAATAGAGGTGAATGGAACAGAGGACAGGTAACAAAACCTGCCAAAGAGCGGTTCACACCAGACTAATCCGATATTTAAATATTGATAAGGTTAGTGATTTTCTGGAGAACTGAAAAATAGTACGTTTATAAGATCAAGAAGTGAGATCCAGAATATGTACAGATAACATGATACCTAAATATTACACTTAGAATTGAATTAACTTTTAGGTGTCAGGCTTGCAGTCTCCTAATTTGTATTTGTACAGTGAAGTGGCACAATAGACATTTATGATCAATTATACAATTGTATATCTAAGGAGAAACTGCATAGAAGCCATGATGTTCATCAGGGGAACAGAAAAAGCTAATTAGTAGAAGGCACAACAGATGTGTCCAAAACACTCTTTCCTGCCTCATTTCAGTACATCTGTAAACATGGGATTCATGGTTTAAATCCTTTCTCAAGGCTTACACACCTAAACTGTCTCTTTTGGAACTAAGCAAGGGAACAATACTTTTTAAGGTAATTTTCCTGAAAGAAAACCTCTGGGTCTTGTAGGGAGTGTTCCTGCTTCTCCCCCTCCAGTTAGCTGGAATGTTTTCTTCCTGATTGTAACACTTCTCTGCAGTTTTCTGATGCCCCATGTCTCCAGTGTTCATGCCCAGGCACAGGCTCTTTCTGTTCCTCTTGTTTGCATTCTGTTACAGGACAGGGAAGGGTCAGGCAGCCTGTGGGTAGGAAGAATAATGTGGCCTGCTCCCATCCAGGTAGAAGTATTTTTAGCCCATTTGCAGTGTGCTGTGGTGCTCTCCTAACTGAGTTTTCAAATTAGGCTACTTCTTGCAGCACAATCTTCTCCCTGGAAAACTGCAGGATTCTCCTAGCCAAAGTCCCAGAGGCAGAGATGTCCCAGAAGCAGAGAGGTACCAATCTCTAATGGCTGGGAGAAACAACCATGCTAAATAAGATCTGCTCCTCTGTTTCAACACCTCTTGAAAAGGCAAAGGAGAAATTTACCCAGCCAGTGAAACTAGCAGAGAGACAATCTGTCCCACTCCTTCTGAAGACTGCTTCATCTCCTGGTCAGTGGCACTCTGCTGGACAGAGAGTATCCTGCTTTTCAATTCATATCTGAAGACCCTCTTCCTGCTGTGGTCAAAATTCCTCTTTCAATCTTTTAAATCTGTAATTGCTCAGATTAGAGGGGATGACAGATGATAGAGAGTAGAGACGGAGGGGACTTGGATAAGCCCCCAGAAACAAGTCAGAGCTCTGGCCAGCTCTTCCAGCCTGTCCTCTATTCTTGTAAAAAAGAGGAAGGTTCACACCAAAGGCCCCACACAATTACACATTTGTTAGAAATGCCAGAATATTTTGAGCTAATTCTCTGTGAAAAGGACCTATGGAGTGCTGGGGTCACATTACTGACCAGGGTTCTTGAGGAACAAGGAAAAACCACATACAGAGGGGTGCTAAATAAAAAGCTGTGGCCTTCAGATGTTGACCCATCCCTTCAGGACTCAGTATCTTGCATGTCTCAGCTGGTTTCCGTGCAAGACCATCTCAAAGTTTGGTGTCAGACATGTCTGGACATCAGTTACTGTCTCCTCACATTCCCAAGAGATGGCAATATAAAAGAACCAGACATATTGATCTTCTCAACACTTTTGTGAGTTTAACATCCACAATGGAAGCTCCTCATACGGTAAATGCTGAAAATCATCAAGACCTTTTTTTTTTTTTCCATTTTCTTCTCTGTGCAACCAGACTTCACTTCTGAGAAGGCTTTTAGCTGTTCTAAAACTGCATGTCTGATGACTAAATATTTTGCAGAAAAAATGTCCCATACAATCTGTTTGTAACTGTGAAAGAGTGACTTCCTTCAGTGATAGCGTTTGATTTCTCTAGGTCAACGTTCTTCTTATCAAAACCCATCTGCCATTTTTCCTTTGCCTTCTGCTCTCCCTATCTGTAAAAATTATGCTTTTCCTACCAGCAAACAGAGAGGCCATCAAAAGAGGCCAGGATACAACAATTAAGTGGAGGAAACAATTCAGCCATGGGCAATATCATCATACATGCCTTTGTCAACTACCATTGTTTCAAAAAAGGCATTTTTCAAAGTGGCTCCTAGGTGATTTTTGCTCACCCCAGCTGCTAGGGGTTTTCATTCCCTGTCAGCATCCCAGAATATGTATGTCATGAGGAGGAACTTGAAGAAGGAGATAAGAAGTATCTTTCTGGCTTGATTCAGAGAGTGTGTGCAAAAGGATCAGTGAGGGAAATTCGCCTGAAGCTTTACAGATACACCAGCAAAAAAGAGAGAAATATGCATTCAAGATTGGCAAAACTAGAGCGGGAGAGCCAGAAATTATGTGACAGGAGACATGATAGATGTAACTATTATGGTAATGCTGCTTTGGTCTGCTACAAGAAAATTTAAAGCTGTACATATTTTTGTAGCCCATTCGCTTTACCTCAACTTTTTTCAGCTGTGCCTTGATGTAGGGCAGGATGTTCTGCATAGTGATACTGAGAAATTCTGTTTGCCTGCAGCTTTCCAAAGCTGCTTGTAGATAATTTCTCAATCCATTACCGGGATGGATATTTGACACATTCACTTGCATTAATTAAGCAGATGTAGGAGTAGATGGGTCATTTTTCAACAACCCTTCAGGACTTGTTGAAGAATCCGATGGAACAGTTCCGTACTTTTTTTTTCCTTAGGAAATAATAGGAAATGAATATTGCATAGATTATTTGCATATTTAGCTAGTTGTCCATTTAAAAACATTTACTCACAACTTTTTTTCCTCTTATTCCTGCTGATCAAAACATCAGCTGTTCACTGGTAAAATAAATCCCTTTTGAAGGGGAAAAGTCCCTGTTAAAAGCAAATACTTTTATTGTTATAATGAAACTATAATTAATGTACTATTTATATTTTCTAATATTTTGCAAATGCTTTATCAAAATTACTTTTTTTAATATCTTGATGGAAACTCTACATTTCCTGAAAATTATTCTTTTATTTAGAAATGAAACCTTTCTTTCTTGCAGGTTCTGAAAATAGATTTATTGTATCGAGCACTATTTTCCAAAGCATATAATCCAAATGACTGTCACATGTCTGTGCTATAGCCTCAAAATCATGGGGATCTGATGCTCATGTTAATAGGGATTTGAATACAAATGTGGTAAAGGTAGCACAGCTAATTTCCTGAGATGCTCAGGACTCCTTTGATAATTCCTTTGTTTAGAGTACTACTTACTTCCAGGAGGGCTCCAGGAGGTACAAGGCTTTCTACACACCCTCCTTTAAATTGTTCCCAAAGAAAACACTTGTCTTGAAAAAACACCCATCCTCTTGTTTTTATCAGTAACATTTGCTTTTTAAAAACTGTTTATCAAACTGTACTGCAAAATACTCTACTTGTATATGCAAATAAATCTGGAGCATGACATGTTTCTCAAATGTGACACTGGCTCTGCCTTGAGGAAGTATGAGGTACCTAAGCTCACAATGAACCATGAGAAAAACAAACCTTGCTCTACTTGTTGAACTTTCTTAGTAGTTTAATTTGAGAACATGTTCAGGTTATGATAACTGGAGCAGAATTTCCAGCAGATATCTGCTACAAACACAACCACCTCTTTCTTTCTGTGCTCTAAAAGATTTTTTGATGGTGTCTTTTTTTCACTGTAGATGCCTTCAAAGAAAGAAAAATCCCCCTGAACTTAGGAATCACAAACTCTCATAGGGTAATATGTACTAAGGAGGAGATTTTTATTAGATACAGACAGATTCTAGATTCATGCTACAGGTTATGAGCAGAGCTTGATCCTCTCCAGCTTTGCAATGGTTTTCAGTCAGGCCTCTTGCTGTTATAGGTAATTTACTAACATGGGACAGATTTTTTTTTCAGCACTTGGACCTTTTCAGTATCTTCCAAGGGCTTGCCCCCTGACTGATGAGCACATTTTCAAGTCTGAAGATGTTAAAGGATTTGTTTGAAGAAACCCCTAACTATTGATTTTCCCTATTTTTTTTTAATTATTATTAACAGAAAGGATTTTTAAAGAAATTAAGTAAACTCAGTTACTCCTCTTGGCCTAATTGTTTTGGAGATTTTCCCCATATGAGAGTTGGTAAAAATTGGGCAATTTTTTTTCAGTTTGGTCACTTTACCCTCCGTGAAGGTGAGAGGTCCTCTCCAGGGCCTTGCCAGGGGCTGGGATAGCTCCTTTTCCATGGAGGCACAGTGGGATAGATCAACCAGCCATTGCAGTAATGTCATAGCGTGTGCTCTGCATCTTACCCGTGGACACTTTATGGGATGGGATTGAAGAGGCAGACGCAGGAGGACAGCTTGGTTCACGCTGTTTGGAGCTCATTTTGGCTTCGAGCAGCTGGGCTGCATTTGAGGGCCCTCACAGCTGCGCTGATGTAAACAGAGCCCTCGGCGATTCCTGGCCGCAGGAAGGACAGCCTTCCCACAGCTGCAAACCGCGGGACAATCCGCACCCTGCCCGAAGGAGGAAGCAGCAGCCGCGTTTTCTGTGTGCTGTGACCAGATGGGCTCTGTTGGCCGGTGGGGAGCACAGGAGACCCCAGCCCAGCTTCCTCCTGGCTCTCTCCCTGGCCGTGATCCCTCTGTGAGTGTGCCGGGGTGCATCCACATCCTCTGGGAGCCAGCTGTGCCCGGCAGGCACGTGTGGGGCTGGGGGAGAATGGAGAGGGCTGTGCTCCAGGCACACCGCCTCCTGCTCTTCGGAGGAAATCTTTTATGTCCTCATCCCCGCTCCCTGCACGCTCCTGCCATGGCCAGAGACAAACAGCCCAGCCATTATTGTGTTACCCAACGCAGAGAGAAACCGCCCCCGCTAATCTTGTTCTGTGTCAGGGGAAAATAAAGTTGTTTTTGCTTTTTTTAAAACCCAAATGAAATCATGGTGCTTTATGGATATTTGTGTCATCCTAAGAGAATGATTCCATTAAGATTAAAACAAAGGCTTCTTTCTTGCTAATAACCTTTGAAATGAAATTTGTTTTCTCAAGAGGCCTTCTTTTAAATAGGAATCTTTCTCTTAACTCCAGGGAAGAAAAACTGGTATTGTTTTTCATAATTATTCACCAGAATCTCTATTACAGTAAATATGTGGCTATGTTTCTCACAATGAACAATGACTAATTTTACTTACCTAAGAGATACACATTTTAAAGCTAATTAACTCTTTCTCTTTAAAAGCTTAAGAAAATATTATTTAAATTCAGAACTATTATCCTAAATGCACTATAGTGTATTTATAAAGGCATGAGCAGAGTTTATACTCTCTATACTATAGAGTAGCATCAATGTGTTGAATTCAATGTAATCTTAGATAAAAATGGTAAACTATTTATTTAAGGCGGTGGATAAAATAATTCCTATATGCAACAAGTGTGATCGCAGATGGAATTAAAATTCACATCTGAAATTTTTAAATTTGCCTGCTAAATAGATTATAGCCACATAGATGCAAAGAATATAGGAGCTGCATAGGTTTAATAATCTCTCCTTGTGCTGTTGTCAGTGCAGATGTTTGCAGTGGAAACAACTGGTCCTCGTAGGACTCGATACTACAGATTACTTCCTGAAAAATTTGGCACAGGGTGGTTTAGAGAGAAGTTTGCAGATTTTGGTTTTGCACTGGCAAGTGGGAGAGAAAGAGAAAAAAAATCGTGTAGTAAGTGAAACAAAAACACAGAGAACTTACACATCCTTTGCCAGCTTTTAGGGGAATGAAAACACTTGAGATTTTGCAGTCTTACTGGAATAATTAGAACTACATAATATTTGGAATACTTAAGCCCAAGAAATTCTTGGGAATATTAAAAGGGTGATGTTAAATCCCCTGTCAAGGAAGGAAGAGCCTGGTCAGGCTTTGAGAGGATGCACAAAAGAGATGATCTGTGGTGTGTGCTAGATGTGCTGTCTCATTGCTAACAAACTCACGCAGATGTGAGAAATACAGCATGAATGAAAGCTAAAAGAAAATCTATCTGGAAAAAAAAATAAAGTGATGCATTTATTTATTTTTCCAGCTTCCTACAGGTCTGGCAATGCAGGCTTCCCAGCTTCCACTTTTTTCAGACTGATTTTATCACCTGGAGCTGTACAGTGTCAGATAAGGACAGTGTTTTGGCATTTACAGGGGAAGTTGTTTGCAGTGTCCCACCTGTCTGGCCCTGCTGCCAAAGGGTCAGTGGCTGTTTGATGATAGGAGCTCTCATTTTGAAAAGCAGTATGACAAGTGTGATGCCAGGCCTGTTTCTGATAGCTCTGTCATATACTGTGGGACCACTCACAAACTCTGCTCATGCCTTTATGTACTATGCACCATTAATAGCAGCAAAAACTGGACGGTTCGAAAACAGTCAGATCCATGGTGGCAACAGTGTGAGTGACCCCCATGTCTTAATCCCTGAGCTCAAAGATGGGGATAGAAAGACTGCTGGCACTGACCCACAGCTCAGGAACAAATGCATGTAAGGAGGATTACATGCAAGATTAGACAGGCGTTTTTGTTGCCTTTGATCTTGGTTTCATAGATGACAGCAGGTTGCTAAAATCTTCAAGGCTTAAGAGAACAGAGAGGATATTTCATAAAAGGTGGGAGTTACACCAGTAAAATGCAGAAGGGATGAGTGAGGTTACCACTGGTGGGTTTCAGCTGGCTGGCACTGGCCAGCACAGTGAGTCATACATGATGAGGGCTGTGCTCAAACTCTGCTCAGATTTCAGCATCTCTCCCTTCTTAGGAGAGGATGAATACTTCTAGAAAGTCACACCTTGACTGTGAGTTAGAGATAGGTGTAATTCCAGCAGGTTACAGGGAAAAACTCTGCTCTTGTGTTTCATCCAGAGTATGCGCCTTAATTTATAGAAAATCTGTCTCTCTTACACTAACAGTTGTCATTAACTATTGCACAGATATCAAGTAGAAACCCTTGAGGTGCTGATGTCAGATTGACTCCTGTGTCTGCAGTCATGGACTAGGATCTCACCAAGCAGACCCAGACCAAAACCTGTGATCTGAGTAAGATAAAGCAAGGATAAAATATCCTGCTTACTACCCTTATATCACTGCGGAGGCAAACGCTTCTCTCTGTCTCTTAACTTAGAAACGTTCTTTGGACCAAAGTGTCAGTTTTTACAAATTCATATTTTCCAGTGAAGGAACTAGCCAGAAAAATCCTGGCCAGTTCCAATCACAGAATCAAGTCCTGTTTGCCAACATTTAGCTGAGACTAGAAAATGTTTACTTTAGTCCTAGCAGACTTAGCAAGACTTAAGCAAGGCATCAGAGATGACAGAAGAAATTCTCTGATGCCAATTACCAGCTGTCATCTTGATTTGCAGGGAAATGGTCTTCAGCGTCATCCTTTCTTTTGAGGAGGGAAGCACACCTATGTTTGACTCACCAATAATCATTTTGGCATCTCTAAGAGATGTTCACATTGACTGTCTTGATCTGTTTCCTGCCAAAACCTAACAGAACCACTGGAAATATGAGCCATGCTTTCCAGTTTAAACAAAGGGAGTATTAACTCCTTTTCCTAGTGTCCTAAGTTAGGCTATAAGATATGAACAATTTCCTTACTGTCCCCACAGAAGACAGCAAACTTCATTTCCCTCCATTTCTGCTGCACTGTGTTGCTGGGTGCAAACCTTTTCCCCTCAAACTGCGCTGCGTTGCCCTGACGATCTATTTTCTTCAGCACAAAAACTTTTCTGAAAACTTCTGTGCTTCACTCTGTCAGTGATCAGAACTAGGAGGCATCTGTGGCTCTTGCTGTCTGTTTGGGCTTGTGTCTTCCCTGCAACACGTGTTGACCATGTGCTGGGTGAGCATTTTCCCTTCTAACATAAGTCATATTCCCGGTACTGCTGCATCAGCAGCATCTGACTGGCTGGGAGCAAGGAAGGAAGTAGTGAATGCATTTGAAAAATCACTGATGGCCAGGCAGCTGAAGGACATGACATATAAACTTTTCAGAAAATGCTTTAAGGGGCAGACATTCACTTAACCCCATCTGGAGCACGTAGCAAGCTGTTTGATTTTGTTCATTCTTCTGGACAATTGTAGTGACGACAGCACCGGATACTATTTTTACAAAAATGCCACGTTGTGAGCACCTGCATGAATAATGCTCTCAGTCCACAGCATTTTGTCTTACATGCTCTTTGTAGTCTCAGTTTCTGTGCTGAGTTGCATAGTTTTTCCAATTTGAAAACGCAGAATTGTTATTTTTTCACAGAGTCTGCAGGTCAGGTAAAACCAGCCAAAATATATCAAAAAACCTGAGTGCTGAGAGGAAATGGATTCTTGAAAAAGGTCAGATGAAAGAGGCTCTGATCCTGACAAATTTATTATGTTATCCTCATGAAATAGCAATGGCAGGGGAAGGAAGAAAGCTGTGATGAGCAGAGAAAATATTTTTTGTTTGCAAATTTTTTGTTGTTTTGTGAGAGAGGTTAAAATGTGCTAACCAGTTATCAGGTACACAGAGAGGATATTGTGCCAGATGCACAGATTGATGGGTTATAAAACAATTTGAAAACTGGAGGTCATATAGATGGCATACTGCAAATTAGACATTTAAGCAGATGGCATGGGTATTCACTAGTCCACCTGGCTGGAAGAGGGAATTTTCCAATGCTGTACAAAAATATCAGCAGATAAATAATAAAAACCAATTCAGATAAGTGGGCTAAACTGTTCTAATTACTTACTTGTCATTTTCCACATTTCTGATCTCGGTCATTTTTCACTTGTAACAGTTTGTTTTTCCATGTGATAACAACCAGCCTAGTCTTAGGCAATACAAGGTACTAAAAGCATGGAAGGGGAAATTCTGGGTGAAATTTCATGTTCAATTAGTATGGTACCTACCTTTACATTTTTTCCTCTAGGAGTGCAAAAGTAATTAGTAAGAAGAAAGGAAGTTTAGATAACCACTCTTGTACCTTGTCACTGTCGTAAGCAGCAGAGAGGGGGACATTGAAAAGTGATCAGGAAGGGGAAAATAAGCCCTGTGAGAAGGTCAGGACGAGCAAGAGAAAAAGTAATGAGATAGAAAATGTGACTTTCTAATTGCAAGCCCTCACAAAACTTCCCTGTATAGAGACATGATGTGGTTGACTTAGCACAAAGGCAGCATCATGCCAACTATCTGGAAAGTGGAAATAAATGTAATTTTGGTTTTGAGGCAGAGCTAGGAAATTCCTGGCACCTAGTCCTCCCAACAGACCCCTTGGCATCTATTGCTTGTCCATATCACACATGACCCTCTAGCTGAGAGAAAGCCACCTTCCTTCCACCACCAGGTCTTGAAGCATATACAGCTGTAATGGGGAGGGAGGGAGCTTTCATTAGCATCACTAAACAGTGGCCCATGCCCTTTCTGGGATGGAATTCATTGGCATTAAATTTCAATGGCAAAGAGCCACACTTACACAGGACAGGTGCTGGATTGATGGAGATGGTTTGTATTCTCCTGCTGTTTTGTTTTTTGTGGATTTTCCTTTTGGTATCAAATCAGAGGCTCAAGAGGAAGCGAATGCTGAAGAGAGACAGTGCAGTGTCAGACAGCTGTGATCCCACCAAGCAACACACTACTGAGGCAAAAACAGAGCCTCTCTCTGCTCCTTGAATAGTCTTAGTCAAATCCTGAGAGTGGAAAGGTCAGAATAATTAGACAGGAGCACTCAGCTTCCTATTCAGTGGTGAGAGAAGGGAACTTTGAGAGTTTTGTTTTGTGCTAAGGGAGGAGGCATTGCTATGTGTTCTTGTTAAACACAGTTCAAAATAAATCTCAGTTACAGAAGTACATGTCATGGCCTCAAGATATATTTTTTTCTTGAAATAATATGCAGCTATGTTAGAGATGAAGGCATTGCTAAGAAAATGAGGGGTCCTTCTGCAGAAAGGACATGACAGTCCACAGCACTATGTGACAGAGCTGTTTTCCACCACTCCCTTCTGCTCGAGAGAGAGGTCTCATCGCAATATTTGCTTATTTTTCCCAGCTGACGTAGTATTACTTCAAGAAGCATTTTCAGAACAGCAATAGAGAAGTATTCTCAGAACACTGAGTTGGCAGTGGCCTTGTTTTGAAGACAAGCATTGACTTCCACCAGAAAAAAAAAACAACTGTATTTTAAGGATCATGCTAAATACTGAAGGAAGAGTAAGACCTTAAATATTTTATGTTTTTTTAAGAAAATATTTCATGCAAAAATGCATTGACATTCATGAACTTAATTGATTAATTGCTTGTCAGCTAGGATAATGACCTTGTTTCTAGTCAGCAGTCTGATTGAATGCACAACAGTCCTACCTGCAGGTAGATGGGATTCACGTGATTCTGAGATGTTCATTGTTAGCTATCAGGGTAAAATTTGTCCTCTGCCTTCCCACCATGGTGGGATCTTAGAAGAAAAAGGAAAAAGTTGGTTGTCCTGGGGCTGGGTAACAGTTTAGCTAGTCCAGTGCCCAGTTTCCTAGAGGAATGACAGTGGATGGCTTGGAGAGAACATGAAGCAAGGACCGGGCAATACTTCCCTAGACCCCTCTCCAGCTCCCAGCAGCTCGTGTTTTTGGTGCCCTGAATTAAAAACAGTGTCCTTGCATTTAATGTCATTATTGGGTGCTGCATAGCACTCCATGAGAGAATGGGGAAAAATTGCCTCTTTTGGCAGCAGCCTGCCTGTGGGTAAGTGGGAGAAAGCAGGAGCAGAAGGAGCATCTCCTCTCAATTACACAGCCTACAGGAAGCTGATCTTCTGCTGACACACCCCAAAACTGCATGCTTTGACGTTCTTTGAGACCTGTGGGTTTTGTGAAGTGCCATGGACTCCTGGAAGGGTAAAGCCCATATCTTCCTGTCTACCCTAGAGGACACTGGTGGGGATGGGCGGATTCAGAAGCACATGAGGAAATGTGTCCATGAACGACTGCCTGCCACATTCCTGGCTCTTGGGGCAAGTCCTTGCCCCAAAACTCTGCAGCTCAGCCCTGCATCCACAGATTCTGTGATCATTAGGCACCGCAGAGCTTTTCCTCACTAAAAAATGGCATTAAATATGTCTTTGGGCTTTGTGCATATTTTTAAAAGGAATATCTGCCACCAAGTGGAAAATGTTATCACTTCACCAATATTTATAGATTATTACCAGTAATAATCTTAGCATTAATCTTGCTTATTACTCTAAAAGAGTTCAAAACAAGCAGACAGGTAGAAAAACGTGGTGCTGAAACAGAGCATCAGTTGTCTTGCTGGTTCCTTTTCAGCACAGGTTAGAGACCTTGCTGAGGCACAGCCTGCTGCGTGCCTAAACACAGAAAAATGACAGAGGGGCTGTGCTGTAGAGACAGCCTTTCATTCTTCAGCTCTACAGCTGAGTCTCTTGACATCAGAGATAATTCTCCTGAAATACAGGAACAGCAGAAATTCACACTCAAATTTGAAACTTCTGGAGCAATGATTTCTAATTCTTGTACCAAGCCTCATCTGTTGCTTTGACTTAAGCCATTTTCAACTAATCCCAGCTACAGCAACAATTAATGTGTTTAGTTGCAGAAATCTTAGGAGGAGTTCCCTGATGTATCAGTGACTGATGAGAACAACTGTTTTGTTTTTTCCTTTCCCATCCATTATACTTTCTGAAAGAGCTTCAGCAGCGACCAAAGAGACCTCTGAAAAAGAGACCTCTGAGAAACCAAAGAGAATTTATTCCCCTGGCCTGTGGATGTGTTGTCAGCAGTTCCTGGCTGCTCATGGCCAGAACCTCAAATGGCTAAAAGTCAGCTCTTACACTTCTAGCTCTGTTCCAGGTTCTTAACCTATTTCCAGACACAGGAGATGTGACATAAGGGAAAAAAGAAATGACACAATGGCAAAGAAAGGATAGCACAGATGAAAAATTAACCCCCCCCCACAAAAAAAGGTTTTTTTAGAAAGCAACATTTGGGTTTGAATCTTCAAACAGGGCCAGTACCCCACTGTGTTTGCTGGGATGCCCTGGTACTACAGGAGATGGTCCCAGCACTCCAGCCGAAATTTAAGAACAGGCAAGAGGTGGAGAAAATGGACTTGGGGAACGTCTGGTGCTGGTGGAGACCTGAAACATTACAGAATATGAGGCCAAAATAAGTGCTGATTAAGCCTGTACTTAGGAAGCCACACATGGATAAAGTCAGTGGGCAGCTGCTGGCATCTTAACCAGATGGACACAACCAGAATGACAAGCTCCCATCATCCCAGCCTACTGCAGAGCTCCAAAATGCAATTGCAGTCCTGGGTTGGACAGACTTCCTGAGACGATCTTCCATGACTTAGAAGTAATTTTGTCAAAGCTTCTGTGCTTAGACAAACACACGATGTTAAAAGAAGTTTTATTTGCTGCTGGTGAGGCAGGAACAAGTAAGATGCAGTGACATTTTCTTTTGCCACTGGTTGGACCAGCAGCTCCACAAAATGGCTTTCTTCTACTTGGAAAGCCAGGCAAAATGTGTAGATACTTAATGACCTTTTAAAAACGTCTAGATACAACATATTTGATTTAGCTTTTGGTACTCTAAGATAGGTTAGAGGTCTCTGTCCATCAGAAAATGCCATAAAATGCAGAAAAAAATACTAGCTAGTAGGGAATGTTTACAAGATGGCTTTTGCATATAACAACATCACTTTTTGTGTTTGCTTTTAGACAATGCAGGTTGTGTGCTCTTATGGGCTCAAGGCTGTATAGCAAGTATTTTTTGGGAGGAAGAGATGGATTTTTAAAGTAAATATTTTTCTTTAGTTATGTTTTCTTATCTGATCAGCTCTCCAACATGGATGGCAATAAGTCACTTTTTAGATGGAGGCTGTACAGGGATGCTGTTGATTCTGGTTCTTTTAGATATTGCTGGCTTGCTCCGAGGAGGAAGTTCTCACTTGCCAACTTACGTGAGTATGAAGCAACCTTTGAATCATACTATAAACTCATCCTGGAGCAGCAGTGTTGGTCCTTAGCACAAATGTCTGGGCTTTTGAATGATAAATCCTGGCCCAGGTCTCAACTGTGCAATGCAGGAGGCAGAAGATGGACAAAATGATAATACTGGAAATACTTTATCTCAACTGTAGAAAGGGAAATTCAGCCAAGGCAAGTGATGTTCAATTCCATATCAATTGAAATTGACATGTAGGAAAAATTATATACACTGTAAATAGATATAAATTTTTATTCTGTGTATATACTGGTTGAAATTTTATTCATCGTTCATATATTTGAATGTCCTCATGAATTATTGAAACTGCATATCTCTATTAGAGGTGCAAAAGCATAAAGTTGTTTATGTCTCTACCTATGCAGTCATCAGAATTAGTGGCACAAACACCTTAGTGGCCGTCTGTGTGGACCATTTTCCATGAAAACTCAGTCCACCTTGGGCTTTCATTAGGTTTACATAGTAGTCTATAATGTTAGCAGCTGTAGGGAAGGTTCTAAGTAAACTACTCATATTTTTCAGTCCCAGCATATCAGCAAGCTCAATTTCACAGCCTTTGGGAAAAACAGAGTTCCCAATCTTTTACTCAAAATGCTTGTACTTTCTTCCCTCGAGGGAGCATGTAGTCTCTCACCTCTACCCTCCCCTCTGCTGATCTCCAAACAGAGTTGGGCTAACCTCAGCTTCTATGCCAGGATCTCCTTTGCCAGAAATCAGCTGGAACTGACTCCTGCCTTGCTGCTGTGAGCTCTCTGTCCCTCAGTTCTTGGATTCTAAGTGTGTTTCGCCTGTGTGAAACACAGTTTTGCAGACACCTCCCCAGTGTGTCAGTCTCAACAGCAGCAATGTTTTCAGTCTGCTGCTCCTTATGGGAGGAGTGGTTTGTCCACCCTGGCTACAGGCAGGGCTCTGGCAGCCTGTGCAGAGCTGCTTTGCTGCTATGAAACTGTCCCCAGATGCTGCTTTTCCTTGCTCTGTCTCCTTATTTCTCTGGCACTTCTCAGGGCTGCTCACACATGCAGCTTTAATTGCTTTGCTGCCACCCTGCAGCCTGAGCACTTCTTGCAGGACAGATTTATTCTGGTTCATCCTTTTCCACAAGTGCCAGACACACTTAAATCAGAGTCTAAAAATCTTTAAAGATATCTCTAAAATATTTAAGGATAAGAAAGACTGGAACCAAGTAAAAAAGGAGAAAAATGCTGTTTGACTTAAACTCAGCCAACAGGCACCTTATTGTGTTGTGTACTTAATCCAGTCAAAGCATATCCTGGCTGCCAGATGTCAGCCCTGGTCTCCACTGCCCACAGCAGCAATCCTAGCCCCAGGCAACATCCTCAGACAACTGGTGTCTACAGTGACACCCTTTTTTAGACAGTCTTACATGAGGTTCATACACATATCCTGAGGACTGATGGCTCTATCTGGAATTGGACATTAATTGGACGCTTAATAGTGGCAATTTCCCCCTTGCCCGGGCTAGGATCTACCATGAGAGCTCCACCTGGATGCGTTTCTGAAGCATTAAAGATAATTTTTTTCTATTTTTAATATGTTCTACTAAGTGATTGATGTAAGCGGTTGTATTCACAATGAAGTTACTAGTAGCATTTCTTGGAGTTTATACCAGTAACAGGCTTTACACTGGAGGAAGCCCGTGGTTTCCAGCACATTGTTATCTGTATTTGGAGAGCACACATGGCATGTTACTGCATGTGGCAGATCTCATTAGAAGTTGCTTTGCTGGACATTTCTGAAGAAATAAGCTTTTCTTGAACTTGGAGGTCACATCACACCACTCCACCATTGTTCTGGCCACTTCTTGGCTACTTAGCTTCAAGAAGTTCAGGGTCTTCGGCTTCAGGGTCTTCAGCTGCTGTTGCCTTCCACAGCTGTCTTACCTCCCATTCCCTCTCTCCCTGGTTACTTCAGCCCCTTTGTACCTTTCCAACAGCTGCCTACCGGCTTTCAGATATCCTCCATACATCCTGGTTATAGGATATATCCAACAAGGCACTACTCCTCTAGTAGTCAACTCCCTACCAATAGCAAAAAGCTGTGGTACTTATACTACATAAATAGCTGAATAAATTTGGCTGAACAATCTCAATACTTCAGTGATAACTTACAATCCATTGCTTCACTTTCTTGGACCTTATAATTGTGACATATTTGAGGCAAAATTTCCAAGGAAGTGATTATGGATGATCTGCATTGGTATCTCCCTAAAACTCTATGGGGTGCTACAGGATAAGCCTAAAAGGACCCATTAAATTGGGTCTTGAAGCTGGGAATATAGCTGTACTTTTAAAAGTTCAAGAGGTATATTGTCCTTATCACAAATCTCAGCATTATCAAAGTAGAAAAATACATATTTAAGATTGTTAGAAGGATATCAAAATGTGTTATCCGAGAGGATGCCTAAAATATCCATATAGGTTTAACTCAGTCTGGCCATGGGAACCACCAAAGGAATGCCATTAAGAATGACAGTGAGAGTGAGAAACTGGGATGAGCTGAAAAACAGAAGGGGAAGGAGGCAGAAGTACAAACTATTGAACTATTTCAATGTATCCAATATCTAAACTCACAAATTGAGTTTAGCAGATGCAGTTAACCTGAGATGGTTTGGATAAAAGCTTATTTTAGTTTTTAGTGTTTGAGATGACTAGGATGTTATTATTTTATTCCAAGTGGTCTTATAGTAGAAGGTTTTTACCTTCTTCAGGGTGTTGATGAAAATGAAAGCTTCCATTTGCAACAGAATAGATGACAACTTAAAGACAGAGTTTTGTTGAGTATACAAGCAACATTAAAATTGAGAACAATTTGAGTGAATAAAACACAGGGATTACAAGGTAGATTTATCTGCTTCAGAAAATATTTCAACAAAAAATTAAGTTGAGGTAAAGTGATTTCAAAGATTTAAATTCATCTCATCCATGACACACTTATTTGAAATATTGCAAACCAATATTTCATTATTTGCAGCAGAATAATTTGATGGTTCAAAAGGCCTTTTAAAATTACCTATGGCATATTTATGAGGAGTTATTCACTTAGTATATGGGTAGACATTGTTTACAACATATTTCTGCCAAATTTTGTTTTCTCTAAATGTTTGAAAACTTTAGGGAGCTCTATATTGCATATAACAATGTGCAGTGGGTAACCTTAAAAATAACACACTTTTTTCATTACTCCATTTATGAAGAACTATAGGTTGGTTTATTTAACAAAATTCAGCAAATGCTTTTAAAGATTATCTAGTAATTCCTATGTTCTCATCAGTAAACCAGAATTGCTGTGCTACATAGTGTTGGGAATGACGCAGACCTATAGGAAAAGATAAGAAAGTGTTACCATGCCAACTGCCTGTAATTAGTGATGGCAGCCTACTGTCAACCATTCTTAGCCTATGGTCTTGCTTAATTTGAGGTAGCTGTACATGGGCATTGTCTCAAAGGAACCTCTATTACTCTCTTGCTTAGGATCAGTGTCTTTTAAAATAAAAACCTATAATTTTCCTTATGAGTTTTTGTTGTATTGCTTCTCATTGGAGCTGAGCCCTCATTATTGTAGAAACATCCAGCACAGACACTGGAGAAGATGTTCCAATCATCTTTGTGTGACCCATGTGTCTATGAGCTGTTTGCCAGAGCTGGAGGTTTGAACAAGCCCTCTCATGCCAACAAAGTGTGTGAAGCCTTCAGAAAACTCACTCAAGCTTGTGGATTTTTGGGGGACCTTTATGGTTGTTTCTGTTTTTTGAAATCCAGCAGAGAAGATTCTAACACTACTGGGAAAACCATAACGAAGCAGCGGAGTGATTTATTTCTCATTGTTACAGGTTTGCAGCTGGATGACCTGGAGGCCATCTCAGCCTGGCTGGAGAAAAAAAAGACTGGCTTTCAGTTAATAATACAGTGATAAGGGATTTTCTCTACATTCCTACAAAATACTTCTTGCTTTCATCTTCAAAAAAGGAAAAAGAAGAAATTAAAACAAGAAGATGTGTTCTGCTGTGGTTTAAAATGTGACGGTTCATGATGATCAAAATGTGACTATAAATATAGACGTAAATTGCAATGAATTTGTTGTCATTGGCTTTGTAAAAGGCAGCAGTAACAAAATGAGGGGATTGAAGAAGATGATAGAGAGGACTTGCCTTTGCTTTACCGTTAATTGATTTTAATCTTGCTGCCTTCTCCTGGTGATCAGTTGATGTCTGAGTTTTGTGTATCCTTCCAAATGCCAAATCTGTGCATGACAGAGATAGACAGTATTCATGTTACAGACTTTGATAGCATCTCTGTATTCTTGCCAGCTCGAATTCAGATCAGTATTCAGTAAATTAATAATTCATTTGATGTATCATTATTCTTTGTAAAGAGGATTTAGATATGCTTTCATGGCACAGAACTAATATTACTTAAAGAATATCTTTTTGGGACAAAGAATTTTAGAAAACTGTGTGGTAGAAACTTTCTGTGTGTCTCATACAAAATATTTCTGTTTGCATGTGCCAGTACTCAGCATTTACACTTTTTACAACAATATTGAGGTTGGTAACTTATGTTCAACCTTTGATTGTCTATAGGTCTCAGAGTTCCTTTCCTGAAAATCTGATGTCAAAACTTTTTGAATTCTTACCCAATTTTCTAATTTACTCTGTCATATGAAAATGTAGTAATCATACCTTCTGCAATATTTCCAGGCCATTAATAAAGAGTAGTGTGAGCTCAGGATATATCTGTGGTGAAGTGCTGAGTGACACTGCCTTCCTTTTTGACTATGAACCTTCCTCTGCACATCTGAGCAGCTTTCCTCCACACATTTTACTGCTTTCACCTGCACCAAGTTTCTCTAGTTCCTTTGCTATATTACCTGAGACAATGTCAAGAACCTTAAGAAATGAGGACTTTTGACATGTTTTCCTCTGTCCACAAAGCCTGTTGCCTGTCCAAGAGGGAAATTGTACGGGTTCAGATTGATATCTGCTTGACAGACCTGCCTGGCCTCCTACTTGCTTCTTTGGAGTCTTAGTTTTTACAAACAGTTTGTCTAATTTTCTGGCATTTCCCAGGAACTGATGTTAACTGAAGTCTCCATTCTCTTATCTACAGATTTTGAAACAGGTGGCTTGTTTGTTCCTTTTCAGTTTTCCAGACCTTTATGAAGGCAATCACTAATGACTCTGACACTGTATTTCAGCAGCTAAGGTGAATTCCACTAGGACAAGCAATTTGGAAAAAATAGAAAAACAGACCCCAAACCAAAGTGCTCAGTAGTTTGTCTCTCCCTTAAGTAACCTAGATTCTTTTTCCTCATGTGGGATAGCTTTTATTTTCATGTGGAGTTTAATGCAGACTGAATCAAAGGAATATACCAATCATTTCAGCCTTTTAGCTTCCTCTGTCCTTTTTTCAAACTTTGTCTCTCTCTCTCTCTCTCTCTGTTTAACCTGCTGTACTGGACTTCTGGATTGTTTTGTCATCCCTCACCTGTTTTGAGTCATATCTCATTTCACACAGTGACTGTAGTAATTCTGGGTAGTCAAACTTTATTTCCACTTCTGGTATACCTCTTTCTTCTCTCAGAGATGCTCATGGTTTATCAAACTGCATTCCTGGTACATTTCCTACCCATTCCCTCCCCAGCTGACCAGAATATTCCACAATTTTGCTTTTATTATCTCCTTAAGGGTCAACAATTCTGAACTCCTTTCCCCCCTTTCCCATGGGATCTTATTTATTGGGTCTTCAAGATCCTCTTTGCAGTCCAATATCTTGTCTTTGCTTTTTTCACTTGTGGAGACTCCTTAACTCTTATTTCCTCAGCTCACTCCTATTTTTACCTTCCACTGTGACATTTTCAAATTGCTTTCCCCTACAGGCTGTGCTGAGATTCAGACCTACTTCCCTTTTGGTTGCTTGCACAGTTTTCTGCATAAAAAAATCATCAAACGTCCTCCTTGGGAAGTTTCTGGAGAGCCTGATCTCCTCTTTCCCAATAGGTGCTTGAGCTTTCAAGCTTCTTACTGTGAAGCCCTGTACCTTGGGGGCTTTCTGCTAATTTCTCACTGAGTGTCTTCCACTTGATCCCCTCGGTTTGATGGCTGACATGTGCCCGGATAACACCCTTGCTTTTTCCTCATTATTATCAAGATGCTTCTCTATAGATCTTTGTACATCCTGCCACTCAGCAGCACCTCTTCCCTGCCTTTCCCTGGCTGAATAAGCTGGTAAGTATTCCAGCCATGTGAGTATTCCCACCAGGTCCCTATTCTAGTTGACTCATAATTTTGTTCTTGTTTAAGGACATCCAGCTCTGCCAGATAGCTCCTCATGTTTTTGTATTAATACACAGGCATCTGAGATGTTCAGAAATGCAGTCTGTTCTCTGCCTTTTTTGTTCTTCCTACGATGTTGTTTTCCTCTGTTCTGTTACTCTTGTCCCTCATCCAAGTCAGCACTGCCTTCACTTACTTCTCTCACTTGTTCCCAGATATCAAGCTTTTGTCCCACGATGCTGTTTTTCTTTGGAATGAGACAGTTCCCTTTTCTTCTCACACATTCTTCTGAGACCCTCTTGACAAAGTTAGCTGTGCATGAAATTATTCTGAGGATGTCTCTGCCTATGTAGCTATTAAAAAACAAAGAAAACATTATTAACCTTTTGATAAAAAATGGAGGATTTGGCAATGCTGCAGAAAGTATGTTTTTGTATTGTATCACTTCCCACTGCTGCTTGCACTGCCTCTCCTATTGTTATTATTTCAGATATTTCCTGGGAATGTTTTAGTATCTTGGAATGAAGACCTGGTCTGATTGCATATCTGGAAGAGAGAGATAACTACTACTAACTGTTCTTTGGAGAATATATCATCACAACAGATCACTCACTCACCTGCTCACAGAGATTTTTTTCCCTAGGCTTACTTTGCAATAATGCATCACAATTTTATTATCTTTCTCCAGTTTCTTCTCTTCGTAGCTGTTTGCACTCCCATCTTGTGCCTGGAAATTTTTCTGAGACAATTTTGATGTCTCCTATGCTGACATAATTTCATGCCTACCTAGGAGAGTTAAATGCTTTGGGTTTTTTCTCCATTTCAGGTTTACATTGAGCCATGGGGAAGAGATCTCTGCAATTTTTTTTTGTTGGTATGAAATATAATATTTTTCTGTATTTCTTTACCTTTTCTGATTATCTTTTATTTTATTATCTTATTGCAGCTTAATTGATTCTTATCATACATTCACATGATTAAAATATTTTCAAATTTCTGGTTTTATTGTGTGAAATGCTGTTGGACCAGAAGGCTTGCTAACTTGTTCAAGGCCACTGTGTCTTATTATTACAAAGTATGCATTTATATGGCCTGAAGATTTTCTGGAGGTCTACAAAAGAAAAAATAGTATTTATTTTTTTAACTTACTGCAATCTAAAAAACAATTGTATTTGTTTGTTTTCTTTTAAAACAAACATGTCTTTCTAAAGCTGAGAATAGCTCCAGGGAATACAATACTGGAGAAAGATATTCAAAAGATCACTTAAAACTTGATGGAGGTATTATACAGACCTATAGTAAGAAAAAATTTACTAAAGAGGGGAAAAAAGTCCTGTTCTTACTCCAGATTATGCATTATGTTGTTATGATGCAGAAAGAAATGCGTTGGGGTTTTTTTTGCCATCTAACCTAGGAGAGTATGTGAATAATCATTTAAATCAAGCACTGACATCTGCATGTGCTTTACTTGGCTTGTTTTTAATCAACAAACTGTCAGCCTATGATATTACCGTAAGTACACAGTTCAAGTGCCAAGAAATTACAGGCCATTTTAAGTCCTGATTCTCTTTTGGTTAGTGAGTTAGTACAAGTGCATCTAAGATGTATGTCTCGTGCCTGAACAGATACAAAGCATGCTTATTTTGGCTGGTGGAAGTACATCCTGGAATGTGTTTTTCAACTTAAAACAGCTTCATGAAAAAAAAAAAGGGAAAAGTGAAAAAAAAAAAAAAAGGAAAAAATAGACAAGAAGTATCTAAATGCCAGTTTGTCTGGTTTAAGATTTATTAACTCACCAAGAATTTAAAAGTAGAATAGTTGCTGGTCTATGATGGGAAAATATGTATAATAAATACACAGGAAGAAAAACCAGAGGGGAAAAAAGAGCAATCAGGAGGAGAGGTTTAGTGCAGTTCCAGTTGCATTAGCCCATGTTTGCTCTCACTTGCCATGAACTCCCTGAAGCTGCTCTTCCTTTGATGTGAGAGCAGCAGCTCAGTCGACCCTTTCAGCAGCAGCTCTACAAGGCAAGCTCTGCTCCAGGCTCCAGGACTTGCTTCACAAGGGAAGGCAGAGGCCAGCTGGCATGATGGAGTTTGGTTCATTGGCTGTAGCACGAGGGAAAACATTCCCATTCATCAGAAAGCTGTGAATGTGAAACCCTGCTATACCCATCGTTTTCCTTTCTTATGGCTTTTCCTCCTTTTTCTCTCATTTTCTTGTGCTTTCTGTCCCAGAACAGGGAGGTAGCAGGGTTTCAGAGAGTAACCCTCAGCTTCTCCAGTCTTCTTTAATCGGAGAAAACAAATCCAGAGAGAAAGAGAGGCTGGTGTTAGCCTCATTTGGTATTGATATCAGAGATGCCACAGACTCAAAGAGAGTCTGGCAGTCCTTGTGTTAGCAGCGCTCTTGGAGGAAACTCCACTGCTAAGATGACTGCAAGCAAGGTCCTCAAGGGAAAGCTGCTGCCTTAATTTTGTGCTAGGTCTCTCTGGGCACTCGATCAGCTGGGCAGAGTGTGACAAACAGCATTGGAAGGCCGGGTTGATACCACGACCTGTAGTCATGGTATCTTGTACCCTCAGAAGAAACTGTCAGCTGAGAACCAGAGGGCAAATAAATGTGCTGCTGACATGCTTGTCTCCAGGTTGTAAAAAAAAAAAAAAAAAGGTCATACCCAGCAAGAAATCAGTTTCTGAGCAAAATTTGAGGATGTGAATGTGATACTATATTGATAGGCACATATATGCAAATGCCAAGTTGCAGAAGGGGAAAAAAGAGATGCAGCCAATTTCCCATTTAGAGAAGAAACACTGAAGTCTCTTAAAACCCTGCTTCCTAAAATCCCAATACATAGTTGAACAGATGCATTTTCTTTCTCACTTCATTGGCTTCTGAGGCATCAGATACTATCTGTTGTTAGATGCAGGATGCCGGGTTAGGTTGTGTTCCCAAGGGATTGCTCTGCCGGGGTTGCCGCTGTTCGTCTGCATTCAAAGATGGATTTAAACTGAACTGATAAAGAAAGAAAACTTGTATAAAGCATACAGTAACTCATTCTGTTAAGGATTTGGCATGGTATTCAAGGGAAACCAATTATGATTTATGTCAATACAGCACAGATAATTTCCCATTGATTGACTGCCAGATCCTTCATAAAATAATGAGTTAGGCCTGATGCCAGTGATTCTTGAGCACCATCAGGCCAGTGTTTCTGTTTCATATGCCCTTGACAAGGCTTCTCTCAAAAAATTTGTGAGTTAAATGAGTTTATAAGTTCTCTTCAAATATGCAGACTCAAATAAACATAAGCTGTGATTCCCTTATGTGTTAGTGGGGTTTTGAAATGCATGCTCTTGCCTAGGCATTTAGCCACAGGTCTAGCAAAAGTGAGTTTTCATTCATTACTTAAAAACCAAACAAACAATAGGAATTTCTCTGTTTGCTAAGGATTCCTCTTAGGAAATTAGTGCATGCCCATATTCCAAGTAGTTGTCAGAGAAAAAGAACTCATGTTCAAGCCTGAGGTTGTCTGGAAACAAACTGGATGTCTTGAGGACTAACCGGAGTGGGGAAAATCCTCTGTGCTTAACCTGGAAGAATCATTTACAAAATTTCTATTGCTGCAGGCCTGACCAATGCCAGTCATTGTGTAGTGTGTTTTCTCATTATTCAAGAGACAGAGAACTGAATTTTCCTGCCCTGAGGATGAGGAGATGGGGGCTGGCCATGTCTGAACTGCTTGTGGTGTGGGATGGGTAAGTGGTTAAACCTCCCTTTTCAAAGGTGTGAGCAGAGTGAAGGCAGCAGCTGGTGCTTGTGGAGAGAGCATATACCCTCTGTCTCAGAGAGTTTGCCATCCCAAACACAGAATTTCTCACTTGAAAGTATTTGCAGCTGTTCTGTTTTTCTGCCCCCTTTCAATAAATGGTCAGGTCACAGACACCCGGTGTGAGCAGTGCAGTCCTTTTTGTGCTGATTTTGGTGATGGTGGAGTTAAATGTCTTCCTAGTAGCTGGTAAGGGGCTGTGTGTTGGATTTCTGTTGAAGACAGTGTTGATAACACAGGAATGTTTTGGTTATTGCTGCACACTGTTTATAGAGGCAAGAGCCAAGGCCTTTTCTGCTTCTCACCCTATCCCACCAGTCAATGAGGTGGCAGTGCTTGAGTTGGGAGGGGACACAGCCAGGACAGCTGACCCCAACTGACCTGAGGGATATCCCTTCCAATATGATGTCGTGCTCAGTATGTAAAGCTGTGGGAAGAAGGAAGGAGGCAGGAATATTCAGAGTGATGGCATTTTTCTTCTTGAGTAACCATTTCCCATGACAAAGCCTGGGTTCCCTGGAGATGGCTGAACACCTGCCTGCCCATGGGAAGTAGTGAATGAATTCCTTGTTTTTAGGTTTTCTTGAGTGTGCAGTTTTTGCTTTACCTATAAAATTCTCTTTATCTCAGCCCATGAATTTTCTCACTATTAACCTTCCAATTCTCTCCCCAGTGCAAGGCAGAGGGACTGAGTATCTGTGTGGTGCTTTGTTGCTTTATTTAGCTATGGCCAAACCCATACACCTTGCTATTGCTGACAGTCTTCTGCTTGGGATACTGCCTGTCTTTCCTATGCCCAGCTACTTCCAAATAAATTTCCATGGATGCTGCATATTTAGAGAACTCTGCAAACTTGAAGTTATCGCTTTCCAAGCAGAAAATCTGGAGAATCTCTTAAAAACAACCTCCATCTCCCCTTCTGAGAGAAGAGCAAACTGCTTTGGTGAGGTTCATCTGGAGGCTCACAGCCTCCAGGGAATTTGAGTAGGAACACAAAAGAAATAAAACCTAGGTATGGTGAAGAAGAAATTAATTTTAAAGGAGAAAGCAAAAAGATATCAGCTGGAGGAGGCATAATTTCTAGAAATGAAATAAATAGTACCAAACCTGGCACTTTTTAGGGGATGGGTAAAGTGAACCAGCTAAAGCTGGAACTAATAAATATATGGAAGGTAATAGGAATGTGCAGTGTTTTAAATGTTAATGTAAAGTTTTAAGTCTTTTTCTAATGGCTGCTTGCACTCCTTTCAATAGAAGAAGTTTCTTGTGCGCACTTAAATCAAAAGTAGTCTCCCAAATGGAAACCTATTGACAATGGCATAGTTAAATATAGATGAAAAAACAGAGCAGCTGCAGACTCAGATGCTATTTAGTAGTAGGTGAGTTACAGATGTTTTTTCTGTGAGAGGAAGCCTATGAAAATCTCCACTTGTAGTGCTGCAAGCCTAGAAGCGCTGCTCACCTTGTGACTGTGAGAGAAGTGAATGAGAACATCCATAAAGTAGAGCCCCTTCCAGCTCTCCTTTCCTTACACACACAGAGGCCAGAGCCAAACAGGCTCCACAGGTGTCCCAGCTCCCAACCAGAGTTTCACATGATGCTTATCCCAGCTGCCCTTCCTGCCGACCCTGGCAGGAAGGGTGAGAACTGGCTGTGTTAACTTCAGCAAGGCTTAGTCCTAAGGAAGCTTTAATGTTTGCCAGAATTTTAGCCATTAACAGCTTGAATCCTTGTGAAACTGCCAGCTCTCTACTTCAGCTGGTACGACATGAGCCTGTAAATTCACACACAATTCATAGGGGTAGCAATTTCTTCTTTGCTGCATAAAGCAGTGAGGAGGGGTCAGACAGACTAGGAAATGTGGTGTAATGAACATCTTCTGTGTACAAAGATTTCTGATAGATCACCCTTACTCACCCTGGCAGCATTCTGTAATTGTTCAGTGTTATTCAAGAAAACACACAAGGTACTCTCTTTGCATGATAATTTTTCTGGTGAGCACTGAGGCATATTGATTTTTTACTTCATTGAGGTTTCCACAGAGGTTGTGACATTTAATGCTCAGCTTTAGCTGCTCATTGCTATCTGGGATACGAACCGAATGTGGCCCTGCAAAATTGTCTCTTTGTAGCACTTCAGCAGATGTAAATAACAGTCTGCTGCTCCAAGTTGTCCATGCATGAATGGTAAGAAAAAAATGAAAATTCAGTTCCGCCAGACTCATTTCCCATATGCAAACTGCAACAATTCCCTAGAATAATAAATTTTATTTTCTGTCCCCAACTCCAGTCAAGAATCCTATGGGAAAACTCTGAACAGGATGATAAGACTTCTGCATGCCTTGCTGGCCAGCACATCTGGTTTCTGCTGGAAGAGGCAGGCTGGCTTCCTCCAATGAATGGTCTCTAAACAAGGACTTGCTTTTCCCAAGTCACCCAGTGCCTTAGGTGTGGAACTGCTCCTTCAGAGTTGCAGCCTGTCCCATTTGATGCAGTCTGCAAGGAGGGAAGGAGGTTTCTGAAGTACTCTCAGCTTTTGCCATAAATGTTTCTGTGGTTTAAATCCAATGCATTTGACCTGGTAACCAATGTGTGCTGTTGAAGATGCTCCTTCCCTAGGAGACACCTGGTGGGGTGGGTGCAGAACAAAGTGAAACCTGAACTCAAATACTGTGCACAACATGCAACAGAACAGAGTTTGGAGCAGAATAAGCTGAAACATCTAATGTCAAAGAGGTCACAGCTGGCCAGGAGAGGTCTTAAGAAGGATGTTTCTACACAAGGCCAAACTCAAAAGAGGTGTCCAAGCAGCCCTGGGTTTGTACAAGTTCTGTTAAAGGCTGCAGACCATCAAGAGGAGCTGAAGCTGACTGAACACGGCTCTAACTCTGGCTATGATGTGTTTGACTCTACAATTCAGCAAAGAGGAGCCAGCTGTTCCTCTCTCTCTCAGGTACAGGAGAGGATCAGCCTCAGTTACCTCACTGACATAATGTGGGAAACAGGAGTTCTGGAAATTACTGTTAAAAAGCAGAGGACACATGCCAGTTTTCTGTTTTTAAATTTTAAATGGTTCACAGAAAAATATTGCTAGTTTGATTTTCTTAAACATTGTATGTTTAGCAACAGCCTAATTTTCATCAAGTGTATTTCCTGGGTGCTCTGGGAGTTCTTAGGCAGCCTGTTTTGGAAGCCAAGCAGGTTATGTGAAGGCCAATTTCCTCCTCTCACATTAGAGTGACCGTCTAGCTCAGTTTTCCACGGCCAGTTCATACAGCAAGGACTACAATTCACTAAATGGATGACCAGCCAGCTCATTAATAAGTAGTTATTCCATAATTTTGTTCAGACTGACAACAAAATCCATGCAAAGAATCCAAGTGATGGCACCCCTGTAGGAAAGAATCTGTACCACCACAAACTCTTTGTTTGGATGAATTAAGGGGTATTTGAAAGTCAAGCTTTTAGACTTCTCTATTGTTTTTGAAAATTACGTTGGGTAATATTAAAATACCTTGAAACTGTATTCATTCATAGCTCCTCCAGCATCAAAAATATAGCAAATTCTTTTGTCTGAATGGGAATCAGTCTATAAATATACATTACTTTTTTCCTTGCAATAAGATGTAGTTTTAAAACTTGAGCTTGATTTTTGTATCACCTGTATTAAAAATATTGAATAAACCATTGTCTAAGATGTCATGTTTTAGGTCAGCTGCAAAGGAAACAATTAATATTACCTGTGTGCCACACTAAACTTTGTTCTGTTTTCTAGTATCACCAATATATATGGTAATCTTACTCATTCTCTTTTACTCATAATTTTTCTAGGTATTTGAGAGCCAAGATTCTTTTGTACTCGTGAAAAACAGGTGAGTATACTGCTTCATATTTTTGCATCACCTTTTCCCTTATAGAACACAGAGTACATCCGTGTTTTTGCTAACTGTTCTTTCCTCACCTTGCCCTCACTGACAGCTGTTTTTATTTACTTGAACTAAAAAGTTTTTACATGGGCTTTGGTTTTCTTTCCATGTAACTTAAGGCTACAGAGAGTGAATATTCTAGATACCTTCTTTGCTGAAGTGTAGAGATTATGATGGTTTTCGTTCCAGCTGTAGTATTTTGCCACCTAAGCAAGTATTAACATAAACTGAAGAGTATTAACATAATCTAAGAGTAACCTAAAAGTTATTATTAGGTTATTAACATAACCTAAGAGTATTAACATAAACTGAATTACTGGACATGATCTAACTGGAATTAAAGGTGCAATGTGAGTGTCATTGCAGGGTGAGTCTGCAGAGAACTTGGTTGCTTGCGTGAGACTGAGATCTTTGAAACATGAGGCTGGAGGGAGTTATGTGGTTGTCATTATTACCTTATTTATTAAATCCTTTCTGCCTTTCTGCTTGTGGATTTAACACTGGAACACCTAATCTGGTGATGAAGGGAGTGCCACTGTTCTTGATTTTTGGAGCCACTTGAGTACACACTCAAGTTGAGTGTGAGGACAGTCCCTGAACAAGGGGGTGCAAACTGTAAATAAGAACAAATATTAAAGAAGAAGACTGAACAGTTCCTCTTGTTGTTGCAAGATCATTGCTTATTGTAGGTTTGCTTGTATTTGTCAGAGTCTATTTTTAAAGTGCCAGACAATGCAACTTCCTCCTCATCCTTTGGGAAGTTATTCACCAACTAATACATCTTGCCATCTGGAAGTTTTTTCCTGATATTCTCTGTTAATTTTCCCTTTGTTAATACATTTTCTATCATAAAAACTTATTAAATCACTTAAAAAATTACAGCTTGTCTGTGGATTATTTGGATCATCAGGATAAACTGAGCAATTATACCTCCTGTACAAAATCCTATATGATAAAATTAACTCCCCACCAAATTTATAGAATAAAATAGGCTAACTTGGAAGGAACCTGTCAGGATTATAGTATAGAATCATAGCATAGAATAGAATATCCTGAGTTGGACAGGACCCGCAAGGATCATCAAGTCCAACTTCTGGCCCCGCACAAGACATCTCAAATATCCTATCATATGCCTGACAGTGTTGTCCAAATTCTTTTTGGTGCTGCAACCATGTCTGTGGGGAGCCTCTTCACCCTCTGGGTGAAGAACTTTCTCCTGACATCGAAACTAAACCTACTGTGACTCAGCTTCAGGCTGTTTTGTTGAGCCCTGCTGCTGGTTATGAGAGTGAAGAGATCAGTGTCTGCCCCTCTGCTTTCCCTTGTGACAGTGTTGAAGAGCACAATGAGGTCTCCCCTCAGTCTCATCTTCTTCAGGCTGAACAAACCAAATGACCTCAGCTGCTCCTCATAAGGTAGTTCTGTATTATATTCATCACAATTGATCTGAAATACAGCTTTGGAACAAATGAAAGAACAAAGACCCCAACACCCTGCTGGTGAGTTATACAGAACTCAGTGTTATGCCTGCTGTGCTATACTCTTTTTCAAGAGTGTCATACTTTACACACTATTTTATCACCTTATGAGAAACCAATTTTTCAGCTAATGGTTTAGGACATTTGAAAATTAAGGATTTGTATTATAATTTTATTCTCACGGTGTTAAGATCTGGGGAAAAAAATGCCCTTTATCAAAATACTTCTTGTCCTATTTTTGTTCTGTCTGAGGGCATAGCTAATCATTCTGGGCTGTTTGAACCCTGGATTATTTAAACTACTCTCAGCTTCCTGCCTATATTTCTGCCTGTGTTTCAGTTTGCTCTTCCCTTGGATTTAGAGGAGATGAACAAGGCATGCAGCTCTTCCCTGGACACATTGCTTCATGGCCTGGAGTATTAACATAAAGTGCATCACTGGACATGATCTAACTGGAATTAAAGGTGCAATGTGAGTGTCATTGCAGGGTGAGTCCACAGAGAACTCTGTTGCTTGCATGAGGCTGAGATCTTTGAAATATGAGGCTGGAGGGAATTATGTGATTGTCACAATTACCTTATTTATTAAATCCTTTCTGCCATTGCTCAGGGAAGATGAGATTCCAGTGCCAAAAAAATGGCTTTACAATAGATAAACTGAAGAATGAATGGATGTATATTCTGAACAAATTCAAGCGTAGAAAAGTATTGCCGAACAGCAGCTAAACTTATATCTCTTCTTGATAAATGTCAACCTATGATGCTTATTAACTTATAATATATTACCAAAATGAAGGTGGACAATGAAATTTGAGTTGTCATAATTTGATACATCCTTTAAGGACCTGGGATGTTTAATCATCAGGTCTTAATTGACAATTAGCAGTGCCCATTTCCAGAAAAAATAAATGGAAATAGACTGACAAAAATAGGAATGAGCCGCAAAAAAAAGATGAGCCTAATGTGTGAATCAAATTGTTTGAGAGTCTAAGAAATGGAGTGAAGGAAGGAAGAGATGGTTGCTTTGCCTCTGCTGAGAACCTAACGAGTGGAACAAACAGATTTGCAAAGGACCATTACAATTTACTTTCGAGACATCGGCAAATCAGATGATTATACTGCATTTTGGCAAAGCCATCTGGACATAATGAATGCAAAGATGTGCACATTTCCCATGTCCTTAAGGGAGCTACAGATCCCAAAGGGTATGCTCAGAAACAGTATGGCAGGAGAGCCTGCCAGCATGTGCAAGGTGCTTTCTGACCACCTTGGTCACCAGAGTCAGGGGGAGGAATACAGTGATGGACCAGGGCTTTGAGGATAAGGCAAAAGGGAGAGAAATGCCTGGATTATTCCTCTGTTTGTTTTATTTAGGCTTAAAAAGCTTTTAATGTTAATTTTATCTGGTAAATCCTGCAGACAAAATTTCTGATAGGACAAAACAATTTTTCTTTCATTTGGAAAAGTTTTTTTCCCCACTGATGCAGCAGTACTTTCCTGTAATTCCTCTTCAGAGAATTACACAGACTTCTCTGCCTTTCCCAGGCACAAATCAGGAGCATATCCTTTGTGTCTAGTACCCAAATTAACACCAGTGTACTTGGGACTGGAATTTGATGTGCTGTCTTGATTTGGCAATGGACTGGAGAAACTGATGATTTAGGAGCTGTTGTACAAAATAGCTTGAAGAAAACAAGAAGACTTGTTCCAAAAGAAGGATGGTTATTCCCAAGAGAAATGATGATATTTTATGAAGCTAAATCAAAAACTAGAGAAATGTGTGTCAAAAATCTCCGGGCCTATGAGTAAAGTTGAAGCATATTCTTGCAGGGCTATTTGGTACATTTATCCGCACAGTTGGCTGACACTAAAAATAGTCAAAAAACACAACACATGCAATGTGAGGTTCATCACAATTCTAAATACTCAATATTCTTTTGTCAAGTTACCACTAGAAATGTCAACATGTCTCAAAGGCTGAATCAGGAGAATTTGGACCACAATTGAGTGGTAAAGATTAGAGATTTATTATTGGAGTGTATTGAAATTTGATACATTACATCATGGATCTGCACATTATTGCAACAAAGATGTTTTCTTTGAATACTATCTTAAAAAAACAACTGAGATAAGTGAATCTGTAACATAAACTGTCTGGTTGGTTATATAAATTGTGTTCCTTGTCTGTTTGATTCTGTTTGATTTGTGCAGCTCTTTGTATAGCTCCAGGTTCATGTTTTGTCCCAGCCACTCATCTGTGGGTAGAGGGGGAATGAACAGGCTGCCTCACAGGAGCTAAAACTATCACAAGGCTGCTCTGGCCTGGGTTCTGTACCCAGGTCCTCAAAATGTATCTGCAAGGGGGTGAGAAGACTCAATGAAACCTGGGCCCTTTTGACTTACAACCCGGAGAGGGCAAAGCAGGAAAAACAGAGTAAGAAGAGGAAAACTTACCTCTGCACATTTTATCCAGTATATGTTTGGGTTTCTTTTCTAAAGGATTCCCTATCATTAAGGAAACCCTGGTGTCTGTGCCAGAGAGCATCAGATGTAGACTCAGTTCTGCTGTACAGCTGTCTAACTCAGTCAAATTTAGGATTAGCAGCCAAGTGGTGCAAATGGCATAAGATCCCGGGGAGGGGGGGTGCAAAATGCTGCCTTCCTGTGTCTGTGGATATATTCAATGTTCAGAGAGGAACACTGAATGTGGCAGCTGAACCTGTGAGCCACAGGTAGGGACAATGTCTGTCATTGCCAGAGATATTTGGGTTCTGTTAACCGGAACAAGTCAAAACATTATTTAATTCTGGGAATCAGTTAGGACAAGTTATGTAAAAAAACCCCCCCATTTCTCCTTTTAAAGCTGCTCCTTCCATAAGTATCTCAGCTTTGTCCTTGGTATTGCCCATGGCAGGGACTACACTGGTCACTCTGCCCATTCTTCATGGTGCCTGTGACTCTGTGTCTCACGTTATTCCTCCTGGTGAACCAGCCCCTCCTCAGCCTTTTAGACTGTTTTTCTGGGGGCTTAACTCCCCAGAGGAGAGTCTTGATCTTGAAGAATGCTGCTGAGCATAGCTGGATACCTGGTGAGCCTCTCCAGCATGGCTCAGACTCTTCATAACATGCCATTGTTACTCTCTACTAATAGCTGGTGAGTACAACCCTTGACAGGCTTTGTTTGTGCTCATACTTGGATAATTCTGGGGTTTTTTTCAGTGCCAAAAAAATGTTCCAGAAAGGGAAAAAACATGAGCAAGTTAGAAAAAAAACCCCAAAGATGTCTAATGAAGAAGGATGATCCTGTTGTGCACTGTCTTTTGACATTTTTCCAAAATTTAGAGACTGTAGGAGTACCCAAAAAGGAAAAATAAATTTATTTCCCGGCAAATGTCTTTCTTCACAAGGGGTTGGTTCAGAGTTGATTACAAGCATATGCTCACGCATGCACACACAACTATTCCACCTGTGGATGGGGACAATTTCCAAAGAAGTTGCTGCTTACAAGCCAATGGTGAGTAGTTGAGAGTCCAGCTGTGGTGCAGCTGGGTGCTGCCAAGAGGAAGTTGACCCTGGGGCACTGGGCTGTCCTAGGGGTAATCCTGGTCCAGGTCCAGGTGTGGGCATTGCAACAAACAGGAATGAATGTGCAGACCTGCTTCCAGTTCAGATCCACTGGAAAAGCACTCCTCTAGAAGATATTCATGGCTTCAGCACTCTTAATATGATCTTTAAATAAGGACCTGTTGCTGAAGGTGTGTTTGGGGAGCATGGCCTTTTCTTCACCAGAAGCTGGCTATCAAGCTTGGCATCATTAGATTTTTCCCAGTTGTATTGGATGAGCCATTACAGCCCAATGCTTACAGATTTTTCTTGTAAATTTGCTTATGGATCTGCTGAAACTTCCCAGAAAACATAATCCATCTTCAGATGTACCATCACAAATTGGGATCCAGAAAATGTGTCAGGAGAACAATAACTGCGTATCGTTGCCTGGTACTCAATAACGTTTTGCGTGCTGTTGAAGAGGCTCATAGCAGCTGCCTGCTTCAGCATCACTGACAAAGGATGTGCTGAATGCGAGGGCTTTCCAGATGTGTGGGTGTTTTATGATGGAATAAAATTGACATTCGTCTACATACACAAATTTTCCTTAAAAAAACCACTAAGAAACCAGAAATAAGTGCAACCAACCAGCAAATGGTGTAATCAGAATATTGTGTATCAGATTGTTTCCTTCTATCAGCTACATTTGCACAGCATTTTAGGCAAGACTTCTGCTTCATTAGGGATTTGAAATAAGGGTAAGAAGGGGAGCTTTGCCCAGCAGAAATACTCTAATGCTTTTCAATCCCTCCTTTCCTGATTAAAGCATTTTATTTTAAACAATGGTTACTGCTCACAGCAAAGACTTCTCAAAGTTTAGGAAGCAGATATCCTGAAATAATTTCTACAATGCAGAGTATGTGTTTTCCTGCTCCCCAATTACACACACTGTTTATGGGTAATTGGAGGCAGGCTAAGTGCTAAAATCTGGTACCATTACATTGAATGACACTCTATAAAATAACGTCTGTCTGTGTGTAACACGGCCTTAATTCCCAGCCCACTGACAATCTGTAATGAAAACAGCATGCTGCAAGCACTGAATATATATATTTTTAAAAAAGGAAGTACAAGTAGAGTGCTCTTCTGATAGAATTCAAGTAGGAAAAAGGCAGGCTTATTTGTTATCTTCCTGTGGTTTATAATATAATTTTATTTTGTAAAGTGCATTTATACCTCTGTCTTTCTATTCCTCTACAGCATATATATACACACATAAATGTATGAAAGCATAAATATTAATGTGTGTATATACATATACATACAAACATAAATATGTTTAAATGGAGTTTCATAAAAAAAAATACTAATCAGATATTAAAGTCAGTGCAAAGATTCCAGCTACATTTACAGCTGGAATCAAGATGAGGCTGTAACAAGCTCTAAATCTGCATACCTTTGTTTTGTAATGCTGGCCCAGATCACAATATTATCTTTGTCTGCTTTGCTACACCCTCCCCTTGAGAGTTATTTTAAGTTTCTTGATGTTATATGGGCCACATATTAGGTAAAAATAATTTCGTGTGAGTACCCCATTACAGTGTATTTTGTGTTTACAGATGAAGTCACAAACTTCTTGCAGTTAAATAGATCTCAGTCAGGGAAATCCAGCCTCTGGTGTGTGAAATACCAGCTTCCACAACTGACTGAGACAATGCATTCAGAGATGGGGAATTAAGGACTCAAGAGCAGAAACAACAGAACTGATGAACCAGTGATGAAATTTTATCTTGACCATCAGATCATTTTCAATGTTGAAGTTTAGCTTCATGTTTTTCTTTTTTATCACATTTCATTTGATGTAAGATAAGCTTACTAAAAATGTTAGTACATGCCCATAATAATAGCTATCATTTTTGATTTCTACACTGAAAGACAAGAGTAATGTCTCAATATATTCCCATATGATATATCTTTATTTTTCTAAGCTGTGGCTTGATAATTAGTACAGCATTATCTTATCAATTAGTAAAATGTTATCCAATAATGATATCAGCTCTGAGAAATCCAGGTAATGTTTGAACAGATATTTTAATTTGCAGTTACATTCCCATTTATCACAAAGCCATGTGGTATTATCAATGGTATATCATTGGTATTATCAGTGTTAAGAAAATACTTTAGCAATGTATGAGAATATTTGCTGCTGACAAAAGCTCATTATACAGAACCATTATATTAGTCCTGGAATAACAAAACCAAAATTATAACAGAAAAATAACCCCCAAACTAAACATAACACCCCTCCATAAAATAAAATAAAATAAAAATGAAAAAAAATTATGGAAAGACGTGCTGTCATGGTATTTTTGTGTTTTCTGTTGAAAAACTGTAATTTCTAAACAGAAACTGTTTAAAGTGGGGTTTTCTCCCCTAATGTGTTTTGGAAAAACTTCACTTTTCCCTGGTACGGTTGCTGGAACTTCTTATTCAGTATAATTTTATACAGAATTTTGGACATCTGCATATATCTATGCTAGAGAAGAAAAATGTATTTTGTCAGGTTACAAGTTTTTCCTAGTTGAAGAAGTTCTATGAAAACATGATTGTTAGCAGCATCCTAGGCCCGGTGACAAGACTGTGTTTTTTCTATGTCCTCACACATGTGTGTTACATGGCAAACATTAGTCTGATGATTATATGTTGTTTTTCTCCATGGGTTTCTTCCTATTCTTCAGGACTCGGCTGCACTTGTAAAGCACATGCTAAAATAAGGAAAAGCTAGTGCTTAAGCATCTTCTTCTGGCATTTTGGGTGAGGCAGGGATTTCTGCACATGCCTGTGCATGGGGAGTTTTTTTAATGCATTTGTTTTTGGGAACAAGCACAATTTTACTCCTCTCACTTTTAGATTTCCAAATTGTTTTGTAGTGCAGGAACTGGTGAAGGGAATGTTTCTGTTTTGCAGTCAGTCATTGGCATGGCTCAGGCATTAAATGGTCCTCCTCCAGGAAACCTCCAGCAGTCCTTATGAAAAGGAATATGCAGGCTGTGTAACCAACCAGAGCAGGGAATGAGAGTGTCTGTGCTCCATCATAAGCACTGCAGATCCTATTGAGTATTTTATTTCTGAGTCCTCAGAGATTATAAAGTCTTTACTTGCAATTGTTAGTTTGCAAAGGTACCTTTTCACCCACATATTCCAAATTGGCCTTGTAAAAAAAGGCCAACAGCAGTGAGTCCTTCAGTAATCTCTAATGTGATTCTGCTTTATCTTTTCACTTGGAAAATGCTGTTTATTTCATGTTTGCAAGTTATAAAAATGATATTCTATAATCTATTTGCTAAGATTTCTGATGCACATTAGTTATTTTTCCCCATATATTACAAAGAAAAGTCCTTTGATTGAAAGCTGCATGCTCTGCTTTCCATTTTCTTTAACCTGCTATTTCCACTCTCATCATTTTTTCAGGAAAATAAAATTAACTTTATCAGTTCTTAGATAGTCCATTATGTGGGGAAAGAAAGGCAAAAGCATAAGTTGTCTGGATTTATATCCTGTCACTACTTAAGTCCTAATGCTTGAACCTGCAGAAAGGATGGAGATAAAATTAGAAAATCCAAGTTAGACCATTGTCTAGTCTCAGCTGCTTTGAACACTTCAGGCATTTGGGATTAGAGGAAAAGAAAAAAAAAAAGAAAAAAAGAAAAAAGATCAGTTTGACAATGACAAGGTGAACCCCAGCAAACTTAGCAATGTACTGGCAGAATAATGCCTTGTTGCTAGATGTGTTGGTAAGTAGGTGTCCAAGAACAATTTGTCTGCAACATACAAACAGGCTGGTGTGGCTGTAGCTCATGCCAAGATTACCTCGGGGAATGATGTGCCTGTTAGCAGGAGGCAGAATATCACAAATGTGAAGGCATTTCTCACAATGTGGAATGATCACTGTGGGCTCCCTGGAGGCCCCTGGGGCAGGGATGTGGAAGAAGGACGAGGAAAAAGAGGAGGAGCAAGAGGAGAAGGAGGAGGAAGAACTCTGGGGAAGAATGTAGGCAGTGATAAATACAGCCTATCTGTATTTATCTGCCAGGTGGGCATGTGTGTTTCTGTGTGACAGGGTAGGGAAGACAGGGATCTCTACCTTAATGTGTTACAGAAGATGTGCTGAAGTTTTAAGACACACGGGGGAATCAGAAAAGAAAGGAGAGGGTTATTTAATTACTCAGAGGCTCAGTGGAAGAGCTAAATTACTCTGAGACTCAGGGACAAGAAAATGACTGAGGGCTCAGAGGACGTGCCAGTGAGCACCATACAAATGATCAGGGAGACAGACAGGATTTCACTGAGGTTTCAGGAACCAGGGCCTTCCCCTGCTTGCCTGGGATACTGGGCAGAATCAACACCTCTCATCACCATCACCTGAGGTCTGAAGCCCAACACCAGCAGGGTCCTGGTGTGGGCACTGGCTGACAATCCAGGCTAGCACCCACATGTTGACAGCAGTTTGCTTCTGAGCTTCGGTGGTGAAGCTCAACTCCCTGAAGGACTGTGCAGAGTAATATGTTATGACTTTATTTGCTAGATGTGTGCAATCTTCGGGGAAAAGGTGATAGTGCCTTTCTTCACTCATTTATTTTGCATGGAAGAAAACATTTACTTAAAGCATGTTTGTGTTCTACCTGTTACTCAAGAAATGCCAGAAATGTCAAGTCTGATCTTTCATGTTTCCAGAGTGGGGGATGACTTAGTACTGACATGTGCAGCACTTAAGGTTTTTAAACTGTATTGAAAGAACAATGTGTATCAAAACTTACAGTTTCCCAAATATTAAAAAAACCTCAATCAATTAACCAAAAAAATATCTCTACCACACAAACAAAACAAAGGATTTTGGAATATGCATTTCCTATCTCAATAAAATTTCACTTCTTCAGTTTGGTTGTCATGTGACATGGTTCTTCATGTGTTTGGATATAATTTCTACTGTTATTCAAGTAGAAATTGAGATTTTCAGTATACACTGAGAGTGAATTTTGAAGAGGGAAAACCAGTGAAAAGGAAGTTTTTGCATCTGTAAAGGGGTTAAACATTATTTTCAGTGGCTGTAAAGAACCACAAGTTCACATTTTTTCCCTCTTTTTTTTTATTAGTTCATCCCAAAATGAAATTCCAGCACTTCTGCCTTCCTTATAGAGCTGTCCAGATTTGACAGTCATACGTTAAGATTCCTTTCCGCATTATTTTCATAATGCCTTAATTTAACTTGAGTTTTGAATTCTTTTTAAAGCAGTCATTTTGTTGCCTGCAAGGCTGGATTTGCTTTCTTGGTCATAATACTTCAACGTAATTTTGCTTAGTAGATCATTTGTCTTCATGGTGTCAAACCTGTCTTCTTCTGATTGGCTGTTTTTTAAAACCATTGCTTTGATTCTTGCTAATATGTTTCTTGGTCATTCTCAGATTTTTGCTTTTTTTCAAAATCAATTCCTAGCTGCAAACTGAGATACTTAAAGACTCTTATTTTTCCCCAGCCATAACTCCTCCTTGGAAATTAATTAGATGGAATAATGTCCATCATTAATTGGCTTACTGAAAATTGTCCCTTTAACTCTATTTAGTGGACTATCAACAGTTCCTGTTTCGCTCATTAAGCAGTGGGGTGTCCTTAACTGGTGTGAAACCTTGTCCCTGGGATCCTGTAATAACACAATCTTCCTGCTTGGAAAGAGCACTTCCCTTCTTCTCTTTGTCTGGAATGCAGCATGAGTGGACGTGTGTCTACAGCACAACAGTAGGCAAGGCAACCACCGGGTTTTGATACACACAGGAAAAGCAGGAGATGCAGAAAATCAGGGCTCGTAGAGCTGCATTTAGGAAAGACACCCTGGCCCTGCTGGCACGGGACCAAAGCTCCTAAAAAAGAGAACGCTCCAGGTATTGTATGATCTTAAAAAGCAGTTTGCTTGTTTTGAAAATGCAGGAGTCGGCCCACACCCCAAGGGGTCCCGCCCTGCTGTGCAGTGGCTCAAAAACTAGCGAGACAGCTCTTTGGGTGTGTTTTGTAAAGCAAAAAGTTTTCATAAAATGTAAAACAATAAACAGTTACATAAACAAAATATAAAGCTGAGCACGGGTGCTAGAGGAGCCTCTAGCACCCTGTGAAGGCACCCTCAAAAGGCTCCGAGTTCCTTTGTGTCCTTCTTTAAGTACCTAAAGTTTCAGGTGGGTTCCCTTGGCAGGCCAATGGAAATGGGTACAGGCTTTGCCAGACAGTGACAGGGTCCGACAGGTGCTGCTCTCTTGGCACTGAGCCAATTGCAGACCGAACCCTACAGAAATTTCTGGGTCCTTTACCTTATAAGAAATACAAGGGGCAAGTCCCAAACTTTTCTCTATATGGAAACACTTGCTCAGTAGAAAAAATGCGCTCCTACATGAAAAAGCATCATTTTTTTCCAGGAGACCAGCTAAGCTGAGCACCCACGTGCATGAGATGAAGTCGATTTCGACTGGCAAAGACCTGCACCTTGAACTCCCTTAGAACACTTCCAGAGAAAGCCTGATGTACAGACTGTGGACAAAGCTCAAGAATCCTCCTGCTTCTCTCTTCCTGTCGCTGTGCTGCTGTCCCTTCCCTGCAGCAGCAACCTTCACTCCCCACGGGTGGAGCTGTGCTGGTCCTTCCAGCAGGGCACACAAATGTTTCATGGAGAACCGGTGGCTTTGGTGGGTTTTAGCAATGGTCGCATCTGGAAATCCTAAAAAGCTGATGAATGTTAATTACCATTTGCATAGAAAACTTAAATAATGTAAGGAATGGGTCAGTTGGGTGGGTTAATTGCTATAAAGGGCTGAGTGTATCGTGTGTGTGACAGTGGTTACCACACACTGGATGTGCAGTGCTGTCAGGAGCAACCCTGAGCAGAACATTCTGTTCTGGCCTGTAACTCCCTCTGAACGAGAATGATGGGGCCCAGTCCTCAATGGTAACAAAAAAGGGCATGGCATATGGTCTTGTGATCACCAGTCTGCTCAGGGCTGTGCTGGAGAGCTGGCACAGCCTATGCTTGGAGCAGCTGGTGTGTGATGCAGACTCTTGCTAGGGTCCCACACACTGCCATTAGCTGGGGATGTCTTGTACCATGGAACCTGAAATGGCAACACTGCAAAGCCTGCTGTGCTTCTTTGAAGTTGGATGAATTAAGTTTGAAGTCCGTTTTAGGTTGACGGAGCAGTGTAAAATGACTGTGCCATGGGCCAGGACCAAGGGCAAGGTTTCACTCGTGGTTGGGAGTGAAAGTCTGTGTAATCTGCTGTATTTGAGTGCCTAAAAATAGTGCTTTCTTATTCACAATGAATTATTTTCCTTCTGTAAATTTCTATGCCAGGAAAGTATGGATGCTGAGTAATCTTTAGTCAAATAAGATATTTTAAGAGGAATAATTAAACAAACAAGCAAACAAGAAACGGGAGCAAAAGAAACTCCAAGCTTCCCGTGTCCTGTTATTCAAAGATAAAAACCTCTCTGTGTGAAATCTTTCATCTAAATTATCCCAGCTGGTATGTTGGGATATTTCAAGATCCCTGCCCATTTTCACAGCTCTGAGACTGTGAAACTGTCACAGCTCACAGCTCTGTATTTTGCTCCATTTGGGCAAAAGGGTGAGGAATAGCAGTTTTTGTAGGTCTTTGCAGATCAGATCCCACTATTGGTGATTAATTACCAAAAGACTATAAACTCCTTGCAAGACAGCTTAGCTACTCTATTCCTTAATCTCTGTTGTCTTTGCTTGTCACTTTGTCCTTAACCTCTAGAAGGACAAGCGACAGGAGGCTGATTTATGCTCCTGAAGTGATTTACTCTCTTTTGCCCTGTCACACAGACTTTATCTGATTTGTTACTTACTCTTCTGAACAAGTCCAGGCAGGGCTTTCTGAGGTAAACATGAATGGCATGCTTATAGAATCAAGGGTCAAACAATAGCTACCAAAAATCTGCTAGCCATATAAAACTGAAGGGTGAGGGGGAAGTAAAAACCTTGAATAACTTCAGAGCAGACTGCAAGAGAGAGCATGCAGCCATCCTGAAGGAAAAATTGCTGGTTTCCATCTCAGAGTAAGATGCCTCTGACAAATCCCTCATCACACTGGATGCCACATATGTGTCCAGATTTCTGCAAACTCCCTTTCCACCACACTCTGAGATTACTTTTTAGGTATTTATGGAGTGAAGGATCAGCTGTGAAGGGAAGGGAAGGGCTTCCTAGCATCACTGCCCCACCACTCCTTCAGTCTCCCCAGGAATGGTGGGAAGCCCCTAAGCAGGGTGGGGCTGGGTTGCAGGGCCATTCGAAATAAGGTTCCCCTAACAGAGACTGCAAGCGGTTCTGAGCAGAACCACTCTGGGTCATCCAATCTGGCCAACATTGGGTTGAAGTTTGGGCTCAGTCCTGAGTCCGATGGGCAATGAGACAGACACAGGCCCTGAGCTGTTTGGTGAGAACACCATTGTTTCCTTCTGAGAAGAAAGGTGTTTGTCTACTGTAACCTCGGTAGAATAAATTCTACTTCCTTTGTACTCCAAGAGTAAGATCCAATGTGCATGTGCTTTTCCCTGTTAGATCTTGCAAGCATGGAGCAGGCTGACTTTGTATCCTGTTATTCAGCAGACCTTGGGGCTGCCATACGAAGGGTGGAGAGCAGCCCTTACTAGGAATTCATTGGGGAATAAAGTGCTTTATAACATTGTGTAAGATGAGAAAGAATTCAGGAACTTTGGTAATGGTTCTTCAAGAGTTAGGAAGACTTGGATGTGGAGGAGACCTTGAAAACATGCAACCCATTACCTGGATATATGGAACCTCGTTTTTCAGCTCTCAGAGTGGGATTAATGGGGTAGAGTGGCAGTGAAAAACAAAAACTGTCATTAAAGGAAATATAGGAGTATTACCTTGCTGCCATGGTACTATTTCACAGGCATTTAGTCATCCATTGACCTGCACAGAGAAGCAAAATCACTTAGGGCTGTCTCCAAATGAGACTGGTCTCTGAGCAGAGTGTCACTAGTAAAACGTGAAATGGACATCAGATGGGCTCCCTTGGCTACCTGAATGACATAGTTTCTGGGAGCTATGGAAGGATTTTCTGAGAACCTGAAATATCCATCTTGAAGGAAGACTTAAAAATTTTTTCTGTTCCCTACATAAAAGACAGATTATAGGAACTTAAATTTGGACAAGAAAAAATAATTATGACATGAAGCTGAAGCACTAAGTAGGCTTGACTTTTCATTTCTATAGTGACAGTGAGAACTTGAAATGTATTTCTTTAGACATTCACAGCCAATTTCCATTAACCAGAATTGCCAGGGCTGTCTGTAGATTTTGATCTGTTAAGTTCTAAATACAAATTTTTTGAATGCTGACTAAAACCCCTTGAAATATGAAATTGATTTAAGGAAATCCAACTTCTCAGAAGAATAGTAATAATAGGTGCTGAGGTTCCTTGTCTATTAAGCAGTCTTTGCCTTTGCTGCTGCATTTACCGCAGTCATCTTGTGAAATTCTGCAGCATTGTCACCACCCACTCAGAACAAAACCTGTCGTTTAAAACCTCTTCAAATGCAATTAAGTGACATAGTGGTCTCTCTCACTGGAAAGACAAGGTGTTTTTTTGGTTTTTTTTGTGGTTTTTTTTTTTTTTTTTTTATCAAAGATTGCTGTATTGCTGCTAGTCAAAACAGAGCTGTGGAAATCAGCAGTGTTTCTAATCTCACCAGAGGTGAGTTGCTCTGCTGAACTAACCTGCTCTTTAAGTAAGTATGACTTTGATATTATTGTGCAGACACTGAGCTGACTCTCAATAAACAGCAAATTATGCATTATATTGTAGTGCTATGTGAGTGAATAAAATTTTTACAAAAGAACTTAATTCAGACAGATTTTTCAAGGCTCTTTTTATGCAAAAGTTCTCTTGCCTTGGAAAATGAAGGTAAGCAGTATATGAACAAATCATTGGTTAAACTTTTAAACTTGCATTATATTTTGTAATTTTAGAGAGACAGACGAAGGTAAGGAAGTGAAAATGTGCTTCTTTTCCTTAAATTAACCCTTACTTTGACATACTTCAGCAGTGTCTGCTACATGGCAGAACATGAAGACTATACAGAGGCTTTTAGTGTCATTTACTCCTGTCATCCCTGCAAACTGACTTGCATGTGTGTAAGTCAGAAATATTACAAAAGAAGACCTAATGAAAAGAACCTTGGATTCTAAAGGTTGTAGATATTTCTGGGTTTAAAATTCCCCAAGTATTTTTTTAATGGCTTTGACATAATCCTGTCTGGCTTTGTTGTGTGGAGAGTGGATCAAAGATGCAGACATATTAGCCTCCTGTGAATTTCAGCCCTCCTGGGGATTAGTTTCCTAGGGATGTCCTAAAAGTTTTCCTCTAATGCAAACACAATATCAGAGGAGCTGTTCACATGGACTGAGAGTTTAAATTCTGAGTTTATATAAGCACACTTTAAAGAGTCAATTCTTTTGAGTGCAGTGTGCAGTACCTTAGGTTAAACATCTCTCTTGTTATCATTACCAAATGCACATTACACTAAACAAATTATCATGCTAGACAGAAAGGGTATTTGAATTTCTTCAAGAGATAAAATGAAGATAAATCACATTCAAACATCTGTGATGCCTCCATTCGTCCTTCAATGCACACCAAAAAGTGCTTCTATGAAATTTTGCACGGGCTGCTGGTTGTACTGTACAGATCAGCCATTACCATTGTTGTGCACCAGTGGGGAAAGCAAACACACATAATATATGGCAAAAAATGCACAGCAGATGAAAATAATAAAAAGAAAATTATCAGAAAATAATGCTATGTACTTTCACAGTGAGATTTCTTCTCCTAAGGTATATTCTAACCATATCATAAAAACTGTGCAAGTGATTATGAGGAAATTTCTCCTGGTTTTTCTTTTTAATAACACCATGCCAAGGAGCTGTACAGACAATTCACAGGCTGCACAGTAGGTTTCTGAAGCTAGAGTAGCAATCCATTTTCCTGGGTGTTCTCTTTCCCTATGACTAGTCAATTTACACTATTCTGTATGGTTTACCGTTTATGACAGGTTTTTTTTTCACAGTCTACTGCACTTTTAGGATTTTGTTATAGGGAAGTGTTAAAGAACCTCTTTCAGGTACATAAAGAGATACCTGACTCCTTCTTGATCCTGGGAGAGGCTGAGAGTCTCTAATGCTGCTGAAGCTCTTCTGCTCCTGCTGAACCTGGTAACCAAAGAAGGGGCTCCACATGTCAGGGTATTTCAAATCCCTAGAGAGAAGTGGCTCAGATGTGATCATAATTTCTCCCTTTGATCATGTCACATTGACTTCATGGTACTAGTTCTGTGAATAATTACTTGGCAGGATAAATGAAGTTTTCACAGGCTATGAAGAAACTATCCTTGAAAAGGTTTTTCTTAGGTAAAAAGCTTTGATTATCACACAAGTTGTCAATACAACTCAGGCAGAAGACATTTTTGAGCTTGAAAAGAAGATGGTAAGTCATTATTATATGTATTATATCATTATATCATGATATTATGATATCATTACATATAAAGATTTTTGATAATCTAACTATAAAACAAACATAAGAGGTTGTCATACAACATGCAGTGTGCACCCAGTATTGATGTTGCAAAACTGTATCAAATCAATGTAACCATGAAAAAAGAAACCAGACAATTTTTTGGAAGACCTGAATGAAATTTGAGGTAATTCAAAATGGAAATCTATACTACACTGGTATTATTTCTATAATTCACTTCAGTCTGGGTTTTTTTTTTTTGCAAAGTATTACTATTACAAATAAATACAAAGCTCTGAGTTTTGGCTAGCTCTGTTCTCAAGCTGGTCAACAAGACTTTTGTGATACTGTCAAGTGGGCACTCTTTGGCTAGAGATGCTGTTAAAAAAATGAATACTGGGATAAGATGAGCAGATCTGTCAGGAGGTGGGGGACCATCTGTACTGGGCCAAGTGATAAATGGACTTTGGGGGAAAGAGGGTGGAAGAGCAGGGTCAGAAGGACAGCTGTGACCTTGCCATGTCCCTGAGATGGCACCAGCAGCACAGGGTGCTGTGGAAGTGGCTGGTGAACCACATGGACCCTGTTGCAGTCTGCCCCTCCACAGCAACAGGAGTGGTAACTGGGGATTAACTCTGTCTTGGTAAAAGTTATACTTATTAATCTCTTCTTCCTCCTGAAGCAGATGGGAAGCCTGTTGTTGACATAATTGAATACAAACACTTTGTCTAAAGGATGTCCTGATAAGATTTTTCTGTGTATTCCCTTTTCTATGCCCCTGAAATGTTAGAGTGTCTTACCAATGACCAAGGTTTTGTCTTCTCAAGGAAGTGTAATTACCTAGGTTTTTTTTTGAGGTGACATTTAGGAGAGTTCTTCCATAGCTTTCACTGCACAGTAAATGTGTCTGAGAGTCAGAAATGTCACCAGTTTTATTTGGAGAAATACAAAGGAGAAGAAAACACTTAGGTCTGTGGCAATATTGTCTGTATATTCACTTTTTTTTGCAGAGTATATTTGTGACTTCACTACTCAGTCCTTTGTTACAGTTAAAGATCATCTGAGCTTTTCTAATTAATTTTTCTGCTTAAAATGCTACAGTAATTTTTCTTCTTATGGTGACCAGAATAATGGATTTCATTACAGGCCACTGTACAAATTTTCTTCTTTGCCCCATCCTGTATTATTAAAACTTCTTTCTAAAAATGATACACTGAATCTATTTCTCCATGTATGTCTCCATATTTCTCATATGACTATTTTAACACAAACATATTCTTTAGTATTTGCAATTTTTAAAGTGTTTGCAATTTCACACTTTTGCCTATTTCCCCAATATTTCTTATTTCGTTTTATTTCATTATTAGCTTTTCAGTATTGCTTTCTCAGAAATTAATATATTTTTCTAATACATTTGATACTATTTTAATTCTTCCTTCTTGAAGATTCATACCTTATTTGAATTCATGGGTTTGATGAGAGCTCATACATACTCAAGTTAAAAACAGACCTCTGAAGTACCAGAATTTTTTTATTCTTTCCAGTGCTGCTTAGTATACTTTTGTTCTTCCATAATTGCCATTTGTAACTACCTAGCCCTCAAACTTACAGAAATTGTCAATTAACTTAATAATTTCACAGTTCAATTATTTTTTAAATACAGTAGGTGGCCTATAAATCTAGTGGTCTATAATTAATACACTCAGTGCAACATTTTCAATCCCTTTCCATGTGGATTGCCAGTGGACCATAAATCAGAAGTAAATAGCAGAGCAGTGAGTGAGGTGAGTCCGTGTGTGTATGAGAGCAGTGCATCACTGCAGGACTTGGCAGGGCTCATTGTACACAGCTGTATCCAGTAAATAGATGTATGACCTGATAGAAAGAGCATAGGTGGCCAGAGAAGAAGAGCACATTACCCCTCTGTGATTCCCACTGCTGCCTTCCTAGCGTGTAAGCAAACATCTCTTGCAATTACGTGTCAGGCTCATACAACAGCATGAAGGTTAGTGTTATCAGAGAACTACCACATCCATAGAATGCCTCTAAGTTGTCCTGACAAGAGGCTGGGACACAAGGGATTGCTGGCCCACACTGTCCAGGGATAGCAAAGTGTTGGTTAAGCAACAGCAATGACTAGGAGATG
>VZSR01001479.1:21858692-21875061 GCA_013398615.1 Brachypodius melanocephalos | reverse complement strand
TGATTCATCTTCCAGAGGACACTGGAGCACCTTGCAGGCCACACCAAGGCCAGCCAGGGAGCTCAGCACACCCCCTGTGGTACTAGGGACTAGCCAGACCCAAGCTCAGTCTGTCCTGGTTGCTGAATTTGACCATTTCAAATGGTGGTGGCGTGGAGATTATGGCATTAGTCTTGTAGCACCATACATGTTGCATGTGCTGGAGTAGTGCAGCAGACACAATTACAGTGCAGGGTGCTACCCACTGTTATTCAGATTGGGTTTTGCTTCCTTTAATCCAAGATATTTATGTTGTTGTTCTTGCTGCTGTATTATGAATCACCTGATCCTCTATCTGACAGACTTAAGTGTGTTTTGTGGCTTTCCTGGTGATGCTTGTAGGAAGTAATTCCACAGAGCCTCACTATATCTTTTCCAGACATCACATATGGCTATAGAATAATCCAAACTGTTGTTGTAACCTAGCCAGTCAAACAAGATGAATCTGGTGTCACTCTTCATTGGCACATAATATTTTTCTGTGAGAACCTCAGCAAGAGAAAGGTACCAAGAGGTCAAATCACAAATTAAGGAGCATCCTGCAAGCCTTAGGACCCTGTGTGTACAAGCTATGATTGATTGCCTCATTTCTCTGTTGTCTCTTCATGTAACAGAGAAAGACAAAAGGGTGGAAAATTCCCACTGTTTTTTGATTGATACACATTTCTACATACATTTCTAACCTATGTCTTATGTGGTTTCATCTATTACTAGAAAGTCAAGTAGGTGAAACCTTTCCAGTCAGAAATGTTAATATAGTGGTCTCAAGAAGTTTATTTGCATGCTACTATCTTCTCCAGAAACTCCATCCAACACCCCAACTTTTGTGCAAGTTCAAATGTCTTTTTCCCTCTGTGTTGCAGACTAACCTTCCACACATCTATTTTCTTTCCTGAGCAAACACCTATATTTCTCCCTAAAGATATAGTAGTCCTGGTGTCAGAAGACCAAGCAAGAGTCCTGGAAAACTGTGAAGTTCTGTCTCTTTTAGAGTTGCATAATCTGTAAATCTCAAGAAAAGGAAGTAGATATTTCCTATGACAGGAAGGGGATAATATCAAAGACACTCAGGATTCACTTCTAGCCCTAAAAGGGCCTGAGACAGAGTTTTGCAGCTGTGAGACTGATATTCAGGCTGAAGTTTAGAAGCATAAACTGAAAAAAAGCTGTTTTATGTAGCATGGCCTATTTTTGTGACTTTCAGCACTATCTGCACAGATGTGCCCAAGACATGATGACTACAGAGGGGATTGCAGTCAGCCTGCTGTGGCTTCTCAGCATTAGGGACTTAGTGAAAGGAGGAGTGCATCCTGTGCTCTGGAGGCAATCAGAGCAGAAACCTGACAAGAAACCAAATTTATCCAATGCTCTTCAGGTTGTTCAAGTGGGAAACATATGTTCTGGCTATTTCTTTTTCAGATGTATTTCTCACTATTTTGGTACATTTCTTTCCTTTTTTCAGCATAGAGATGTCTGTAGACACACACATATGCCTGTCTAAACCCATATGCATATTTACAGAGAATATACAGAAAACATGGGTGCATTGCTTTCTCAGAACTCACTTGGATGTAACAGTAATGGTCTCAAATCTTTGTTGTCAAATATGATACACCAGACTCCATGGATTATATCTAAAATGGGATACAATCCATCATTCTTTCTATTCATAAATCATGCTTTATATGGCAACAAATATATTTAAAAACAGTGATCCTTCCTTGTTTCTTTGTTATGAATTAAGAACGTTACCTCTGCAACAAAACTCAACCCAAATCTTAGGTCTCATTATGCGTTTTTTAGCGTATTGACATAGCAGTTCAGGAAAACTTTCCTTCCTAAGTGTATCTAACTTTCAGGACATGGATAAAAGTTCATAATGCAGGGATTTTTGAGGACTGTCCTACCTGAAACACATACAGTGTTTAATTTATGAGAGAAATATCTTCAGTGCAGTTAATGTGTTTGCTTGCTTTTATTGGAAACCAGATTAGACTGACAACTGGGTTTTTCCATAGAAGCTGAACAATTAGATAATCTCATTGTTTTCAAAGAAAGTAATTTATCCAAACTCTAAATGAAGAAAAAAATCCTCAAAACTCTTCCCAAGTTTCTTAATTTGTAATGGCTTAGCAAAAGGTGATCTTTAACCAAGAACGATTGTAGCAAAATCATGTAAGAAATGAATTTTTTCCTTTACATGAGAAAATAGCATGTTTGTCATTATTTTCCACTTTACAACCCATCTCAAGAGGTTATGTTCAGTTGAAAATCAGACATAGCATTGGTGTGATCAAACCCAACTCATTCAACTGTGTCCAACAGAAACCTTTTTTAAATTTGTAGTTTGACAAAATCACCTTGTATAGTTTGCAGCTTCATGTTTAAAGCAGTGTAGAAACCAAGCTAGTTTAGAAGGGGAAAGCCAGTAATCTACCTTGTCCAACCTTTGGCTTTTGTGGTATATGTTTATTTGTTTCTGCTCACAGTAGATTTTTCTATCAGTGCTTTCAATTAAATCTGTAGTATTGATTTTTTTTTCTTTTTTCTGAGAAAGGACACATTCTTAGAAATCTGATAGGACTTTCTTTTGCCACTAGGTCTGGTGTATTCCTGGGGTCACATGTGAGCTTTGTAATTTGCCTGTAATTAGTCCCCCGTTTGGCTGATCATTAGCACTTTTCTTAAAGGAGTCTCACCCAGTTTCTGTTTTGCATCTTCCTAGGTTTTGGTGTACAGGCAAGTAGGACACCAGCATTATTTTTGTGTTAGTTATAACAGGGGCCACTTTCAGACATTTCAGAGATGAGTGTAAAGATTTACATTCACATGTGATGGATACATGTAGAACAACTTCTTCAAAGAAGTTAAACCGAGGGAGGGAATAGCTGGTTGCTCTCCTGAACACTCAGAGTTGTCCTCTAGGTTATTTTAAATAAGTGTAAGGTTGACCTTGAGCCATCTTGACCCCAACAGAGACGTGGATTCTGAAATACTTCAGTGCCTTACTCAATGCAGAGTATTTTTTGAGAATGTGGATTAAGTGGAGAACGGTTGGAGTGAGATCCCCATCTGGTACCAATGCACTTACATAAATGCATAAGTGCATGCTGTTATAGCTGAGGATGAGCATCCCCTATCCCCCAGGACAGGTTTCCATGAAAGCATATGCAGGGATAAACTCAGAGTGACATGTGCTTGACTTTCCTCAATTCCCTGGGTGCCTGGGGATGGAGGCACTGAGCATCCAGTGAACATCAGACTTGGGTCACCCTTTTGCCCCAGTGAGCAGTGAAGGAGAGCTCAGCCATGGCCTTTTGTGGACAGCTTAAATTATGGCTGCCCCTGCCTGGAAGCTGCAGACACCTAGCCCTAATTTGGAAGTGAACTAGCACCCTGTAATCTATTTCTTCTTTCTTTTCCTTCTGTTCCCTGTTTCTCATATCAAGATCCTACTTCCAGAAGGCAAACTGTTCCCAAAACACCTGTAATATGATTGAAAAGTTAACTGTCCCCTAAATGAGAACCAGAAGACTCCTCCATAAACCAATCTAGTCTCTGGGAGCAGGCATCCAGGAAAAACATCCACCTTTCCTCCTAGATATCAGATACAAGTATATTTATCCTCCCAGACAGAGATATCCAGTTAATCTGCTCATCCATGCGGGTAATAATGAAGCATCAAAAGAGACATATAGTCACATTAAATAAGGATCCAGATCCATCCTGTGTGTAGTCTGGGCTCATTCTTTTGAGATCAAGGTGGTGACAAAATTTTATGCCAGCTGAGAGACCGGTCTGTAAGGATGTGCAGCAATACACTTCCTGTGGGATTATGGTCAGAGAATTGCATGTATATGTTAGCAGTACCTTTCTGTTTGGACTTGGCTGGATTTATTATAATAATGTATCTCACAGGCAATGTAAAAAAGGGAAGCAGTAGTGGTGTGCATCTATTACACAACCATCTTCTATTATTGTTGTAATATTTTCTGAATATTGTCTTTTATTAATGTGTCCACAAACTTTTTGCTTGTTTGAAGTAGTTACTTTTGTCAAAAGGTTTTATAATGGCCCTGGAAATGTATTTTTTGTGCATGTTTTTTCACTAAGAAGTGAGACCTCCACTAAATACAACATGGAATATGTAATTTTTGAGTTGGATAAAAGCCATTTTTATAGGGAAGTGACATTTCCTTCTAATGATATACTACAATCTGATTCATCATTTTCTTTTGTAGTTTCAGCAAGAAAAGACTTTTCTGAAGAGTTTTTTTTCTTTTTATTTCATGACGTTTTCCTCCTTTCTTCTATTCCCACTGGTTAAGTACGATTTCCTAAATTGTGCCTTGTAGGTGCATAATTTTCAGAATACCTCCTTAGTATTTTTAGTTCAGCTCTGCCTATTTCAAATTTTGACTTCTTATTATAATTACAGCTAGTATTATCACTGAAAGTGTGCAGGATGCTCAGCACTCAGGAATGAAAAAGGTTAAATATCTTACAACCTGAACACCAGATTTTCCTGGCTTTTTCTTTAACTGGTGTATTTTTTTACCCCTCTCGGGATAACGTGCTTTCAAAGTGAGTGCAATATTTTACTGGTATATTTTACGTGGTGTTTTGCAAGCAAACACCATCGCTCTGTGCTCGTGCTCTGGGCCAGCTGGGCGCTGCTCAGCTGTGAAGGGGAAGACATGTATTTGTGGTGGGCACACTTGTGGTGGCCTGAGCTAGTCCCTATCCAGCTGAGAGGTAAGATGTGGGCACAGCCTTGGATGTCTGGACGGATGTGCGCTAAGGCTCAGCACACAGAGCTGTGCTCACCTCAGCCTGCCCCTGGCTACACCAGTGTACCCAGTCAGACTGTGCCTAGCCTAGGCAAAGTATCCTCAGTCCTGCTCGAATGAAAACTGTGGTTTGGCAACAAAATTTGGAAGGCGGAGCCCCAAGGTGAGTCAAGTAGAAAGGCCAGGTCCCTCCTGGCTTCTGGAGTGACCTGGAGGGATGTGTGATGCAGGAGTCCTCGCTTCAGACAGCCCAGGTCTGCAGATTGTGTCTCGCACCACTGCTGATGAAGGCTTGGGTAGGTGAAGAGGAAAATGTGCTACTCTGCTCCTGAGTTGTACTGTCCCAGCTTTTCCCTGCAATTTAAACATGATTCATTGGATATACAAACGAGAAGCAGTCATCTGGAGTTTTTATATTTTCTGTGCTTGTCCAATTGTATTGAAGACCGTTGGATTCCCGGCAAGGTAAATGCCTTATTTACAGAGGAAAGCCAGTGTCTTAAAGCACTGAAAAATACTCTGATCTTTGGGGGTTTTTTTAAGGTAACTACAGACTAAGCAGGTGGACTTTATTTCAACTGTTTTAACAGATTTCTACAATGAACACCGTGCTAATTATACAGTAGTTATCCAGCATTAATGAAGTTACACAGACAATGAGATTTGCAACATTAACTTTTAATCTTGTTTTCTGTAATGATTTTTCTTCCCTAATGGAAACACGTGCTTACCTAAGCAGGTTTTTTGACCATTATTTTACAATTAAACTATGAATTCCACTTGTTGTAACTCCAGCTTGAGCAGGCATTAATATATCTGGAAAGATTGGATGTATTCTTAAAGCTCTTTTAAATTTCTAACCTTGAATAATTTGTCTCTGATGCTTTTCTTAATTATAATCCATTCAGAATAAAAGAGGATGAATTTTTCCCCTTGAGCAAAGCCAGGATAAATTCTAACATATCTGCTCTATATAAAGATTTCTTTTTCATTCTGCCAAAGTGAATACTGCATCCTAAACTACTTCATCGTTCATTAGTGTACAATTAGGCCCATATTCACTGGTATGTGCTGCCTGCTCTGGGCCATTCTGGTGATGCAAAGCAGCTGTAAACTCGATTTAACAGCCTGGTTAATCCAGGTTTACAGCTGTTTTGTGTGGCTGTTGAGGAGTGATGTGTCTGGGGTGTACTGGTAAATCTGGCCTGTCGAAAAAGAAAGAACTTGCATTACTATTTTATCACTTCTCAAACTCTCTCTGTCATAAAGCAGCCTTTGCAAGTTTTTGTTTGATAAGACCTAGTTCTTCATTGAATAACTTTATCACATTTTCTAATTAAAACAGAGGAAAAACATTGTAAAACTAGAGTTTAAACAAGCAGATATTAGAGGTATATATATATAGTGGAGAGCATGGATTAGGAAGTATTCCTACTTAAGGAAGAGAATTTATATATGACAGAGAGACGATATTATACTACGGAAAAAGAAAGACACCACTGTCCATACCCCCAGGTCTTCCCAATTAGCAACAATCTCCTTGCCTGAGAATCACAGAAAGCCTGTACTTCACCCTGAGAGCCCCCAGCTCATCTAGATGGTGCAGACCCACGGAGACAACCAGGTGGCCATTATATACCAAACACCTTCCCAGACTTGGCTTGTCATACCTCCCCTGCCAGAAAGGGTCTCTGCATGGCTCCTGAGAGGGATGATGACTTTTCACTGAAAGTCCCCTTCCCTGTCCATTGTGAACCCTTAAGAAGGGCCACATTAGGACCAGGTGAAAGAGGATTTTGGGAGCTGTCTCTATTCTGCCAGGAAATCCACTTTGTTCTGGTGTCCATATTAGTATGAGAAGATTTCCCTCTTCCATGGCAACATCAGGCAGGACAGTGGTGTGAAACACAGTTTGAAAGACAATCACAATCAAACTTCTACTGAAATCAAACAAGTTTTGTCCTTTCATGTTTTCCCTTTAATTTCTCATCCTTCTGCACTTGATCAGGCTTTGCCATGTTGTGTTCCTTGCACTTCTTGCCATACCATTTACAGAACCTATTCTCCCTCTCACTCTTTTGTTGATTCCTCTGTTAACAGTCAAATATGTCTAAGCAAAATGTAGTACAAGTGTACCTAAATCCAAACCTAGTCCAGAACAAGCAGTCAAGAATTTAAGAGATTTTTCAGAATTAAATTATTTAAAATCAAAGGGAACTGGCAATATTGGCACATCTAGCTCAGCTTGACTTTGTTAGCACTATGCCTTGCCTTTAATGTCGATATGTAATGTAGTTCTTGGTTTCTCTTCCCTTCCATTCCCATTTCTGCATTCAGTTGAAGCTCTGGGGATTCATCAGAGCAAATCCTTATCAATGCAGAACTCTGGTGCATGAGGGAGATGCAGATCAAACAGAAAGCTTGGCTCATTGGGAAGAATAAGGAAGAGTATTTTCTGGCTGTAAGTGCTGTCACGCACAGTGTTGGTCTCACTGGAAGCAGAAATTAATGTAAACATAAACTATTTAATTTATATTATCATGATGGGAAAATTTCACAAAAATTGATCTTTCCCTGGAGATCTATTGATTTGCAGAGCCTCTGTTTTCCCAACAGAAAATCTTTCCCTAACAGTTGTTTCTGTCAGCCATTTTCATGACTTTTACAAAGAAGAAACAGCTCTAAAACACAAAAGTCTTTTATTTCCAATTGATTTGGAATAGTGAACTAAACCTTGAAAATATTCAATGTTTTGTCTCTCCTACTCTCCCTTTGTGTCCAAGCTTACATAGCAATGGAGTGAACTGGGATAAAATCTATGGAATTCCATGCTTTACCCATGCATGCCAGTTCTAGTGGAAAGAACACTTCAGTGGGTTATCTTAGGTGACGGAGTGTTGTAAAGTCAGATTAGACTGAAATCAGGCTCTCCTCCTGTTTCTCAGTGTGCAGACTGCTGGGGAGGAAGGGAAGCAGTGCCTGTAAAAGTGATCCTGTCTCCACACAGCAGCGGGCAAAGGGCAGGGATGACTGCAGGCACGGAGGAAAGAGGAGCTCTGTTCCCAGCCGATCAGACCTGATGTGATCATACATTGTACACCAGAGCTGATGTATGGTGAGAGACGGGGCACTGTCCACCCCAGCACCATCCCCTCACTGCCACTGGCACCAGCAGCTTGCATTTCTGGCTGTTTCTGGTTCCATTGCAGCCAGGGACCATGAATGGCTAAGGGAAGTAGAGGGGAAAAGGGAGAAAAATATCTTCTTTAGTGTTTACAGTCTTTAAACCTAAAATGAGTACTTCTGTGCCTACCACCTTTTCCAGAGCTGATGGGCTGAAGGGCAAAGCAAAGCATCCTGTAGGGAAGTCTGAAAAGTGCATCTCCACTGAACTGATGGTATCATGGCTGCCAAGGAGGTCATTTGGCAGCACCTCATGCTTTTATTCCTCAGCTGCCTTTTGAGATTCACCAGCTGCAGTACTATTACCATGTAGTTCTTCTACAGACCAATAAAAATCATAACCATTTTCATTTTCAGAAATTACATTGCCATCAGTGTTGCTTCCAGTGCCTTTAAACCCTGTTGACCCATTTTCTTTTGGTAGCAAAGGGACTATTATCTCTCTCTGTACCCCTACCAAATGCATAACTACCTCTACCATTTTCTCTATCCTGCATTTTTCTCCAATTTTCTTTTTATTTGATTAGGTGCCATCAAAACCCTCAGATCTAAACATAAAATAAGTGACCCAAGAAAATCTTCTCTGGACCCATATGTAAGTTTCATTGACAGTATTTGGTCTAAAACCAGGTGTTCTCTAAATTCAGTTTAAAATGAAAGAGCCACACATTTTTCCTCACACCAAGGAACCACTTCTGTAGTAGCTTTTAAGGGTGACTAGTTCCTATCCTGCACTGTAATGCAAAGGGTACATTCCTGGTTGAAAATTTTGTAAAAGAAGAGGAATTTGAACAGTGCTTTTACACTATGTAGCAAATATTTTCTTCTTACATCTAACTGTCCTGTCCTGTTACAGACAAATCAATCACTCACTGAAAAGCAGGGAGGAATTCTCTCTGTGGCCACTCCAAGCTGAGACACATATATTTGCCCATCAGAAAATCCTACCTTCTTTCCCTTTTTGCCTGAATTCTCTGCAAAATACTATGAACAAAGGGAAAGCATTTAGACATCTGGCTGGAGAGCCTAGGTACATTTTCATCTTCATTTTATTTTTTGAAGTGTTTCTTCAGATCTGACTTGAAATAGATCTGGTGGAGAAAGATGTGACTGTATCTGTCATACTACCAAATAAATAGTCTTCCCAGAGAAACAGAAAGAAGGATGTTATATTCCCAATAATACTTTTAACAGCTGGGCAGGTTTGATCCTTGGTCTCCAAAGAAGCCCAGTGCTTAGCCACACCTTTCCCTCTGGAATGGAAAATGTGGCCAACCCTGAAAACATTATACTGTGTCAGTCATTAAATGTGTGCAGAAGTTCCAGTAGTACTGTCAACACAATGGAGTGAAGTTGCACACTTGCAGGCATCACACTGTCTGTCTGTCTGTCCTGACTAGGACAATTTGAGGGGCAGTGTAGCTGTAGGTGCTTGGCATGGCAATTCAGACATCTGAAACATCCTCCCTGTGCTTTCCCACACTTACAAGGGAGTGGTTATTTTCTAGACTTTATGAAGACACTTTCTTCCAGGAAGAATTTCTCATAGAGGTGTCTCATCCACCTTCTTCCTTCCTTTCCCTAACTCCAGCTACTGTCTCTTACATCATATATCTTACATCTTACCCACTCTGGATTTTGCCTCGAAGCTTATTGAGCATGTTGAGACCCAGCCCCATGTCTGGAGAGTGCGACAGCCTTGCCCCAGTGATGCTGGCAGGCAGACTGGTTCATTCCTACAGAAGTAGTATAAACCATTTGCTTTCCTCCAGGCAATCATTCAAGAGAAGTGATGACAGGCTCAGGAAAAATGTTTCTGTGTCAGGAAGGTAAAAATTACATACTTCCCAGGCAGCTCCCTCTGCCTTCCCCCTTGGCACATGCCAAGTCTGTGTCATGGCCTGTTAAAACATGACACATCTTTAAAGGTTTTTGCCCTTCTTCTTGTTGCACATTGCAGCCATTTCATAGGCTGGTGTGTGCTCATTTCGTTTCCAAAAGACAGAAATAATCAAGGGCTTGCCTCTATCATGCAACAGTAGATGCAGAGAGAATTGTGTTGATTTCTTGTAGCTCTGGCAGCAGTTTTGTTGATTCCCAAGGGAAAGAGAAGATAATGCCCTGCACAGGGAAGGATGGTCTGTTGAGTTGTTTAAGGGTTGACAATCAAAAGTGTTTGGTAATAGTAAAAAAAACCCTTTATAATTTAATCTAAAAGAAGGAAGTTTCCACAGCATTGTTTTATCTCTGATGTGCTTTGTCTTGCTCTTTAAGCCTCAGTGAGGAATAAGATTTCGCAAAGTCATGATGACCAACAATGAGACATTGGAAAAAGGCTTGCTTCCTTTCTTACCCAATTAAAAAAGTTAATTGTGTGGAGTATTAGAGACTCCAAAACCTCTAGACATCACCATAGGAAGTCCCAGGGACTGTACATGGTGGGAAGATTGGGCTCGCCAAAAATCACATTGCAGCCAATGAGTGTGTGATTGGTGGCTTTGGGATCATGATTCCTTCCAACACAGCATGACAGGTTCTGGAGAAGAATGGAAGGCACTAATTAATTTCTAGGGGTTTCTCATAGTTTGTTTTGCTACATTCCGGAATTTTCCATAGCCATAGAGAACATTACAATTTCTCCAAGCGAATTTATAGAGGGTATAACTGGAAATACAGGGTAAGTGAAACTGGAAGTTTTCAGTAAGGAATTTCTAATTCCTAAAAGCATTAAATTTCTACCATAAAGGTTATTTAGGGGTTGTATTTTTCATCTCCATTAACTATTCTTTGTATTACCAGGAAAAATGGTGTTAGACAGTTTTGACATTTGCACCCTTTTAATGTCTCATTTGGCATCATTCTCCCCCACAGCAGTATCCTAGCCAATCTCTATATGTTAATGACTGCTAACCCCCAGCCATGTTTGTCATTCTATCCTAATTTCCTATGTAATTATGCTTATCTTATGATATTAAGAAACAGAAGTATGTTTGCAGACTTCAGTGCGGAACCATAATAATCAGATTCTGCATTTACCTCCCTGATAACATCTATAGCTTGATGCAAAGTCCTTGTCTGTGTGCCATCACCAGCTGTACACTTACACCTTGCTTGGAGCCTGGCCCAAGGCCTGCTGATGTCAGTAGAAATCTTTCTAATTATCCTGTTGATGACCTGTGATATGATTCAGGAATTAGTGGCAGGACATGCTAAAGCCCCGTGGCTATTAAATGTTACCTCATGCAGTTTTGTGTTCCCAGAGCTTTGCCTTGTGTAAGGCTGCCACTTCACTTTGCAGAAGAAGATCTTTCTCAATGGAGATTGGCAGATGCTCTGAAGCCCTGAGCAGATTAAATCTTTCTTGCCTCTCTCCTTGTTCATACACTCTGCTAAAGCTCTTCTGGCATTGCTACCACCCAGAGATGTTCCTTTTCTTGAGATGCATATCTTTATTCCTGCTACCCTTCTCCATGATTAATTAATTTGCATTTTTGCCTTGGCATATGTAATGGTGGGTTTTCCAATTTTATTTTTTTATTATTTACATTTTCAGCTGTTTTCAGTATTGCTTGGGGAAAACTTTACTTTGCCCTCACAGGAGTCCAGGCAAGTAAAAATAGGTTTTGTAGTTCCTATTAATGAATTTTACCAACATGCATCTTGTAAGGGAGTAATGAAAGGAAAACATATACTCCTAACTTTAATCTAGACAGAGTAAAGAGAGACTGTGTCATAGCCAATATTTAAGATTGAAAAACATCTTTAATGATCTGGAAAACGGCCAGGCAAAACTGAATGAGCTAGACACCACTTTTGCAGAAGAGGGTTTATATTATCTATTATCTTAAAGAAGGGAGATAAAATTCGTGCAAAAGGGAAAGAACAAAATTATTGTTATAATTAAATTAAATACTAAAATCTTGTCATGGCTGAATTTTTGGAATCGTTTATACTATTAAAATGTACAGCATTTGGTAGAGTCCATAAAAAAGCAGTGTTCAGTGTTGTAGGTTTTTTCCCTCTATAGGCCATGGAGTTTTCCGCAGGCACAGTGAAATGCTTGGTCTTGTGCAGGAACAATAAATATAGTGGTGGTCATCAATATAGTTCTTACTCGAACAGTGTGTCACCATAATGGCCCTTCTGCAGCCTGGAAAACACAGAAATGTTAGGACAGGGCCCAGGGGCAGCATGTGAAGATTTTTATTGTTCCTATAAGATTTCAGAGAGAATCATTACACATGATTTGCTTGTTGTCTTTTAGTAATTTATAAATTGTTAGGACATAAATTTATTTATGTACACGTTTACAGATATGAGTGGTAAGGTGACATTAGTCCTTACAATATCTGTCTGTGAGACAGAATTGCTGTGTGACCTGCTAATGTCACTTTTTCTCATGCAAAACATTTGAAGAGCAAGGTCTTCCATTATCTTTCTGCTTCATGTGTATTGATTATCTTCCTATGGGTGCAGGCAAAGGACATCTGAAAGGACAGAAGGGGAAAACCTTACCTTTTATCCTGAGATTATTGTCAGATGGAGTAATAATACAGGGAGCCAGATTTTGGCCATCATGCTCAGTTGTTGAAGTCTTACATAAAGCCTCAGTGTCAGCAAGAATTGTTTCATTGATGCAGCTGAAGCTGCAATCAGAGGGAGCGAGTGCCTGGCTCACACCATTTTTACGTAAGTGTCTAATTTTGTTCCCAGGGTCTGTATGTAAAAGGAAGTGACTGACCCATCCTCCAGATATGGAAGTCTGCAACTGAACCAAGTGCACAGCCACAGAGAGTAAATGTTGCCTTTTTCCCAGGGCAAGTGACTCTGTTCACACTAGGCATAAAAAAAAATGGAGCAGGGAAGATAATGAGAGCAGAGACCAACAGAAAGGCTACCTAAGGATTTAAAAGTTTAAAGTTTCTGACGTGGGGAGAATGCAAAGTGTCAAAGCTTGCTCATTTGATGAATCCACATAAATGATTTCAACAATAATTATTTTGTAAATTTTGAGGCAGAGTTTCAAATGACAGTCCCCAATCTAACACCTGCAGTTACAATCACTTGTATATGCAGGTACCTGATTGCATCTGTAAATCAAATAGTTAGATGTTCAAGAAACTTCAGCTGTGTCTGAAAAATTGCAGAGGCAAAGTGCAGTCCTTGCTGAGGGCAAGCTGTGTGTTTGGTCCTGCATTTCTCTTAGATGCCTCTAGTGAGGAAAAAACCTGCTCAATACTATAAAAACTTATAAACTTTTTCTTCCAGGACAAAGTAGCATGAACTCAAATAAGAGCTTAAGCATGACAAAAAAGAACACATCTTTTTAATATTTCTTAGCAAATCTTCATCATATCTAGTAGCTGTGAGTTTCAGAGTGAAAGGAAAGAGAGTATGCAGAAACTAAGCAGAAGATATTTTGTATTAATTTTTAGAATTTTATATTAATTTTTAATGATTTTTTTCTACATGTCTTCGGCTGGTTTTCCAACCTAGTAAATTTTCATTATGAAAGTTCAGACTCTGTTGAACAAGTAGTATTAACTTGTACACTGTGTTCTGGAAAATATACTGAAATTTAAGTTTTGATTGTGTTGACTTGGAAAGGACCTTAAAGATTAGATAATTCCAAAACTGAAAAGAACTGTTCTTAAAATACCTTTTCATATCTTACCTAATTTTATTTATTCACTTTTTTCCCCAGAAAGTGAAACATCTATTTTTATGTTTCTTTATTTTAAAGTAAAGGCACTGGGATTAGGTTTCCTTCCCAGCATAAGCATTTCCCTTATATTTCATCTTGTGCTTGAATGGGTTTCAAAACATAAAATGATCTTCAATAAAAAAAGCTATGATTATCAAAGTGGAAAACAAGGTTTAAGGTAAAATATTTGATGGGAAAAATTTCACTTTGAAATGCAATTATCAGCAATTAAATTCATGAGTGTTTTCATGGCAAATTGATAACTTGAGTTACACGTGGTTAATCTGCACAATTCGCAAGAAACTCATCAGAAATAAAAAAAAATTACAACAGTGTGAACTTTGTGTAGGCGATTCAGAGTCAAGGAGGTAAGATACAAAGTTTATGCTAATATCAAAGTTTCACCAGTAATTTCTGACTGATGTGTAAGGATAGACCCTGACTAGTAGGTAAGGATATTTTCCTAAAGAGTGCTAGGGTAAAGGAGTTTATATAGTTGATATTCCTTTACTTAAGCAAACTACTGCAGAGTTACTGACATGTGCATCCCTTCTTTAAACGTCACAACAAATAATTTTTATCCATACATTGGAAAGATCTTGCTGTCAACATACTCCAGGCTTTGCACTGCGATGGAGATCTGTAATTACAGGAACATGTCAGCTTTTTAATGGTGATGCATTCTTTGTTTATCTTTCATACCTTTGGTCTGCAACAGCTGCTATCAAACTGTCATCTGCAGATCGTTAGGAAACATATGGCAAAATGTGATTAATTTTGTCAGGAGCAATTGTGGCGAGCAACATTTTGGCTGAGAGGACAAAAAATAAGCATTAGCACCAACTCCTCCAACATGCTGGAAAGCAACAGCAATAATTTCACAGTGTTACGGGGTTCTGTGTTACTGCATTGCGTGAAGACTCATCCCCCATCTTCTCTTTCCAAGATCACTGTACATCTGTAAAAGTGTATGGATGAGAGAATATTGCCAATCCATATGCTGTAGGACTGTATAATTATATAACATTACTGAAAGTTTGAATTAGAAATGAAAATATTTGTCAATTACATATTCTTAGCTGTAGCACGGTCCTTTTTTCACCAGATGTATTTTGGCAAAAGGCAAAATAAAAGGAACAGTTTCTTTAAAGTAAGCCCCTTGTATTTAAATATTTGTGAAAAGAAGTATAGTGCGGAGCAGCAGATGCAATGGCAGGTTATCCTGGCCAAGGCAGTTTGGAAGAGGGAACAATACAAGGGTATTTCACAGATACACTCTTCAGTCATTCTGGTGGAAGTTCACCTCGAGAGTGTGAACCAAGCAGGTGCAATGCAGTACTGTATTAATGAACCTACAGACAACTTGAAACAGTAACTCTGCAAGCCATAACCAGTTCCATCCATTCACTGGGCTGTTAAGCTTGAGACATAAAGATGAACATCTGAATGTCATAATTATTCCATCAGTGATTATGTTACCAGGGAAATCCAGCTACCTTAGATGTCCAATAAGTTTCTATGTTTTCTATGTACTAAAATGCCAATAGTAACCCTCCACCTTGATAACTTCTACAATATTGTGAATTATTTGGCATTATCAAAATGAATTAAACAATTACAGAGCTAGTGGCAAGAAAGAACCACTGGATATACTTAGCTGAAATGTATCCCACAGATGCTAAAATTTCACCCTGTTCCTTTGTTGTTTGCTGCAGCCATCTGTGCTGAACGAAAGTATGTTGCTCATTAACGGGAAAAAAAATGCAACAATATCAACAAAAAAGCATTTTGAAAGACCAGAGAGGTGGTACCCGAATGAAATTGGAAGGCTAAAGGCAGTCCCATCTCATCCAGGCATCCATTTTCTGCAGTGTTGTCTGTCAGGAAGAGAGCAGTTCCTAAAACACGGCAGTGCTTAACTGGTCCTGTTAAGAGAGGCTGAGATCACAGGCAAAAAGGCCACTGGGGAAAGCAAACTCTTTGTGTGACTTCATGTAACCTTCCCAAATATCAGGTGTGATGTTGCTGAATAGCAGTTGTGTGTTTTTCTTTCAAAGGTGACCTGCCAGTGGCATGCAAGAAACAACAGTATTTTCAAAGTCTGGTATCTATGGGACAAGGTATTGATTCTTGACAGTAACAACTTCTGAGCCATCTCCCAGTCAGTTCTCTGGATCTACCACACAATTCTTAACCCACTTTAAGATGCCTTATTGTTACCACACCTAATAACACCTATATTATGAACTCCCTAATGTTGAACACCTTATTGTAATATTCATCATAGACCTAGCCTTCCACAGGGTCTACAACCACACAGACTTGCTTTAAGCACCGATATTCACAGCTGCAGGTGTCTTTACCACGTCTGTAGAACAGAAGATTAAACCAGAGTGGTATAACACAGTGCTGTGATATGTTTTGTCTCACAAACTTCATGTAAATGTTATGAACATTATCTATATGTTTCTATGTGTGTGCATATGCAGCCAGTCCCTTTGTTTTCCAAGCAGAGCATTAAAGTTGTCAAAGTATGTCCATCTGCATTTCTGTGTCATGCAATTGCTTAGTAGCCAAAGCACTTCAGTCAAGAAGTTCAGAATTCCAGGTAACCATAAAGAAAATTTTAATGCTACCCACCGCCCCGCCCTTT